>LPNX010261831.1:178938-362527 GCA_001517045.1 Pseudotsuga menziesii | reverse complement strand
GGAACTTACCTCTCACTGTCATGTTTGAAAGAATCTACCTGAAACATGAATTTCAACCAACCAAACACAATCTTGTGCAAGCCAATGGTGACTGTAAGCGGTCATCATTTTCTTAAATTTGAAATTCATAACGCAAATCTAACAAGCTCTTTTATACGGTAGATTCCAGCATTGGTCAGGGTCTTACCTCTCAATGCCGTTCTCGGAATAATCTACCTGAAATATAAGCTTCAAGCAACCAAACACAAGTTTATGTGAGCCAACAATGGCTAGTGGTTGTTAGCAATTTCTCAAATCCGAAATTCACAATTCGAATTCAACAACCTATTATGCATATCATATGGTAGATTCAGGCATTGGTCAGGACCTTACCTCTCAATGCCGTTCTTAAAATAATCTACCTGAAACACAAGCTTCAACATCCAAACACAAGCTTATGCAAGCCAGTAGTGACTAGTGGTTGTCAGCAATATTTGAAATTCACAATTCAAATTTAACAAGCTCTCATAAATGGTAGATTCCAGCATTGGTCAGGACCTTACCTCTCAATGCCATTCTCAAAATAATCTACCTGAAACATGAGCTTCCATCAACCAAACACTTGGTAAGTATGGATGCATATACTATCTTATTGCTACAACCATCACTGAAGCATTTTCAGAATTTATAAAATTCAAATACTTCAAAGGTTAGTCACTTCAGTGTTCTCAAAGCTCATTAAATACTTCGTGCAATCATTATCATGCTAACATTGCAAGGTATAATCACAGCATTCATGCAATTAAATGAAGTGGTTAGATACTCCTTACTTCACAGGCGTATCATTCATACCACCCTGCTCTTCAATAGAGCATTTCTGGCAGCCACTTGATCATGACTATCCTGCATTCATAACAGCCTTTGAAACAGTTCCAGAATTATCATTAATTCACCATTTCAACCATTAGTCATTCATAATATCACATGCATTCATCTCAATGCATTCATGCCATACATCACAACATTGCACCTAGACTTATGCAATCAGTCATTCACACCCTTCATATGCATACATTCAATGCATAACAACAAGATTCATAAAATCTTCTAATGCATGTCCATTCAACACTACCTTACATTGATTCAGGAATACTATGCATTCACCCATACCATGGCCTAACCGTGACTACTTCATATAGGGTGCATTACTATAATCAATATCATTAACATGTACAGGCATGACACCTTTCTACATTCCAATATTCACATGGTGTGAGGTCTCTTACCTGGACCAATCCATGGAATCTGTCATAAGAAACTCTTACCTGCATGGGTCGTACTTACACCCTTACCATGACCACTTTGGTTGGTCCTTGCAGGAGATTGCAGAATTTGCTCACCAACTTTCACCCTGGACTTGTTTCTTTACCCCTTTCTTCATAGGGTTGCTGGTCTTATTCATCAACATCAGCAACATATTCATCCGGGTCCATGTCATCGTTGGTTTTGTCCACTAATGTCAACATCAAAACAATGATTACCATCAGTGGTATATTATACATATATATATATATTTCAATATTCTTACCAATCCTGCAATATCCTATGCATGGAATACATATCCTCATGCATTTCAAGCATAAACTTAGGAAACGTAGTTAAAGTCAGCAAGATAGGGTTTTAAGGAAAACTTCCCTTTTCAAATCCCTCATCTTCTCATGGAATTTCTTTTCCACATAGCGGCTGGTTGACTTCGTAGTCCTTGCTGCCCCTGGGCATGCAACTGTCCAGATTTGTCCATTTGATAACAACGGCCATCATTAGCACTTCGCTGCTCCATGCTTAGATTCTGGTCACTTATCCTCGTTCCTTGCTGTATAAGCTTTCCAACGCCTGTTCACACGCGTCATTCCGACCTCGGATGTGAAAACCACACCCCTTCTAAGAATGAAGACTTTCAGCAAACCTTTGCATTTTACACACAGCTATACTTTGTACTGGGTGCCAAATTCAGCCACCTCACTTCCATTGCACCATTCATCTCTTATCAATTCTGGATTCTACTAAATTTCCCAAAACATAGAATCTTCTTCTCTCAGGAGCGACTGTCTCAGGGGGACGACGGGGGTCAAGGGGGATTGCCCCCTTGGTTTTCGCGCAATCTGGCGCATTAGCTCGCTGCCATTTTTCTTATTTTCGGCCCCTGCAAATTCTCTAAAAACAGCTCAAAATTTCACTGAGAAACAGTTGAAATCGGCTCCTGGAACCATTGTTCCTTCCGCAGAATCGGATCTTGGGAGCATCAGCACACCCGCTGAATCGGCTCCTCCACCATTCTCCCTTCCGCCGAATCGGATCCTCACTTCATCTACCCATCCGACGTATCGGTTCCCGGAACCATCATCACAGCCGCAACGTCGGCTCCCACATCAATCTCCCAGCCACAACGTCGGCTCCTTTCCCATTCCTTCCTCCGCCGAACCGGCTCCCTGACCTTTCTGTCTTCCGCCGAATCGGCTCCCCGGAAGCTTCTACCTTCCGCAACGGTGCCTCTCCGGGTGTTCCAACCCTTCCGCAACTGCGGCTCCTCGGAAGCTTCTACCTTCCGCAACGGCGGCTCTCCGGGTGTTCCAACCCTTCCGCAACTGCGGCTCCTCGGAAGCTTCTACCTTCCGCAACGGCGGCTCTCCGGGTGTTCCAACCCTTCTGCAACTGCGGCTCCATGGAAATTCCAACCCTTCCGACGTCTGCTCTTTTCTTGGACGAACTCTTCACATCGGGCGTCGGCTGAATCTCGAAACATCGGGCATCGGACCATTCTCTCTTCCGATCGTTCCGACACTTAGCCAAATTTTCGATCTCCCTTTGGCGTCGGCGATCGGACGACTCTTGGATCGGACGCGGGATTGCTCCGCCACCCGCAATGGCGGACGTTTTACTTTTCCAAGTCTTCCGCAACGGCAAAAGTTCACTTCCTTCAACGGCCCGACCGTTCCATACTTAGCCAAAATTCCAAGCTTTCTTTTCGCGCGTCGGCGATCGGATGGATCTTCAAACTCTCCGCGGCGTCGGCGATCGGACGGTTCTCGAATCGGACGCGAGATCACTCCGCCATCCGCAATGGTCGGAGGGGAAGATCGTCGCTCCATCCGCAACGGTCGGAGGTTAACTCCATGAATCCTTCCGCAATGGTCGGACGGGGAACTTCATCCACTCGTCCGCAACGGCGGATGTTAACTTTGTCAGTCCCTCCGCAACAACGGAATTCCACTTCCTCCAGTGGTCCGACTTCTCACACTTAGGCGATTTTTCTGAACTTGTTGCTGCTCTGCTGAACAGAGAAGGTAATTCTACCTTCTGTCACTGCATATTCTTGGCCCAAAGAGGCCCATTGTTGCAACCATGGCGCTCTGATACCATATTGTCACGTCCCCGTCCCTCAACCGGCGAAGAGGACGCGACGAACACGACCAACACAGCCGGGCAAAATGCCCAATGAACATAAGCAGAAATCAAATGAAATCAATGCTGGAATTAAGCATACACAGATGCATTTATTTTCATTCATACAGTGGAAGCAAACACACATTCCAACAATCACATGTTCATCATAATTCCATATACAATTGTTATAATTGCAGAGATAGACTGGCAGCACTTATCTGTTGATGAAGGATTTACCCGCAACCAGCTACGTCGCTGCAACGTTCCACCCAACCATAGGCCAGCTTGCTCATCAATCTCTCAGCAACGCTGCCACCCCCGAGCTGGGCATGATTCCTCCGGAATAAGGGTCAATTGCAGGCTTATACATAGCCAAGGGGACATAAGCAACAAAACAACACAGCTGGGTTTCACAGGCTTTCAACAACCAAGCCAAGCTAGCACAGTCCAAAGACTATCCATTGCACTCAGGCAACCAATCAGCTGTCACAGCTTAAAACATGGAAAACGAATTGCACAGCCCCAAAAACACAACAGCAAACAAACTACAACAGGGAAAAACGACCCAACTAATCTGTGAGATAGCCAAAACCATGAATGGCCCTTCACAGTCAGTCGTGGATGAAAAATCACGGCTCTCAGCTCACTATGTGCGCCCCAAACAGAAGAATACCTACGCGTGGGTAAACAATCCGACCCACCAAGGAAAATAACAGACAATGGAGGCCCTGCGTGAAGAAAAACAGCTCCGTTTTTTCCCGTGGATGCACACACAACAAGAAGGACACGATTTTGCAGTTCGTGGGTACTCAGCAACTCGTGGGGAGAGGAAGAAAACCTGCGTGAGGCCCAAAAACGCCCAGAGCCCCTGCATGAGAAGCCAACAGACCAAACTCGTGGTAGAGTGAACTGACCAGGGAAGAGTGCGTGAGGGTGAAGAATGGGCAATGTGGGTGGAGTGGGCAATTGGGTAAGGCTGACATCCTCCCACAACCACCACCACTTCAGCAATAAATGCCCTCAGCCATAACTCCTCAACCACCAGCTGAGCATTAAAGAGGTTGACAAGGTTGGATGAGGCAAAAGGTGACAAACAACAAAGGTAGAAAACCACAAGGTAATAAAACATGGGTTTTTCCCCATAGCCAAGGTTTGACACCCCCCACCCCTTATCCTTTGGAACCATGCCCTTTTCATTCAACGTTGCACTGCCGTAGCTGGTTGTGGTTCTAGTTTTATTTGATGTGCGTGTTTACATGATGCCATATTAAAATGTGCCGGATAGCACAACATACCATCGGCAATTATCCCCATTGCCGAAACATACACAACAAAATCGATGGTGGGGCTTTTGCCTTGAGCTCCTCACCATGATTAATTACAATATATACATCATGCAAACGGGGTCAAAACCGGGGACGTGACATTCCCCTCCCCCTTGGAATAACACCATCCTCGGTGTTCCATTACATATACAATTGCACATCAAAAATTCCAAAATTGCAGATCTATACCACGTTCAATCATTTACTTTGAACGTTCAAGACCAAGCCTCTCGGCTTCCGTGGACTTTTCCTGTTGGTTCTCAGCTTCTTGCTGATCCCNAACATACACAACAAAATCGATGGTGGGGCTTTTGCCTTGAGCTCCTCACCATGATTAATTACAATATATACATCATGCAAACGGGGTCAAAACCGGGGAAGTGACACCCCCCTCGGGACCTCTTTCCAATCATGCAATGTTCATCGATGAGATCGTCAATGGTCATATATACCCCTCTAGGAACAAAGAGTGACTCTAGAATTCCTCTCCTAGATAGTCCAGTTAAGAAATAAATGTCCTTGACATTAATCATCAGAATGTGGGTGCCCACTTGGAAATGTTGTTGCTTCGGGTCCCACACCCTTATCAAGTGATCTAATAAATGAACATGGCCCCTCATTGACAAGTCCACACTCCCTCAATTCCCTCACCATCATTGGATCATTTTCCAGTTGGGAATTGTCTAATTCATTCTCACGCTCCTTCCAAATGACCATGTTTTGTGTCAAATACTTGTGTAACATCCACATAACATCTATTAGATACATTTAATGTGAGAAATAACTTGAAATTCATGTTTCATATATTGTTCTTGGAAGTTCACAGCCATTGATGCTCTTTCCTCAAGGGAACAGAACAACAACACCTCTTCCTCTCATGGACAGAGTTCCCCCGATGCTCTTTCCCCTTTTGGGGAGTGCATCGGCTCACTTCCCAAAAGGGAGAAGAGCGTCGCCCATGGCGCACTCTTCCCCTTTATAAAACCCTCCGAAAACCCCTAAAAATCATGATAAAAAGCATAAAATCAACCATCAAAACAAAGGGAAGGATAACAACTCTTACCTGTACCTAACGATTCGTTGAATGGGTGTCCGTAGCTCCCGAAATCTTCATTGCAAATTATCCTCTCCAACACTACTTTTCACTCAACTCCTATGGTAAAAAACACAATGGTAAATAATTTTTACTATTTCACCTTTTTTAAATCATTTTTTGTTTTTTAATAGAAAATATTTGTTGAAATATTTAAATATGGTGGGTTTTTACCATGTTTTTTTCTATAGTTTTTATTGTGAGAGTCTGCTAATGTTTGTTTTTAAGGATTTCAGGACCATATTGGACATTTTCGGCTACAACAGAGTCTCTTTCTGACTTTTTCATCCTTTGGCTCAAATTGAAAAACGTTTTGAGCACCTTTTGTACCATAGTCGTGCTCATTAAAAATCCATAGAAAAGGTATCGAGTGTACTTTTATCGCCAAGAAAACTTTATTCTTTCACGCCTGTAAAATTATTTTAAAGGTCCTCTATCTGGTGATAGTCTACCCCTTTTTCATATTGTTTAGACACGTTTATGAAAAAGGTACAGTCAAGTTCATAGTGACTATAAGAGTTCTCGTAGGTATTGCTTTACACTTTTTCATACCTTGGGGACTAAATTTATGAAAAATTCCATCTTTGAGTCTTCTTAGTCATTTCAGACTCTCTAAACATGAAATGACGACTGCGTTTACCTTCTTCGGACTCTTAAAATTAAGCAACGAAGGACCATTTTCTGGGAATGAACCCTTATTTCTCATGTTCATAAAACATATGAGGATGGAATCATCACTTGACGAGTTATTTAGAGTGTTTGTTACCCTTTTCAAGATCGTTAAAAAGCAAAGAGGTACTCATACATCATGATGGGCAAATTAAGGGAATGGGGAAACATTTTCATTTTTATTAATGGAAGCTCCTAGTCACCCTTGATCATGCACTATTATGTATTCCATTCAAACAATTGGGTATCTAGCTTGTCATCGAGTCGATCCACTTTCATGAGTCATTTCACTCCGTTGAGTCAATTTGAAGAATGCATCATCCCATATTTGCATTATGTCTAGTCTTTGCCTTGTTGATTCAACATTTACAAGTCACTTGTCGTGTCGTTCAATGTTCAAGGGGAGTCTTTATCACACAATACCTCTATAGTTATGTTACCTTCCTTCAAGTCGGTTTTATCTGAGTCATGCACATGGTTCTTCCATTATCATAATCACTTCAAAAATCACTTTTGTTCCAAGTTTTGTGTCGATGATGGGGGAAAAATCATGTCCCTCCTTCGATGAGTCGATTCCTGTCGACACCATCAAAACCTATAGGAATTAGCATTAGAAACTAATCAAGTACTTTGAAGCATGCATGTATCAATGGCAAGTTTCCTCGCTTCTGACTGTAGGCTTTCATCATTGGTCATTGATTGGAAGATTCCACTGATTCTTCGACTACAACTCATTCATTCACAGTAAGAGGAATGTACTGAAGTACCTTGGGAATCATTGACTTTAATGGTGATTTCCCTCACACTTGTTAATAGTATACATAAATGACCGTTAATCAAATGTTCTCTACCATGTTTTTCATCATGACATATATTCACATGGATAGAATCATACTATTTTGGATTGGAATGAATACCCTAGGTGGTTAGGTATTCACTTGAATATGTTCCTGTCCTTAGGTTGCGATGGAGTATGTTTGAGTCATTTCATGGATCCACATTGTATGTTTGGTGGCTATGCTCAAGTTTGAGTTAGGATGACATAGATCTATATTGTATATTCTATAGCTATGCCTCGATTTGAGTTTTGCTGATCAAGGATATACGATGTATTATTAGTATCCATGTCTTGGTCATTATACATGGATCTGCAGTGTATTGGTTAGCAACCATGATTTGAGTCAGATAGTTTGTAACTGGTACTATGTCAAGTCTTCACTGACTACTCTTTTTCCTCTAATTCTGATTCATATCTAACAAAGTATTTCACCTATCACACCCCTCTAGCTTCATGCTTTGGGGGGGCATTATGTTACACCATAAATTTTTCCTTATAGTTATTAATTTCCCTGCCCAAAGTATCTTTTAGAGTATATTTTTTCTCAATCCTAGGTGGCCCAATGCCCTTTGCATTTTGACATTGAATGTCATCCCTACCTGACGCATCTTTCCCAATTACAGAGAGCACTGATGACACTTGTTGTCCATTGACAAGGAGTGTCAACGCCTCCTTCTAGTGCACAAAGAGCGTTAGCCTTATTAAATGGTAAAAATAGAATATTTTGAGAACCTTCTAGATGAAATTCCTCATGGAGTCTTATCCCAACTACTTGGATTAGGTGGAATTCGTACCCCTAGCCTCTAGGGATGATCCCTCACCTTCCTCCCAAACAATCTCAACCCCTTTGGTCCCTCTTTGTCCTATATATACAAGCTTCATGGACCATGGTAGGGGAGGACCTAGAGAGCACCTTTGTGACTGTTGGAATTATTGCTGGTATAGGAGGCTAAGAGTATGGCTTTGTGAGTGAGATTTGTAGAGTTTGTAGAGTGTGTGAAAGTGAGTCAAATACATTGTGAGAACAAAGCTTCAACATCAAGGCTTTGGTTTTTTTTTCTTCTCTTTTCCTGTTCATGCAAATATGTTCCCCTTTCCCATGAATACTTTGTACTTGATCTAAGTTATTTGTTACTTTTCTCCTTGATCATTAGTATAGATCTTTGAATTATCTTATTGATTTCAATTTTGTATCTTGTTCTTTACATTATTTTGTAGGTATAGTTGATCATAAGAGAATTAATAAGATAAGGATCACCTTCATTGTTGAGGTAAGAAAGCTTGACATTCAAGTAGTTTAACAATATAGGGAGAGTATGCATTGTTGTGAATATTTTGCTCTAGATATGCCTCATGTAGACTAGGGAAACAATATTTGTTCATAATGGTTAAGAATTTCTGATAACAACAACGAACTCCTCTAGCATCCTTAATTATCCCAATACCAATTCAGAATATAAAGCTTCACCCCTTTACATCGGAGCCTTGACTTAATGGTTCACAAAACTCATGTATAAGGAAGATTAAAGTTTATCATGCTTAAAAAGACCTTTAACTTGGCTTAATAAACAATCTGAATTTTATAACTACATCAATATTTTGATCTACTAACTTAATGACTTAATTCCTGCCCCGATTCTTTCCTATCAACGTTGACTTTTCCATACACCAAAATAAGAAGCGGAGATAAAAAATGACAAACTCTTCGTGGTCAACTTCCCTGACTTTCTTACCTCAGCACATCGACTTCAGTAGTTAGAACCTGGAACACCTAATGGTCTTCCAAAAAAAACTGACTTGATATTTCAACTCCTATGCTACCAATGTCAAGAGTCGAAAGTTGACACTGTGTGTCCAACTTCCAACTAATCCATCAAATGTCCTGACTCCGACGCTACCGGTGATGTCAGGAGTTGAAAGTCGGTGTTCATTACAAATTATACGTCAATTCTGATTTCGGCACCAAAACATCGGAACCAAATCAATGGATTGAATTAAATATGACTGAGGAATCAATGGTCCCGATTTCTCCAATTATCACAAAGCAACACTTAGTCATTTTTCCAATGTCCAGCTTGTGCATTATTGCAGCCATCCGACCATCGAACTCGATGATAGCCCTCCTTCCTTTGGATGATATTGGCTATGGAAATTTGATCCTACTGTCTATGAGCCTTCACCATTACCCATGAAACAATTCCTTATCGGATTACAGTGTGCATACAAGCTTCTACCTTCCCCGACACTACTTTGTAGGGTTCATAACTTAAGGAAATATGACTAACCATGCACAAATTGCAATCAATACATTTAATAATGCAAGTGATGCATATAAAACAATTATTTAACACAGATTTAACAATACATAAACCAAACACAAGGATGACTCCATTACAACCATGAACGACTACTGTATTAAACAGTGTAAACCTTATGAGTCAATCCATTCTTTATGCACATATAATCATTCAGAACATAATTATGCACATAAGTAACTTGGTTTATAGTTATTATCAATATTCATTTAGCATTCAAACCATATAAATAAATTAAGTATTCCTAAACCAAAAAGGGACATCCAAACACCATAGAAATACTTATATTTCAAGAATTTGTTAAAAAACTGGCTATCTGAGTGCAACATTCCACCCAACTATAGGTCTCTTTTTGTCCTATATTGTTTCAGCGCTTAGATACCACCCTCGAGTTGGGCTATGATATCTACTATAGAGGAACTAGATAGACTCACTTATAGCCAAAACCCTAACCATCCATGCTAATCCAGTAACCTACTGGGTTTATCAAGCATACAAGGAGACAAAAGAAGGGAATGCTAAGCTGGTGAGCTTAACCACAAAGCTACAGGACTGTCACTCAGTTCAGCTAGCCATATACCCACAATTCTATGAGCGTCTTGACTTCTGAGTCAAGCAATACGACTCTATAACCTGCCACACCCATCACGATACTCTTTTGCAGGTTTTCTTAAACTCTTGAGTTGATTCCTCAACTAATATCTTATGCCATGTATCCACATTTTCATCACCAAAGTGTTGGCCATGTCAAAACGCCTAGGGGTTCCAAGTGGCATTAATTACTCTAACCTAGGGAATTTTTTCAAAACATTATCTATGAGAATTATCCTCAGTTTTATTTTTATTTATTAATTAATTAATGTACAAATAATATGTGGAGTTAATATTTCTTATCAGGAGGGTGCAATGAGAAATCCAACTTTCCAAGGGGAAGAATTAGAAACTGTAGGACAAAAGAAATCACATAGAAAAAGGGAAAGTGATAAAATCCAAAGAAAAGAAACCAGTCCCAAAAGAAGGAAAGCCAAGAAAAGTTATCATCAGAAAAATAACAATAATGGACCAAAGGAGAGCATAGTTTTCCTTTTGGAGTTCAGTCACAAAATAAGGAAATCCAAGAAAATTTGTCATAAGGAAAATAGCAACTCTAGGTCAAGGAAAGCGTAGTTTCCAAATGGGATGAAGGATACAAGAATGGAAACATCTTTGGGGACTCAAACTTGCTAAAATTATCAAGGAGGGTGCATTCATGGTTAGGGTTAGGTTTCTATGTGGATGACTTGCTCTCACAGGTCAACTATACCTGCTAAAATACTCACCAAAGGTTTATAAAAATACAAATGGATCTCCTTTAATTAGTTTGGCTATTGATTTATTTTTCTTTATGTGAAGCATAGATTCTACTAAGTGTTGTGCCTCAGACCTTTACGAGATATGCCCCAAATCATTCCTTCCCCACTCTTATTCCTCCCTTTCTTTCTCTTTGCAGGTGTTGAGGCTCTCATGAAAAACACCATATTAATATCAGACATCTATGGCAGCCATTCTCTTTAGTGAAATCGAGATCCAGTGAAGTGAAAGCTTCACCTATGCTCCCATCCATCTTGATGTCACATTTGGGCCTCCTGCCCACTGTTTTGAGTCCCATTTTAGGAGTGGCCAGTCCTCCAACTTTATTTTGATGTGAATCAGTCCATAGAATCTATATAATATCTCTGTAATATTGTTATCATTCTTTCCAATAAGATAACATGTCCAGTTTCCCATGAATGAGCTTTAAATGTGTCTTTAAATGAGGGGTTTCCAAAGTTTGATGCTATAATAACTGAGCAATCACCATTAGTATGATTATAAATGATGTAATGTGTCAATTAAATTTGTATTAATATATTTAAAATTCCATTCTCAGGTCTGATATATTTTTGACATGAATTTCATACATTTTGGTAGACCTATGCTAGATGACTAGTACAAAATTAGTAGTTTTACATTTTTATCAATTCTAGGAGTTGTGTTTATACAAATTAAATTATGTAAGATGATTCATGATGTTTATTCCCCCCTATATCCATACAAACTTTCATTCTGAAATTTATTTTCTCTCGTACACTGTTTGGGCAGCCTCCACTGCATAAGACTTTCCCAGGCCAAAATTGCCAAATTTTCCCAACTTCTCCCAAACAACCCCAAGTATTCCTTGAATTGTTATAATATACCTTAAAAACCATTGGGTGAATTTTAAATGTCGGATAACATATTTGTTTATTTCCCCAAGCCTCTAGTTGAAAGGATCTGAAAGAATCTTCCTAGTTCCACGGTTGGGTGACCCAGAAGTGTGGGAGTAAGTTTCAGCATAAAAGACTCTGAAACCTAAATATTTCCTGATATAAATCTGCTGGGGAAGAAAATATATAAGTCCTAAAAATTTTCCTTTGTTTCTTCCATCATCCGTTGCTCTGTGTATACATTTCTTAGCAAAATACCCATATTTTCCTAGTTAAAATTTGAAGGATTGAATGCACAAGTTTATATCAGTATTTTACATTAAATTTGCATAAATTTAGTGTTATGATGTGTACATAATATCTCAAAAAATTACATTGGTATCATATCTATGAGTTCCTTTTGTGAAGAATCCCTTTCAGTTTGAGACCTGTTGGTTCTCTCTGGGGCAGACCCAAGTTTACTTGTTATGTACCAACAAAACCCCTAGCTCACTGGCCCTTTTGGTCACAGACTGTAGAGCAGCCTAAAGTCTCACCCGAAGTGATCTTAGATGGGGTGGCTGAAGACTCAAGTGTCCTCAACTGGGTTCTGTAGCATCCTATCGGTTCGCAGCTCTTCTTAGCCCACGAGATCTCTCTCTGCGATGGAGACCTTTCTTACTCGCTGGCCCTGGGAGGGAGCAGTCTCTTATCGCATCGCTGCCTCTAGAGCGATGCGCAAACTATCTCCTCGGCTACCCTTCTCTACTACGATATCTCACACCACAATTCCTCTGACAATGCGATATCGCCTTTCTATACTGCGATATCCTTTATGGTAAGACTTCAATATGGTTCTCACTGTCCCAAGGCTCCTCTTTTGGTATAATAGTTAAGCTAAATGGCCTCACTTAGACTCCTATAGTCTAATATGCTTAACATCAACTATACTGAACTCACGGAACTCATATACCAGAGTCACTTAACGCAATAACTGTCAAATAACATGAACCAAGCACTGATAAACTCATATACAGGCTACTTGATACATTCAACTTGCGATGAACCTTCTATGCACTATAACTCCAGGGGGGAAGCTACATCCACGGGAACTGGTTTTTATATTATAACTTGAGAGGGTAAATACAGTTCCGCTACAACCTACTATGCAGCCTGAGATCTTCTGGGAAACTCCACACACACAACCGGGAGCCCTTCTCTCTTAGATCTCATTTCCTTCTTATATTTCCTCTTACAATATACTCCTCCTCTCTCTCTCTCTCTCAATCCCTGCAAATTGTTACATACATGCTCTTAGAGCCAGCTACTGGTTACAGTAAGATAACTACAGACTGAATAACATAACCAGAGCTTTAACTCTTACAATACTGAGACTCTAGAGACACTTGGCTATCTAAATGACTCAGAATCTACCTCACGACTGACTATCTAAGCAGCTACCCAATTGTCTCACTATCTAACCCTTTACATTACAAAATACATGCTTATATAGGCGGCCTGAAGGTCTTGCCATTACAAAACTGTGGGCCTTTCCCAATAGTAACCCAAAAACCCTAACTGTGACAGTCGACGCGTATGTACTATGGGCTACCGCTTACCGTCACACCACAGCTTCCTGCAGTCTTCCACACTTCCCGGCGCTGATCGTGGGTATGGGCGCCGCTTCCTGCTGTCCTTTGTCTTCAATACCTCGGCCCGTTGCTCCTTTTCCTTTATGAGGGTAGCTGAGCCCTCCTGTCTTCGCCGCTGCCTTAAGTGTAGTGGTTGAGCTCTCTCTTCTCGGCCGCTCAGGTACTGTCTTCTTTTAACTTCCCTGTCCCGATATAGCAGCTTTTCTTGTAGCTGCGGGACCCTACTCCAACAAGACCTTCCAGTCAAAACTAGTAATTTCCTAACACTTAGTTTGAAATTTTTTGTACCAAGTCTTTTTCTGGAGTTAGTATCTATGAAATATGATTTTGGGATATTATAGTGGTATCAAAGAACTTTCCTTGGATCATCCCATGGAAATTAATATCTCAATTTGATTAAAAAAAATTCCCATCCATGACATACTCTGAGGGAGACTTTGATGAGCAACATGAAGAATACTGCAGAAGGTATGCAGAAGAAGAAGACCTTGAGTATACTGAGAAAGAAGGCTATGAAGAGACCTCATGAAGTACCTTAGGTAGATGTAGTAGGAATGATATGGATGACTTCTGGCTACCAGTTTATGATGAATCCATTTGGCAGAGATCTACAAGTATTAATGACGAGTTGTTCAATGGAAGAAAGTCTACGGAATCCTTCAAATATTCCATGGATTACTATGCTTTGAAAGAAGAGATAAGGGAGGTCCTTTCTTTTTGAGATTACTGCACTCTTGATATAAATAATATATTCAAATATCCCTACTATGGTACAAACAAGAAAAGGATTTCATACATGGTTGATGAAGTGTGCAAGGAAGTGGAGACAAGGAGGTTGCCACCTGGAGCCAAAAGAGGAGGAAAAAATGAAGATTCAACAAATCCATCTTCTTGTCCAAGAAATAAGAGAATGTTTTTATTTTTTTAAAACAGAATTTCCAATGACCATATTGATGAAGAAGCCTCAATTTCCTTTAAGGAGAAGAGAAATGAAACAAATACATAGATCCATGAAGTGGAGTGCAAATCATCACAAGGTGGTTGCATAAGAGGAGAAGTTGAAGTTGAATGCACTACAAGGTTCTTGGTGGGTGATTTGCATATCACTGATGGAGATGTGGGATCATGTATGGGTGTAGAGACACGTTTTATATCATATCCAAAAGGAGATTACAAATCAGAATTACAGTCACCTTTGGATCCACATAAGGAAGAAGAAGATAGGTCCACACCGCTTGGGTGTGAACCGGAAATTTTGGTGGAGGAGCAGGCCACCATAGTATTTGTACATGAAGAGTGTAAGATGAAGAAATTGTATGATAAAGGCTCTTATTTTTTCTGCAGCCATGTTTACTCACAACAATATGATCCATGGGACTATGAAAATACTTCACTTGCATATGAGGACTGCAAGGTGAAAGACAATTGTGAGCGAGGTGAATTCACTTCTAAGTTTTTCTTTTGTTGGTCACAAGATATTTGAAAAGGAGGAGGATGTTGTCTATGGTGATAATACAAATTTTGGATCAGATCCAAAGGTAGAACAAATATCAGATCTGAAATCATCATCTAAATTTCCTAATGAAGTGGAAGATAAACCCCCACCAGCTGGATGTGAACTAGGAAAATTGAAGGAGAGAAATATGATGCAAAGAGATGAACACAGTTCAGATTGTTGGACTCTCTTGCAGCATGATGAAGCTTAAATTTCAAGGAATGATATGCTTTTTGATTTCTGTACATATCACATGTCCTTCCAACCTTCAGAGATACCCTTCACTCCTCACCATGGAAGTGTTTTTGCAGAAAATTAAAAGGCTAACTTGTATGTTGAGAATGAGTTTTGTGTTGTGGATCCAGGCCACAAGAAAAATGGTATTATATGTTAGTTGTTAGAAGAATAAAACTTAGTTTAGGATATTGTTTGTGAGCCACATAATTTGAGTGTATCACTTAAGGAGGACATAGAGAAGCTTATGGCAGCCATGGACAACTTTGCTGACATTAATGCCTTGGTGGCAAGATGTTGCTGGAAAGCTTATGGAAAAAAGATGGAAGGAGAAGCCTTTATGGAAGAGTGAATAGAACTTAAAGAATGAATGGGAAAGATGAAGGAGGGTTATATGAACTTACTTTATGACAGAGATCAGGTCTTCATGGTGGCTGAAATGTAGCAATGTGCACTCAAGAAAGATGCAGAAGAGTCTGAAAGGCTCCATAGCAAATGGGAGGCTACTTGTGATTCCTGGAAGAGAACTAGGGAAGCTCTTCAAGAATGAAGGTTGCTGATTTATCAACTTCAAAATTAGTTGAATGTACCAGACCCTTCATCTTGCATGAGAGATTACCATGTGCACATGAAAGGAGTTACTTTGGATGTAATGGAGGAATCTCATGTGGAGGGTGGAAATGAGAAAAGATCATATTTGCAGATGCTTGAGAAAAGTTATGAGGAAGACAATATTGACCAAGCATCCATTGATATTGAGAAGAAGGATGAAGTCTTATTATCTATCAGAAAGAGGGTTTATCAATTTCCATATGGATCAGCAAATAAAATTCCTTATTCATCCATTGATTGGGTGGATAGAAACACCTTTGGAATGGAGACAGTGGGAGGTAAAGAGTTTAATTTATGCAATAAACTCTTTGTTGTGACTGACATAGTCTTGACATGGGGGAATTCACAAATATGTCTTTTGAAGAAATTATATACCTCCAGTACATATGCATAGGAGGTGCATTGTGATTTGTATGTGCTTGAATGATTTGAGAGAAAACAAAATGGAGACCAAGCACTTGCACTTTTCCAGAGAGATTGGGAGATGCCCCTTGGTGAAGGATGTATATTTTTGGAGGAGGCACAATATGGTACAAATTATGAACCAGTGGAAGGAGTCATGGATTACCCCACCTTCCTAGTGGATGAGTATTACCAAAGTTTCAAATTGGTTCTTGAATTTCCATCTTCTACACCTTTTACTACAGTTACAACACATGAGAGTGATAATTGGGTGAAGGGATTCTTTCTTTTGGTGCACAATAAGGAGCAATAGGATCTCACACTCATCCATGGGGATTTTTTAAGTGTACCACCCCCTTCTCAATAGTAGCATATCCATCTATTTCTTATTTTTTATTCCTCCATTCATGGTGGTGATTGCATGACTAGTAGCAAAGAGTTGATCCATTGGGATTGTGCACATGAGAAAGAAATATGATTTCCATATGGACTTGATAGTTGGAGGAGTTGTTCATATATGGCAGGAATGGCTAGTCACTTGTTGGATTTATGCATCTTGGAGGGTGTAACTTTTGATTACACCATGATATTTTTAGCACGCACATCCTACATCTTCTGGGAGCAACATAGGCATCTAAGGATGTTGGAGGATGCCTATAATTGTTTTGGGACATGAGAATCACACCTATGTCATTTAATCAAAAAAATTGTGAGATTTAGTTATGGTGTGTATCAAGCACATAAATATTTTTATGTTGGGTGGGGAAATCTCACAGATACCCACTTTTGCATTAGGATTTTCCACTTTTTAGTTTGGTGGTATGCTTTCCACAACATGATTTTAATGTTCTATGATGATAAATTTTTATTGTTGTTACTGATGTTTCGAAGGAAACAAATAATACCATGGGATCATGGAATTCTTGGGAATGACAGATTTCCAAAAGGGGTAGTAAAATTTGGATCCTTGCAGAAAAGACAATGGGACCCATGCATTTTACTCAGATACCTTAACGGGGTTGAAAATTTGGGTGAAATAGGAGGTCATTGGAGAAATGAATGTGATCAGAGTGGTGCAACAGAAACATGTTGGAAAAATGTTTGCAGCATTTTGTGGTGCTCCTGCTTGAGGAGAAGCATAATTGGGAGGGGAGGATTGTCATGTCCCCACATTTTCATCACCAAAGTGTTGACCATGCCAAAAATCCTAGGGGTTCTAGGTGACATTAATTACTCTAGCCTAGGAAATTTTGTCAAAATATTATCTATGAGGATTATAGTTAGTTTCATTTTTATTGATTAATTAATTAATGTGCAAATAATATGTGGAATTAATATTGACTTGTCAGGATTGCGCAATGGGAAATCCAACTTTCCAAGGGGGGTAATTAGAAATTGTATGACAAAATCAATCAGATAGAAAAAAGGAAAGTTATAAAATCCAAAGAAAATCAATCAATCACAAAAGCAAGAAAGCCAAGAAAAGATGTCATAAGAAAAATAGCAACAATGGATCAAAGGAGGGCACAGTTTCCCTTTTGGAGTTAAGTCACAAAAGAAGGAAAGCCAGGAAAATTTGTCATGCGGAAAAAAAAAACTTTGGGTCAAGGAAAACGTAGTTTCCAAATGGGATGAAGGATACAAGAATGAAAACATCTTTGAGGACTCAAAATTGCTAAAATTCTCAAGGAAGGCACATTCATGGTTAGGGTTAGGTTTCTATGTGGATGACTTGTTCTCACCTACCACCTATACCTACTAAACAAGTTACTAGAGGTTTATAAAAACACAAAGGGAGCTCCTTAACTTAGTGTGGATATTGATTGATTTGTGTTTATGTGAAGCATAGCTTCTACTGATGTTGTGCCTTAGACCTTTGGAAGATGTGCCCCAAATCCTTCCTTCTCCACTCTTCTTCCTCACTTTATTTCTCTTTGCAGGTGTTGGAGAGCTCATGAACAACACCATATTCACATCATACATCTATGGAATCCATTCTCTTCAGTTAAATCAAGCTCCAGTGAAGTGAAAGCTTCACCTATGCTCTCATCCATCTTGATGTCACATTTGGGCTTCCTGCCCACTCTTTTGAGTCCCATTTTGGGAGTGGTCAGTCCTCCAACTTTATTTTGATGTACATCAATCCACAAACTCTATTTAATATCTCTATAATATTGTTATCATTTTTTCCAATAAGCTAACATGTCTAGTTTCCCATGAATGAGCTTTAAATGTGTCTTTAAATGAGGATTTTGATGAGTTTGATGCTATGATAAATGAGTAATGGAAATGAGTATGAGTCTAAATGATGTAATGTGTCAAGTAAATCTGTATTAAGCTCTGTAAAATTCCATTCTCTGGTCTGATATATTTATGACATGAATTTCATACATTTTGGTACACCTATGCTACATGACTAGAAAAAAATTACTAGTTTTATAGTTTTATCAATTCCCGGAGTCGTGTTTATCCGAACGCGATTCCGTAAGATGATGCATGTTTTTTACTGAACCCTATTTCCATACAAACTTTCAGACTTAAATTTAGTTGAGGTCATACACTGTTTGGGCAGCCTCCACTGTGCAGGACTTTCCAGGCCAAAATTGCCAAGTTTTCCCAACTTCTCCCAAACATCCCCAAGTCTTTCTTGAACTATTCTAATCTTCCTGAAACAAAAATGGATGAATTTTAAATTTCTGATAACATATATGTTTATTTTCCGAAGCCTCTAGTTGAAAGGATATGAATATTCTTCCTAGTTTCACAGTTGGGTGACCCAGAAGCGTGGGAGTAACTTTCAACATAGCTGACTCTGAAACCTAAATAGTCCCTGACCTAAATGTGTTAGGGAAGACACTCTATCATTACTAAACTTTTTCCTTGGTTTCTTCCATCATCCCCTGCTCTGTGTATACATTTCTTAACAAAAATACCGCTATTTACCTAGTTAAAATTTGACTCATTGAATGCACAAGTTTAAATCAGAATTTTACATTAAATTTATAGCAAGTTAGTGTTCTGATCTGTACATCAGATATTGGAACATTACAGTGGTATTAGAGCTCCAAGTTCCTTTTGTGAAGAATCCCTTTCAGTTTGAGTCCTTCCAGTCAAAACTAGTAATTTCTTAGCACCTAGTTTGACAATTTTTTGTACCAAGTCTTTGTGTGGAGTTAGTATCTATGAAATATGATTCGGGGATATTAAATCTTACATCAACATTTAAGAATAGTTAAATAAGTGTAATTTGGTAGCTACTTTCCATTTATGGCATAGGGGTTCTCAAGGTGACACTTGGCAATGTTGGATTGAAACCCACAACCCCCTAACCTCTCCCTAGCGGGTATCATAACCCTTCATTCATGTTGCCTCCATACCCAACCTTGAACATTTTTTTTTGCATTACATAAATATTTATATATTTACATATGCCATGGTGGAAAAATGGATAATACTCACCTCTATAAACTGATCATTCACTAATGGGGCCTTGGACTTGAGCTCCTTGCTAGGAATTACACATCTCATACATACAAAATTTACATTACATGCCAACATAGCATGGATCAAAATAGGGGCATTACATGAGTATGGTCAATTTGTCAGAATTTAGTGACTATGTGTGAGTCTGTTAAGTTTGGGTGATTTTTTTAATTTGTGTATTTTGTAATTTTGTTAAAAAAATGCACTTCATGAGAAACTTTCTCAACAATTCCCCTAATTTTGAGGATGATATCTAGGAGGAACCGTTTGATCGTAATTTTGGAAACCTAACTCAACGGAGCCATCAACTGAGGCCCACAATATTGATAAAGACATCTAGCCCTAAGACTTAGCCACATAACCTCTTACTTTAATTGAAGGATTCATCCACTCGACCTAACCCATTAAACTATAAGTTTGATATTTAAAAAAATGTAACATTTCCCTAATTTAATTGAAACTAATATAGATATTCGTGGTTCAACCTCATCGATGATTAAAAATTTGTGATTCAACCTTATCGATGATTAAAATTGTCAAGGTGGAATTTTGAACAATTATGATAATCTAATAAAGTTACATGTGACCAACATGTACATTATACTCTTCTAATTAATCCCCACCACATTGAAATATAATTATAATTGGATTTTAAAATAGCTTTGTTGTTTTCCTCTACATATGTATATATGTTAGATACATTATGTTATGGTTATTCAATGATTACTTTTAAATACAATTGATGTATATATCTATAATACGATTCTTTTGTTGTACATAATTTTATTTAAAATTAAGATCGTTTTGTGAGGTTATTGGTTAACATGATGATAACCTTATCTATCCAATTAAGAGGTGATGTGGTCCCAGTAAGTGGCGACATACTTAACATGTGGTCGTGTTAAGCTTAAGTGGAGATGTGCATGTTTTTTCCACTTATGGCCGATATTCTATTTATCTATCAGATGATAAGCCTTAGCTTCGGGGGGATATTTGGGAAAAAACTTAGTTTACAAATGTATGCACTTTGAAAGAAATGGTGCTTTTCTAGTATAGAATTGGTTTCTTTTCATTAAAAAAATGATATTTCTCATACTTAATTAGTAGGATTGGATTCATAAGTTTTTGGTTTGATTAATCTTGACACATAAGTATAAAAATATATGAAAATTTATACTTATTTTGTGTTTATGAAGGTTCTATTTTATATTATTTTTGTTTAATAATAGAAATATCCAAATTTATTTTGGAATTTAAGAAAGCAACTTCACACCTCACCCAAATATAGATTTTGCATTTGAA
Source organism: Pseudotsuga menziesii (assembly GCA_001517045.1). NCBI lineage: Eukaryota > Viridiplantae > Streptophyta > Pinopsida > Pinales > Pinaceae > Pseudotsuga > Pseudotsuga menziesii. The sequence goes on along the minus strand of LPNX010261831.1, from coordinate 341,480 downwards.
ACCCCTCTTTCGATTTCTCTGCAAAATTCAATGGAGTGTTTAAAGACCCTCTCCTTATTAATGACCTCTCTTAATCACCAATCAATAGGTTGTTGGTTTGACCAATCCTACAAGTGATGACAACAAATGATTGAAACATGGGAATTCATTATACAAAAATGACCTTCTCCTTATACCTATGGTAATGGTAGCTGGTAGAAAGGATTCTAGTTGTTTTGATCTTTGATATAGCATAAATTAGTAGATAGAAAACCATATTTTCTTTAGATAGTCATTTTCTTATTCTAGTGAAATTAGTAAGGATTTTAATATTAAGAGCTTCATGTTTTTCCAAGTAGTTGCTTGAGGTTTTGGATAGAGAGATGGCATTGTTGCTCCATGATCCTTCATTTGGGAATGTCTTTATTAGTATCAATCTCAGTATTAGGTGAAAGATCGTCTAGAAGCAAATCATTATTTCAATATTCTAAATAATATTAATATTTCAAATCATTATTTTAATATTCTTCAAATTATTTAGCTAGTTGATCAATCTCAAGCAAAAGGGTGAAGTTACAAATCACGTCAAGTAGTTTTAGAAGTTAGTCTTAGAGTGAATAATATTTCAAAATATAAATTTTTAGATCTATTTATGGAAACTTTAAAGAATATTCAGCATGAGGTGCGTAAATTTGAACCTAAATAATTGGAGAATGATTTTAGTTTGCTAAGGAGAAATGAAAGTAAAAATATGGAACTAGAAGGAGGGCATTAAAACAAAAATATGGCTACTAGCAGAACTACCACTAATATTTATAGAGAGGGAAATGTTTCCCCTCAAGAGCACTTATTCTAATCCTACATGGTTGACACCTCAACAAGTGGAGGAAAGAAGAGCAAAGGGACTATGTTTCAATTGTGATATCAAGTACAGTAAGGGGCATAAGTGTAGTGAGAAAAAATTATTCTGCATAGACTATGAAGAGGGAGATGATTCAACTCTAGGACAACCTCAAGAGGTAGATATAGAAGATACTAATCCAATCATATCTTGTCATGCATTTTCCAACATTAGCTCTTCTCAAACTCTCAAGATAGAGGGATGTATTAAAAAGAGAAAAGTAACAATGTTGATCGATTATGGTAGTACACATAACTTCATTGATTGCAGATTAGCCAAACTTCTCAACTGCTTTATATAGCTTGCACCGGATTATCAAGTAATGATTGTAGATGGAGGTACCATGAATTGTTTAGGGAAGTGCCATATCATTAAGCTCACAATGGGTGACTATTCATAGGATAGCCTAATGATTGCAATCGAAATGGATAGTGTTGGCATGGTACTAGGGGTCCAATGGCTACAATAATTTGGAACAATGGTTCTTAATTTATAGGAACTATTCATGAGATTCTCTTCAAAAGGAAAATAAATTGAACTTAGAGGTAGTCCAAGGAATTCCTCTAAAGTGATAAGCTCTAAGAACATGATGAAATTATTGAAAAAGGGACTCCATGAAGCAAATTGTACAATAGTGATCACTCGATGTTCAAACATCTATACCCTTTATTCCAGTGGATGTACAACAAGTTATTAACAATCATTCCAAGGTATTGGGAGGGATGCCTAAAGGTTTAATACCTATTCGAGATCATTCCCATGCTATTCAATTGCAACGAGGAAGTGTACCACCTAACAACAGACCCTACAGGTACCCATATGCACAATGGACTTTATCACAAGTCTCAATGGACTTTATCACAGGTCTACCAAATTCTGGCCTTGGAAAAATTGTTTTGATCAACCAAACTCAAATTTATAAAATCTTTGCAACATTACTACTTTTCTTATTAATGATTTCCTTATCACTATAAATCTTATCTTTAAACTTCATACACATGTAAGAACTATTATCATCAATTCTATTAATTTAGAGCATACAAAGGAATAACATGCCCCTTGTCTTAAAGATGCATACAAATTGACCAAGCTCTAAGCACAAGGATACATTTTATAAAGTTAACACTTTGTGCAGATCAAAAAATTGTTCCATCTAAAATATCTATGTTATTGGATCATTGCTATAAAACTTTCTCATTTTAATTTTGGAAATAAAGTAGTTCTTTGGACTAGAGTTAAACTCATAATAATGAAATAAAGCATATTATATAAAATATATTTTATCTAGAAAAAAAATCAATGAGTGCTCTTGTTTTTGGTGGGCATGACAACTACTTTTGATCAATATCACGGCCTTTCTTACACATAGCCGTTTTAAAATGAGCTACACCATGGTCCATTTGAAACATGGCCATTTTTAGAGATAAAATAAACCACCTTCAATCCACACATATGATGGTGTGTGTTATATATATATATATATAATTTTTGTTGAAATGTGGTTTAGTTGTTGAGATTAGTGATCATTATATTAATGATCAACTTAATAATAAAGTGATTGTTTAAAAAAAATATGATGATGATTTTGCTTATCATTTATTAAAATTAGTAATGTTGATTTAAAAAAAGAAAAAGAAAAAGAACTTAATTATTTTTATTAAATAAAATATATTTTATTGCATTATCATGAGTTCAACTAAGGTTTAAAGAATTATTTCATTTCAAAGATTGAAATGAGAAAATTTAATAACAGTGATGCAATAGCTACAAAAATAACAATTACATTCTTGTATTTAAAGCCTAATCAATTTATATGCATCTAGCATCAAGTTTAACATTTATATGCACTAATTTAATAATATTGATAATAATAATCTTATATGTCAATTAAGTTTAAAAAAAAAAAAAAAAATTAAAAATATTGCAATGATTTTATGATTAAGTTTGATGGATCTAACAACTATTTTTTCAATATTATAAGTTTGAAAAACAAAATAAATATTAAAAAAATCAAGCCCCATTATCATGACCTCAACATCATAATAAAACATGTCATAGTACTAATCTAAAACGACACTGGGATGCACACGTTTGTAAAATATGTTAAAGAAATGATATTGAGAATGAACACAACTTCCTTTTAACTTGCCATGCTTTTATTAATAAAATAATAATACATATTTTTTAAATTAAATTTTATAACTTATTTTTGAAGGCGCCCTTATTATGGAAAACTATAATGGTCTTGAAACTTTTATTTTCACCATGTTCAAATATAAAAATAGCATTATGATGAATAACTAATTTTTTTGATAAAATTATTAATTTTATATTTTTTTCTCCATGTATATATTTATATATATATTTTAATAAAATATAGTTTCTTTGGAATTTTTTTGTTATTAATTTTAGTAAATGATAAACAAAATTATTATCATAATTTTTTTCTAAAAACACTCATTTTATTGTTTAATATTTATGTTGATCACTCATTACAACTACTAAATCACTTTTTAATAAATCATAATATAATAATATTTATTAAAATAATCCACTATATAATAATAATAATAATAATATTTTTAAAGTTATAACCAAGCCAAACACCAATTTAATGTATAACAACCTTTTGTTTATGAAACAAGAGATCCCTCCATACAATGACATAAACCATTTACATGCTAAAATTTTAGAGATATATACATACCCTAAACCCTATTTCTCTAGATATGAGATATTAAACACATTATGAATACTTACGTCACTACTTATTTGCCAATTAAATCATGATATAACTCATTTTAAAAAGAATTAGTCAAAACTTGTCGTCGTGCCCACCAAAAAGAGAGCACTCATTGACTTTTGACTCAATATAATATATTTTATTTAATATGTTGTTAATTATGAAAGACTATTTTATTTAATATGTTGTTAATTATGAAAGACTGGATATGCTTCTATTTATTTTAATGTTATTAATTATGAAAAAGTGGTTATGCTTTTATTTATTTTAATGTACTTTTGTGTTTTGTTTAATATGGTGTTAATTATGAAAGAGTGGGTATGCTTCTATTTATTTTAATGTTATTAATTATGAAAGAGTGGATATGTTTTTATTTATTTTAATGTACTCATGTGTTTTGCTTTTTTTTTCCATAGAAAAAAATCATAACTTCATATACAAAATATGAACTACTATCAAAATGATAAGTGTCCATTTGAACAATACAATCAACACAAAAATGCTTATTACAAAATCTCAAAAATAATTTCTCATCACAATTACAATATCCATATACTGCAAATATCCATCAATACTTATCAACAACCAAATCAGCTGCTATCCACAAATATACCGCACAAAACTGCATTATCATCAATGTCTACATAATCATCCAAGTATACATTCCATGTATATATATAAGAAAAAACTACAATGTCTTCCATACAATAATCATCTCCAATCATCGCTGAAATCAGGAAAAAAGTATCCATAACATCCACATAACATATCATAGCTCATATGACTAAGTCCTTCAAAAACTGCCACTGAACAATTCAGAATAATTAACAAAAAAACATTAAGACTAGATCAGAAGTCTCTCGTCAAACAAAATAGTAACCAAACAAAACAAACCAACTCAGAAAATCTGATAGGTGTCAAATCTCTCAGACCCAAAATACTTAGAGATATGCCAATATCCATTCTGAACTTTCCCACCAGCATTCGCTAACTTATCAGTAAAAGCATTTCTTTCTCTGTAGATGTGTTTAAAATCTATATGCACAAAAATGTCAGATAGTCTGATGACTTCTTGAAGTATCTGAGCAAGTTGTGGGTTGTGAATTCTGAATTTTCTTGTAACCTAGTTAATGACTAGCAAAGAGTCTACAAACACCTGGATTTTTTATATCTGTTTGTCCAAGGCCAATGTTAGAAGTAATTTCAGAGCACATAGCTCGGCAAGATTGTTAGTACCTATCCCCAAACCAACTTTAAAAGTGAAGAAGTGATCATCCTTGATGAAAAGAATACCCCCAGCACCACAAAGAAGTGGGTCAACGGAAGCCGAACCATAAAAAAACCCCCAGTGTTTAGATTTATCAATAATCTCCTCAGTAATGATTCTAATCTTCAACACTTCATTTTCCTATGGGTAAGAATATAGTAAACCCAAACTGGATGAAGAAACCTGCGCAGGAGATGGAGTAAAATCATCAAAACAACTTTGATTCCTAGCCTTCCAAATAAACCATGTTACAATAACAGGCAATGATCTGATTTGTTTTACGTTGTCATTAAAACACCAACTCTTCATACAAGAAAGAATCGAGTCACCAAACCATAAGTTCTTAAATTTTACCTTAGACTCTATCTCCCTCCAAACATATTTAGTAAAAGGACATTCAGCCCCTAAATGAAAGTTTGTTTCAGCATCCACTTTGCAAAGGTAACATCGACCTGGTCCCTCCCATCCCCTAATGTTAAGTATATCCCATGTGAGAGCTTTTCCTGAAAATAAAAACCGATAAAATATTTTTGACTTAAGGGGACACTTAAGTTTCCAAATCATCCTCCACCACCATGCAATTTCCATCTCATGCTTCTCCAAAATCAAATGCAAGTTTCCATCTTTAGGAGAATACTTACCATATTTTGACTGATTCCATACAAGCACATCAGGCTCATTTTTTAATTTGATATGACTAGATTTTAGGATGGCTAGGTACCCAGTCCAACTAATAATATCTTGGGCCTCAACTAAACCAAGTGCTTCAGCATTAAGCCATCCTTGTTCCATCAAATGAGACACTGATGAAGATCCAATGTCTTTCAGAAAATAAAATCCTACAGAATGTAAAATATCAGTCAAATGAGAGGGTAAACTATGTTTCCACTTACAACCTACCCAAGGATCCAAACCAATACGAACATCAGCTCCATTCCCAGCCTTCCATACAAGAAAATCACCAATAAGATTAAAAGACCAGAGCACAGATTTCCAACATATAGATATACCTTTTTTCTTCTTCTCCTTGACTCTTATCCAGTCCAATAATGAAAGAGGCCTAATATATTTCTGAATGACAATCTGTACCCATAGACCCGAACCATGGATAATGTTCCAAACACTCTTAGCAGCAAGTGCTTTGGAAAATAGAGTAGGTACTTTGAGCCCCCATCCACCCATGGATTTTGGATTTTCCAAGACCTTCCAGGAAATCCAAAGCAATCCAGGAGATGATCCACAGCTACCAGACCATAAAAATTTAAAGCAAAGCTTTCGAATTTTCTTAATAATCCCCACTGGAATCCAAAAGTGCATCCAGTAAACATGCAAAGCTTCAAGGACAGACTTTATCAAAATGAGCTTACCACCCCTGGACAACCATCTATAGCTCCAATTCTTAATGCGTTTTTCAGCTTTTGCAATCAGCTAGTCCTAATCTTTCAATAAATATCTGCAAGGTTTAAAAAAAAAACAAAGATATTTCATACCACTCTCAATTTTAAGAACAGTGAATGAAAAAATGTCATGTGAAGAGATCAACTCTGTATCATCCAGCCAAGAATAGTAGAAGGATGATTTATCTTCATTAATCATCATCCCAGATGCTTTAGAAAAATCCATCAATATTTCACACAAAGTTGATAAAGACTGAGCAGATCCATCAGTGATCATTACAATGTCATCCACAAAAAGAACACGAGTCGATGAAATATTATTGCCAAAAGAGATACCCCTGTAAGCACCACATTCTTTAGCAGATAGAAGAGCCCTACCCAATCCTTCAACAACAACAAGGAAAAGCAAAGGGGAAAGAGGACAGCCTTGTCTAAGTCCACGACCAGACCTAAAGAAGCTAGAAGCCACACCATTAATCAAAACAAAAAAAGATACACATGTAAGACTGCTCATAACCTAGGTGATAAAAGATACATCAAACCCCATTTTGGATAATATAACCCACAAAAAAGTCCAACTGACTCTATCATAGGCTTTAGACAGATCAATTTTCAGAACCACAGACTTTAAACCCTTACAATGGATAGAATGCATGCCTTCCTAAATAGCACCCACTGCATCATGGATTTTCCTACCAAGCAAGAAGCCAAACTACTCATTTGAGATATATCTACCCAAAACCATCCTAATTTTGGTAGATATAATCTTACCAATAATCTTATAACTAAAATTACATAAAGAAATAGCTCGGAACCCATCAAAAGAACTAGGTGAATCATATTTGGGTATCAAGGCAATGAAAGTTGAATTAAAAACAACAGGAATTTTGCCATTCTTCCTAGAATCCTCGATAACCCTTAACAAATCCATACCCATCACATCAAAGAGAACCCTATAAACCTCTACAGGAATCTCATCTGGACCCAGACTCTTGTCATTCTTACTCAAAGCAAGAACAGTTTTTATCTCATCCAAAGTAATACGGGTCATAAGATCATTATTTTCCTCAGCAGATATAGATGATGGAAAATTTTCAGCAATTTTCATGAGTTTAGGAAGATGAAAATTCTTATCAGCCTGAAATAAAGTCTCAAAATGTTGAACTCCAGCCCCAACAATAGCATCAAACCCTTTCACCATACTGCCCCCATCATCCCTAATCTTCCATATAGAGTTAACATTCTTTCCTTGATTAGTGAATTTGTGGAAAAAAGGAGTATTGTCATCCCCACAAAGCAGCCAAATAGCCCTACCTTTTTGTCTGGCTTCATGTTCACGATCCAAGAGGATTTTTCTCTTTCAAGATTCCAACTCAGTTAAATATGCCTTATCCTCTTCAGAAGAGAAACCAAAACCTAACTAATGAGAGAAAACAGTGAGCATGATTTCAATTTCCACTAAATCTTTGAACTCCACCTCCTTTTTCAAGACAGACCAAGATATGGAAACATCCTTAACACGCTTGAGGTTTGCAGCAAAATGAGATGCAGGGGAAACATGAAGATTGTCAGAGTAGACCACCCATGATTCTTTTAATAATTTAACCAAATCATCATTAACAAGCCAATGAGCATTAAACTTGAAAGGAGTTCTCAATCGAATCCCCCTATTGAATATTTGTAGAAATATAGGATGATGATCAGAATCCCCACCACATCCCACCCACTGACGATAAAAGAAATCAAGATCTAACAGGTCAGCCGATACAAGAAACCTATCCAATCTTTTACAAATGCTCTCAACCCCTACTCTTCTATTAGTCCATGTAGGAAGCATAAAAGTTGGTGCAATATTCACAAGGCCAAAGGTCTCCAAAGATTTTGTGAAAAAATCAGATAGAGAATCCAATCTTGCTCTAGCTCCCCAAATCTCAGATAAACCCAAGGAAAAATTCAAATCCCCTCCAAGGATTAACTTTTCACACTTAAGATAATCCAGCTCTAGAAGATTGGTCCAAAACCCTTCTTTGTCAACATAAGGAACATAAATATTGGCAAAACATAAATCCAAATTGAGTTAAATAGAAAACAAAGAAACACACAGACCCGAACCCACAGCCCAAGCATTCATTAAGTGAAAAAATATGGATCTCCATCCTAAGAGAAGACCTCCTGACTTGCCTCTAGCATCCAGAAAAAGAAAATTCCATCCAATCATCATGGAATCCAGTTCACCCACAAACAAAACCCCATCACCAATGGATTCTTGCAAAAATAATACATCAATATGCTGATCTTCAACTAACCTGCACACTGCTAGTTTTTTAGGTTTACTAGCCAACCCACAATAGTTTAGGGTCATTACAATCATAAGGTAACCTTAACAGGGGCTAACACCGCTCTAAGTGCCCCGGCTTGAATATTCTGATCAATATCCTTCAAGGGTATACCATCAGAACAGATACCAGAAATACCTCTGCCCAAGCCAACACCAAAAGTAAAAGGACAATCCCTTGCCAATTTAGTACAAGACCTAAGAAAATAACCAAATCCACTAGCAACTTTTTCCTCAATTGGAGAAATGAACCCCAGATTCCTCAAATAAGAAACAAACTTGCAACCATCCTCTGACCTACCATTAGAAACCTTCGAATTCCAATTCAGATCCACACCATGGAAAGGGGATCACTAGTACAAAATGAGGAATTAGCTACTATGTGACTAACATTTCTAGTCACCATAGGTTTTTCAAGTGATTTACTACTAAATATGAGAAATTTTGATTGATCCAACTATAAACGACTAAAATTAACGACTAATTTAGTCACCAATTAATAAATATGACTAGATAATAAGTGACAGAGTTAAAAATGACTAATTTAGTCACGGCATAAAAATGACTAACTAGAAGAATATGAATTACTCATTTATGTTAGTCATTTTTAATTGTGTCATGAAAAATTGCAATTGTGACAATGAAGTGTTACAATTTAGTAAATTGTCTACCTTTTATTAGTAATATTGGTTCCATGCACCTCGATCCTTATAGATCTAGCAAAGAAATTGCATGAATTTTCTCTTGACCATCTTTATCCCTGCTGCACCATTGAAGCAAATAGTTAAGCGCGTGCCAAAGGAAAATTAGGCTCCTACAATAACGAATAGGTACTAGAACCAATACCATATCGATACCTAGAAGCATCGATATAGCTAGTTGTTGATCCTTCAATGTAAGAGTCCCAAGTCCCATCCCGAGGTGCTTTTCTAACTTCCATATAACTATCATGATCTGTGATCATCGAACTAGCTGCACTAGTCGACGTAGCTTCACCAAGAACAATGCCTTTAAACTTCGTAGCAATTGATCCAATAATAATTGAACCAGTGGAAGCACCAAGAACAATTTTTTAACCAATCAAAATCTCAATTATAATTAAATGGGGGTTCTGACCCAGAACCAGTCTCAGATCCATATGCAGTAAAGGTAGAGGCCTGACCCGATTTCGGACTTTTAGGTAAATATTTCGACTCCTTGACCTCTTACATGCCTGAACTCAAAAAATATGATACATACAATGCAGTGACGACCTCTCCGTATCACTATCAAGTTAAACCTCCTTTATGTATTATTGGCGAGGTAAATTTTGTATCTAACATCACCACCCAAATTCGACAATGGAAAATTGCAGTTTATACAATGAATTCTTGCGATTTACTAAATTTTAACATTGAAGATGGATTCAAAGACCCCATTTAAAGGGATCCTTGAATCCATTTGTAGCTTTAAAATTTAGTATTTATTTGCAAGTATTGCTATGGATAAAAGTGCATTGGAGAGAGCTTGGAGGCTCATGATGAGACAAGGGATAATAACTTTGTAAATTTGAAGAAGATTTCTGTTGCTTTGGATTCAAAATCTCATTCTTCTCATCCTATTACAAAATCGTAGGTTGGCTTTTTGGTTTTGTGTGAAAATTTAGCATCCTACATGCTAATCTTGGTTATCACCCTGCATGTTTATTCTTTCTTGTAAATGTTGCAATTCTAGATCTTGATCAGGTTTATTTGGTTCATATGCTATCATGGATGTTCCTTTCCTTAGATGTATCATATTTAGTTATTAAGGTCTTAGGTATTCCACCATTTAAACTCATCTAGAACAATTCATTACCTCCTTATACCCACATGCAAAAACATCTTGATATTAGATGATAAGTTAGATAGTTCAAATAAAATAAGAACAAGGGTATAAGCAAGCTACACCAATAAAATAAACTAAGTAATAAATATAAAGAAACATATACTACTTTTCATATCCTCTAATATTTTCTTCAAAAATTGTTATAATACAACCACTTATGGAGGATTTCATTGTTTTAGCAAACTTATTCATGAGATGGACCACAAACCTTCTACATACCCAATTGTAAATGTTCATTGCAACATGAACCACGTCAAACCCTCTGCAAAAGATGAGGGAGTCATATTAGGAGCTAAATAAAAGTCGACGTGTACAAAAAGATGATTATACTTTCTACATTTATTGTGGAGGCAAAATTACATTATCACAATATCACATACAACAATATTTTCATCAAGTCCCCTCCAGTGGAGAATTTAAAATTGCTTGAATACACATACAACTAAGTAAATAGAAAAATAATTAACGAGTCAAGGACCCATATATCCTATGGTAACCATGTTTAAAATTGGTTAAACAATATGTCCTACACACCTAACACAGAGTGGGCCATGCGCCAAACCCCAACCCTAGCTTCACTCTCAATATATATAGAGAGATTACTATTATGTAATATGAATATAGATTATGTGATTGATATTCTGTTAGTATTATATATAATATATAATATTAATATAAAGTTGTCTTATTTACCGTGAAAAAAAATATAATATTAATATGATATGTTTTTAATATCTAATATTATAATATCTAACAAATTTTTAAAAGGGTAAATAAAAATGGGGGGAAACAAATGGGAGAAGGAAAAATAGTGTTAAAAAAAATTGGGGAATTTCGCATACAACCCAAGCAGTATGAGAGACAAATAAATCTATTGTAGATCATGACTGATTGTAATGAAATTATTCTGGAATGGTGCATGGAATGGCGCATGAGCTTGAGGGAATTGGTAGAGGGAAGATAGGTAAATTCCCACATCATTATCTCTGTTTTTTCATCAATTATTTTCGTAAGATTCAATTTTGTTAACAAATGTGAAAGAATTAACGAAGCACATAATTTTTTTGATAGGGTGCCTCAAAGAGAGGAAATCACATGGACCCCAATAGTCATTGGGTTTGCTCAGAATGGACCTGTAGAGAAAGCTGTGAATTTATTTGCACAAATCCAAAGAACACAAATGAGATTGAACGAGTTCACATTCGCAGTGTGATCAAGGTAGTCATTAGGATTGCAAAACTAGAAGAGAGAAAACAAATCCATGCTTGTATTCTCAAGACAAGATTTGATTCGAATATCTTTGTGGGAAACACCCTTGTTTATATGTATGCCAAATGCAAGGTTGTTAAGAATGCACGAAAAGTGTTTGAAATTATGCATGAATGGAATGTGGTTTTGTGGAGCGGTATGGTTGGAGATTTATTATGGATGATTTTTGGATGGTTTTCTTTCCAAATGGATGCCGAAGTAAATATGAGTAAATCGATACTCCATTTTCTATTATGAGACAAAGCTCTTCTAGTGATTAAAATGTCGAATAGGGCCAATCCAAAATGGTCATATTTGATTCCCTGTGTATAGATGTATGTAGAGGTTCTGATGGATTGAGGTTTTTGGTGCTGAGGTAGGGTTTCAATATGTTAAGATCCACCTATTTCCATTCTATTTAGGTTCCTGTTCATATTAGGGAAATTGTCGTGCCTTGAACTCTTGAATTAGAATTACGGTGAGGATGACCTCCCAAATCCATCGGGCATTTTCTGCACACATGAGGAATTGATAGACACTTGGAGTTGTTCGAACTTTGAAGGACTATATTGCAGCTATCAAGAAGGAGATTTCAATTGATTGTATCAAGAAAAAGTACAGGTGACAGGGTTCTAGTTGAAGGATGCTCTGTGGGTATTCACACAGAGGGGTCCTCCCCTGATGAGGCAGTAAAAGCATTTTCTCTGTTGCTTTGGCTTAGGAAAATGTTGAAACAACTGTTTCAAAAGTAGGTGCAGGTATTCCTCAAACTCTGGATTTAGATCCTAATGTTTCTCTACCTTTTTTCTGGAACTAAGTCCCGTCATAGAAAATGAAAATGTTTAAACCCAAGCCAGACAGGGTAAAAATGGTCCTCGGTCTAGATGTGGGTTTGGAGAAGGTTGAGTCTTTATCCTACCCTAGGTCTAGCTGGAAAACTCATGGGAAAAATGGTCTCAAAAGTTTCTTTGTTGCAATGGCTTGAAGCAGGTTTGAGACCCCTATTGGGTTATATTACACAGTTAATTATCTTGGTGAAGGGTTGGTTGTGCTTTGAATTCAAAACACAATTTGATTTGGAGTTGGTTATGCAAGTGTTGGTTGCTTGGTTTTGATCCTCAATTTGAGTCCTTAATGGTTTGACATGTATGGGTTCTTTTACATAGCTTCCCTAGAGCTATGGTTGAAAGAAGTTTTGAAGGTTGTCACAAATAAATTGGGAAATTTTATTGCTTTGGACAAGGATTTTGTGTTTGTGGAGGATAAAAGGATGTCTAGGGTCTTGGTGAAGCTTGACCTCACAGAAGTGCTGCAAGTGGATATAGAGATAAATTGGCAATATGGGAATTTCATTCAACCATTGGACTATTGGAAATTTCCATTTTGGTGTTTTTTTTGTCGTGATATTGGCCACATCCTAGCATGAATTCCCATATCCAAAATCGCTTCAGAGGAAAATTTGGAACAAAACTCCCAGAGTTGTTATTCCATCAACAGTAAATGACAAGATGGGGTCCAATGAGGAACCTGACCTTGAAGAAAAGGTTAATTTGGAATCCTGATGCTCAATGGAAAGTTGCTTCAGAGGAACTGCAATTTATTTTTATGGATTGATTTCTTTTTCCAATTTGTAATCTCAAAAGGTCACAGAGTTTTGGCCATATATGTTGCATACTATATCAATTTGCAATTCTATTTGGGGTGTTGCGAAGGGCATTATGTTGGATTTCCAATGAGTAGTTGCACACCACCATTTTTTCTCCTCTTTGAGGTCTTTTTTCTTGAGGACACATGCTTTTTCTATTGAACAAGTTTTTTCTTTATTTTCTAGAGAAAAAAACATAATTTTATCGTCTCCAAGAATAGAGGTACAAAATTACATATTGTCAATATATGTTGTCTGCATATATTCTGATATTAGAGAGATTGAAACAAATATGCCTTCTGGAGGCCCATCTATCAGTCCCTAAAAAGGTGGGTTTAGGTATATGCAGGGCATTACAATACGTGTCGAGCTAATAGAGATTCTTCAGCAAGAGCCTGCTCTTTAATAAATACACAGTCAATAAAGGTCATAGCATTCAAGCTGTCCATGAGAAAGAGAAAAACAATCTAAAAATCAGTTATCCCTGATTGAAGGAGGGTGTCCCTCGATTTCCTTGAAAGGTATTTGATAAAACTAGTATTGTGTATCATTATCCACCTCTGAGATTCTTATTTATCCTTGAACCAAATATTTTTAAAAAGGAGTATATTAGAACCTTTCTTTGGAGGTTATTGGATTGATTTATTTTCCCAATTTGTAATCTCAAAAGGTCTCATAGTTTTGGCCATATATGTTGCATACTATATCAATTTGCAATTCTGTTTGGGGTGTTGCAAAGGGCATTATGTTGTATTTCCAATGAGTAGTTGCACACCACCATTTGTTTTCCTCTTTGAGGTCTTTTTTCTTGAGGACAGATGCTTTTTCTCCTGAACAAGTTAAGTTTTTTCTTTATTTTCTAGAAAAAAAACATAATTTTATTGTCTCCAAGAATTGAGGTACAAAATTACATATTGCCAATATATGATGTCTGCATATATTCCGATATTAGAGAGATTGAAACAAATATGCCTTCTAGAGGCCCATCTATCAGTCCCTAAAAAGGTGGGTTTAGGTATATGCAGGGCATTACAATATGTGTCGAGCTAATAGAGATTCTCCAGCAAGAGCCTTCTCTATAATAAATACACAGTCAATAAAGGTCATAACCTTCAAGCTGTCCATGAGCAAGAGAAAAAAATCCAAAAATCAGTCATCCCTGATTGAAGGAGGGTGTCCCTCGATTTCCTTGAAAGGTATTTGTTAAAACTGGTATTGTGTATCACTATCCACCTCTGAGATTCTTATTTATCCTTGAACCAAATGTAGGCCCTGTTTGGAATGTTAATCTACTCCTGAGTTCTTTTCCCTGTAAATATGCATACAAGAAAAATCATCAAAACTGGAGATTATGTGTTAAACTTCAAGCAGTAACGGTTCCAAATTTGTGTTCCTACATCTCTGTGGCCCCTTGATCCAGTTAATCGCTAGCATCGAGTCACTGAAAATTTGAATTGCTTGACAGTTTTTATTTTTAGAAAAGCCAAGAAGGATTTTAAGAGAGAGGAGCTTAGCGTAATTGTTGGTTTCGGAACCGAAACTCATTGCACTTTTGAATTAGTGTGAATCTGAGAGATGAAGTATTGCCCCTCTACCACATCTGGTCTGGTTTTGTTGAGAAACACCATCAAAGAAGGCCTATGGAATGGCCTTATTGATTAGTACATTCTACACCATAGGGAAGGAAGGCATGTCTTTTACCTGAGGATAGAAAGAAAAGATGTTGATGTTGTTTATTGCTACTACCTCTGGGCACATGAAGCTTAAGATTTCATGGAAAGCAATGTTTTTTGTTAATCCAAAGTGGGTAGAGATGGTCCCTGCAGATGCTGTTTGTTTTTTTACATGATATCTAAAGTCTGTTTTACTAGTTTTCTGAACTTGCACGTGCTCATTAGAAACTATATATTTAGTTTCTGAAAGTTTGAAACTTTGAACTGATGGGAGTTCACAATTAATAGATACTTGTACAAGGATAGAACTTAGTTATGTTTGATGTATGATTACTAAAACAAAAAAATCTCAGAATAATGGTGAGATACCATTATTGCCTTTTATACTTCAAGTAGGTTTAGGGTTATACTTCTATATCATGGAGATTTATTAATATTCATTGGTCAACATATGAGAGGTCACCACATGGTTACTTTATTTTAGATGTGAAAATCTATTAGTGGCAAAAAATGGCAAATAGTACTATAAAAATTACAAGTAGTAATCATTGAGAGTGCTAAGGCAACTCCATAAGAGCTAAAAAAGAAATAGAAGACTACAAGGAGAATGCAAAAACTCTTACTGTTGAATCCTAGAGAGCCCGAAAGATCAAAATGAGTGAGGGTTCAAGGGACTTCAAGGAAGAAGCCCAATACCAACAACGCAGTGTATTGTCAACTATTATAATATCCAAGGCTATGCTCAAGGGTGTTTTAAGGTTCTTTCTATCCATTGGTTGTGTGACTCGAAGCCTACACTGCCTGATAGAACTAGTATTGGAGGTTTATTTATAATGCCTCTTGTGATTGGAGCTATCTAGAGGTTGTAAGTAAGAAATGACGAGCTTTGAGTTAGAAATGCAGGGAGTTCTATCTATGAAATTTTTCTGCTAGAAGTGAAGCTGAAGAAGCAAGGTGATACATCTCTTGTCCTCCTACTATATGAAAATATTTAAGGAGCTATTACAGTCTCTGAACAAGCAGTGATATCTAAAACTGATTTCATACAAGACAAGGTGTCTAAAGATGAAATGTTCTAGTTTAGGTTCCTACATACAGTGTACAAGTGCAATAATCCCTTTGAAGAGGATGCTCTGTCTTTGTGTAGTTGATGGGAATGAGCCTGAAGCTAGGCTAAAGGAACACTAAGGCTGTACACAAATTGATGGTGTTCACAAGAGTTGGCCAATAAGCTATATTTTGATTCTTTTTTTTTTAATTACTTTATAATTTCCACTGTTAGTGTAGAATTTCCAATAAGCACATCAAGGTAAGAGATTGAGTTATTTATGATTGGGAATTTCATAGTGGGTGAAGGTCTGGATTGTGTATTAGATTAAGATATTGGTATGTTTATAATACTCTTCGAAGTGTTTTGGGCATTTCCATCATGGAGAAAATGTGCTTGAGGTTTCATGGAAAGCAATGTTTTTTGTTAATCCAAAGTGAGTAGTGATGGTCCCTGCAAATGTTGTTTGCTTTTTTACATGATATCTAAATTCTGTTTTACTAGTTTTCTGAACTTGCATGTGCTCATTAGAAACTATGTATTTAGTTTCTAAAATTTTGAAACTTTGAACTGATGGGAGTTCACAATTAATAGATACTTGTACAAGGACAGAACTTAGTTATGTTTGATGTATGATTACTGAAAAGGAAAAATCTCAGAATAATGGTGAGGCACCATTACTAGCTTTAATATTTCAAGTAGGTTTAGGGTTATACTTTTGTATCATGGAAATTTATTAATATTCATTGGTCAACATATGAGAGGTCCCCACATGGTTACTTTAATTTACATGTGAAAGTCCATTAGTGGCCAAAAATGGCAAATAGTACTGTAAAAATGAAAAGTAGTAATCATTGAGAGTGCTAAGGCAACTCCATAAGAGCTGAAAAATAAATAGAAGACTGCAAGGAGAATGCAAAAACTCTTACTGTTGAATCCTAGAGAGCCCGAAAGATCAAAATGAGTGAGGGTTCAAGGGACTTCAAGGAAGAAGACCAATACCAACAACACTGTCTATTGTCAACTATTATAATATCCAAGGCTATGCTCAAGGGTGTTTTGAGGTTCTTTATATCCATTGGTTGTGTGACTCGAAGCCTACACTGCCTGATAGAACTAGTATTGGAGGTTTATTTATAATGCCTCTTGTGATTGGAGTTAGGTGCAGAAGCAAACATTCGCTACCTTAATTATAACCCATACAACATTTTGAATTGATGCATGGAAACTCATAAACCAAAGTTTTGATAAACCATCATGCAATAACAACCCTAGAATCCATCATAAACCATCATCAGCTTGAAGCCATTTTTTGACAATTCTTTAACCTAGAGTCGTTGAAAGTTGCTGAGACAAGATGTGCCTCAAACTTTCGCCTGTTGCATCGCCTTGTATAGGTGAAAGTTTCATTATTGTCTATGGTGAGTGAGATTTAGTCTTTTTGGAGACAGTCAAATTCAGAGAGGAGTGCTGTGTAGACTGGTGATTGATGGGAAGTGGTGGATCAATATTGACTTCTGATGAAATTCACAACACCAAAATTTGAGCTTCTTTGAAATGCAGACACTGCAAGCCCTTTTGGGGAGAGATTTATGATGGCAGGGATACCATGGATGAGAAATATATGGAAACCATTTGACAAGAGGGTTCCTGTGCTTTTATTTTTTGATGTAGATTTTGTAGAGGTTGTGTTGACAATCATTGATATAGATTTTGTGTTGTGATGAGAATCATTGTTGACATGTGGAACCAATTCAACAACCCCTTGCACACTTTATCCCATGCTTTGAATCCTAGATTTATGTGACGATGACCTCATTGCTTGAAGCAATGGGAAGAGGAAGGCCCCACATGGATGGGGTTGGCTGTTTTAGTGAAGAAAGCATTCAAGAGATTATTTGGGGGAAAATTTTGTAAAATTTGTTGGAGGAAATTGGAATGGACAAATTTTCAGACATCAGCCTTGGCTAATTTGTATATCTGTACACTAGTTTTGGGATGTAATTTTTACTATATTGTTTCCCCAATTATCTCTTTTAGTTCATTTTGAAACATTCGACATAATATTCTTATTAATATATTTATATTAATTTAGAAAGTTTTCTTTATTGGGCTAAATTGTTTTAAAAAATATTTCACATTTATCTTTTATGATTTTTTATTTTCTATGTCGTATTTTTCTAGCAGCAAAACTCAGAAGTTATATGATGTTACAAATCCTTCACAACAACATTGGAGACTTTGTTTACCTCCACCAGTGGCAGAGCTTTCCTTGCTTGGATCAGCTTCTTCAAGTAAATTGAGCAAATCACTAGCTCTTGTAAGTGACTTTAGGATTTTAGTATATTGTGCTTCTGTCCAATTATCTTTAGCATTTGTTATTGATATCTATGCAGACAAATTTTTCTATGCTTCCATATTAGATTATTTAATAGCTTCTGATTCAGTCCTAATTAAATAATCATTAGTATAGAAGCTAATGTGTATTTTCTTTAGACAACTTATGTTTTACTTCAGTGATTGTCTTCTAGATTCTTTATACATGGCTTCATTTTCATTTCCTAATAATATATACCTGTTCATATTTCCATGTGAAACTAGAACACAGGAGGTAATGCTGAGACTTCCCTTACCAATGGAGCTGCTGGAAGATCAGTTGTATCGCCAGCTAGTGCAACTTGGTATGAAATATGTTTCTTGTCATGGAATATTTGTTTAGTTTTCCAGCACCCCCCTGGATTGGTGCAGAGTAACATTACACGTTAAGTTTAGTGAACATAAGCTTCCATATGATTTAGGAGTTTGTGGTGGAATATTACATATCTTACTGAATATTGAGACATTAATGGTTGTTGCAGGGACTCCCATGCTGCACAGGAAAAATCATTTCGTATAAGGATCCCAGCTATTCAGGGCTCCTTTAATCCTAAAACAAGTTCATCTCATTCACTTGTTAGTGTCTCCAACATTAAATATCCCTGCCTTGGTGGTGGAAGCTGCGACATCATGGTTGAGTTATTATCATGGCAAGCTATTGGTCAATAAGGGTGGGAATTCATCAACATTTATATCTAAAAAAATATTGATACCAAACCTAATGCAATGAGTGGAACAGATATAAAATTTAAATTCACGTGTAAATACCGTTGGGGAAGCTTTCCATTGAAAGAATGCCAGTTTAGTTGATCCTACCATGAAATGTAGAAGTCATAAAGGTTTTAAAAGTCTATTGAAGAATTCATCCTCTGACACACACAAGGGTTCATCTGAGCTGGGCAGTGGGCACATTGAAACAACAAGAAGTGAAAGAACAGCTGCAACTTCAGTGTCATCTGGTATTGTCTGTGTTGGACTTTCTAAAGATAGCTTTCCAATCTCTGTTCCTCAAAGCAACTTTGTTGTTCAAAGCAACAGTGAAGTGAATGTTGTTTCTCTAAATAAAAGCAGTAGAATGCTTTCAGGAAACCATGTTGAGAATTGTCTACAAAGGTCTCCATTTGATGATAGGTATCAAAACAATTATGAAGAACACTTTGCAGAACCATATGGTGAAGGTTGCTTTAAAGCTATTTCTTCAGAAGTAGAGGTGCCTCCCTTTATGGAAAAAGTCCAATTTTCAGTGGATGATTATAGTTCTAAAGATTGTTCTCTTCATCAAAAGTATGTAAATACTCGCACCCTTAATGGTGATGGTGACATATTTGGAGTTACTGATCATAAAGCAGAGGAAAGATTAGTTTCAATTACTGAAAAGACTAGTGTAGGTTCTATCCAAAATTTTGAAAATGAGCCTATGTTAGAGGAAAGATCAATTTCAGAATCTGGAAATACTAGTACAAGTTCTATCCAAAATTTTGAAAATGAGTCTATGTTAGATGCAACCGATATAAGTACAAGTATTGGTTTTCAAATTCTCAAGAAAGTAGAAATTGCTAGAGATTCTAATGCCAGTTCTGGAAAGCTAGAATGCTTGGAGAATTTGGTGTGTAATATCCTTCCATAAGTTTATATGAATGGATCAGATGTTGGAGAAAACAGTATAATTTCAAACATATTCTCTTTGAATTTTGATTCAGATGATAGTGTATTAAATAGTCCTCACAATTTAGCAAATTTGCTCCTTGTTGAGACTGATAAATGCAATGGGCTGTCAAATGAAATATCAAGTTCATGGATGTCTCAGAATAGCAAGCAGTGAATATTTTTATTTGCAAGGTCAGAAGGTTCTATAGAAAGATCAAGCCATTATTCCACTCCCAATTTGGCATCATTTAGGCAATTGTAGAGGGAGTGGGAAAATGGGCAAGATGTTTTGGAGAGCACAAATGGACATGAACTATTGAATATTAATGGACTATATAATAATGCTTCTGGTCCAAAGGTGCAAGGATTTCATAGTACTTTAGAGGGAAGCACATTTTTGGTTCCTTCAGAGGCCCAAGGTGAGTTTTGTCTTCTTTTGTTGTTGGATATTAGTAATTTGCTTTTAATAATTGCATTTTACCTCTTGCTAATATGGCATTTACAGCTTTTGTTTCAGTTTATCCATCCATTTTAAGCCTTTGTATTTTTCCAAGTTTGTTATCTATGGATATAGACTTATTTTTATGGATCTAAATACAAGAGATAACCATTTTTAGATGAGCCTATCTTTTAAGATCTAACACTGCACAGGGGATGTCCTTAAGTAGCACCGGGACATTACCAATGTCGTGTAGGATTGTCAGATATCCCTTAACCATCTTGGGGACTTCTTAGAATCACTTTCCAAAATCGGTGCCTAAGAGAAAACAAATATAAGGCCTTAGCGCTGCACTCACTCACCAACACATTACCCCTTACTAAGAGACTATTCAATCTCTAATTCAGAGAAGATTTAGATTTTCTTTCTTTAAATTAGCTAGTATATGAACTTGCAATAGTACAGTAGGTAAATTACAATTTATTAGAAGTTGGGAGCTATTTCCCTGTGTGTCCTCCAATATCTAATGGGATTGTCTTGGGCTATAGGTAAACTATCCTTCCTAACCTCTAATTTGCTAAAAGTGACATATGAGCTTTGAAAATAATACCTGTTGTTGAAGTACCCTGCTGTATTCAACAATGAAGATATCTAAAATGGCACTGCCTGAGCCCACTTGTGACTCACACACATTATTTTTCATTTAGTGCATATGCTGCTATGTGCTAACCCTCTATTGGAGGTATTGGTGGCTTTACTGGGCCTAGATATAGGTAATTAAACCATCTTATTGTATTGATCTATTTTTGACTAGGTTGGTGTAGTCACTTTCCTGAAGCTAGTGCCCTAAACCCTAATAGAGTTCGAGGTGTTACAATTCTCCTGATTTGCAAATAAACCTATAGCATTCATCTCTTGAGTACTTGTGTTTGGACAACGATGTTCTCTCTTTTGAGTAGGACATCACTTTCAAGCTATGTTGCATGAGTTTTTGGAATGCGAAAACGTTGGGAACGTGGGTACGAGTGTCTGATACGGCTAAAAGTTTATGTTAAATTTATAGGAAACAACAATAATATATTAAAAAAATATAAAGATTAATATAATTAAAAATTAAAAAACAAAATAAATCTTGAAAGCTGTTTGAGCAATGGCAATAAAAAGTTTAATGATTCCTTTCTAATGTACTTTTTCATAATTTACACCTTCAGAGATTTAATTTTTAATCTCTATGCTTGACTTTGAGAGGTTTGAATTTATGCTGGTCTCTCTATATAGCATTGATAAGAATAGGCAGAATAAGAAATTGAACTCAGAGCCTTCCTCTTTTCCTCATGCTGCTACTCTACTATTGATCTTCATGCCATCTGTCAATCGATATTTTATTGTCGAACAACAGAGCAAAGATATCATGTACAACCTCCACGCAAATGCAATAACAACCCTGGGATCAAAATAAGGCTATAGGGTCTGCACATAAAGAAACACTAGTATAATAAGTTAAAAACTAATTATTTAACCCAACACAACATACTCAAGCGAGCATATTCTTAACATATTCTAGAGGTCAGGCACGTACTTAAACTTGAACATATTCTATCCATCAAAAGAATGGCTTTGCTACTTGATTGGATCAATAGTTTAGAGCCCTTTCAAATATTGCCCATAAAAATGGAGAAGGTTCATAAGGTTAGTTGGAATGTTATGGAAGAATGCAAGTTTTAAAAGGTAGGTTTTGGAGTTTTTACGAACATTTTTTATTACCTTTGTAGGAAAAGGAACAATCTTGTGCTCAGAAGGAAGCCAACATTCAAGTAAGATTCCAAAGCTACATCACTTTTTTTCATTGCTCATTGAAACACATTTGCATGATTTATTAATCCAGTTGTTGATGCAATTGTGAAAGTGAGAAGTTGACAATATCAACTTTCTTTGTTAGATTATTACAACTATGAGGACACGTTATCTTATATTGAGTTTATCGTGTTTTTTATTTATTCCATTTCATCAAGTTATTTATCAAAATTTTCCATCTTCTACTTTTGTAGTATATGTGGAATATACTTGTCTTAACATTACAATTAAACTTTCAAATTCAAGCACGAAACCTCTTTTTCCAATTTAAGATTTATATCATTCCAATAGGGAAACACTTATACTCTGTGTTCCATAATGGCACCATATACAATTGCTAACATCTTTAGTTGCCTTGAACCAGGAGAAGGAAAAGAAATGGCAGTAAGAGGAGGCAGAAAAAGAACAGAAGCGGTGTGAAAAGGAAGAAGCTGAGATGAAAAAGCAACTTGCAATACAAAAACAGGCCACATTGATGGACCGATTTCTTAAAAAAGACGCACCTAACACTCAAACAGTGCCCACTGTATTGAATGAAACAATTTATAATTCTTTGCAGAAAAATGCACAGATTTGCAGTGGTGTTATGTTGTCAATGGATAAAATATTACTGAAAGCAGCAGAGACAGAGATAGGGGATCTTCTAAGGTTGATGTTCTATCTTTTTATAAATTTCTAAATGTGGCATGAATATGTCGTGTTCTTTCTAGATTCTTTGAGTTAAATCGATTTGATTGTGCGATGTACTTAGGTCACACCTGGTATCTTGGCACCATCTTAATTGGTGCACTTCTGCACAAAGACATCTAAGTTGGGTTATTTGGCGTAAATCCAAAGTTGCGTAAATCCAAAGTTGCATTGTTCAATGAAATTCGGTGGCATGGGACATCTGCTGAAGCTGTAGCGCTGCCAAAATTGAAATCCTCTACAAACAAAAAATGGGTGTATAGTGAGGTTGAATATCATGAGTTCATGTCAAAGAGCCTTGTAAATGACTGGGAAGAAGTTTTGAGTGATGGTTTGCCTTGAAATAATGGGAATACCACTGTGCATAGAGAAAATAGGCTTCACAATAAGAGAAGAAACCTTTTGCAGTTGGTCACAACCATAAACCTGCTTATTATGGAACCTTCTCAAAGAAAAGGTGAATATACTTTGCATAATTTTAAGTTTATTAATTATCAAAGCAACAGGTTGTGTTTTAATTTTGATAGCCCATGATGAGGAACATCTGAAACACCTTGAATCTCATGGATTCTTAATATTGCAGTAGACAAGAGGGAAAGTTTTGTTTCTGACTCTTCGTTTTTGATGCAGTGATGGCATTGGGCTTTGAAATCCTTTTAGGAAGGACTCTTCTTTGGACTATGAGAATGATAGTGATGAAGAATGGGAAGAGGTACTCATCACTAAATCTCTTTGGTAAGAGTATTTGTAGTATTTTTATTAACTTTATTACTTTGTTAAAAATTTCAGGAAGATCCTGGGGAAATCCTTTCTGACTGTGACAAGGATGATGAGGAAGAAAAGAATGAGGTTGACACAGATAAGTTTAAATACGAGGAAGATGATTACAGTGATGGGTTTTTTGTACCTGATGGATATATTTTTGAAGATGAGGTAAATTCTACAGAAAAAAGTTGTTTGATGGGGTTCTTTATGGAGTACATAAAAAGTGTTTGCTGTTATTTTAGTGTTTCCTGTTGCAATGTCCAATTTTTATTTGGGGTAATTGAAGGTTCATCCCCTTGTTTTAGTGTTTCTTGTTTCAATGTCCTAGTTTTATTGGGTGAAATTGAAGGTTCATTCCCTTGTATTGTTGCTGGAATTTACCTCAAAAGCAGGGTTATTATAGAAGTATATAAGTTGAAAGCAATCATTTAATTATTTAGGGGATGTATATAATTGAAGATATTTATTGGCCCTGATGACTATTAGTAATCCGTTGAACTGTGCATCTAATGGAGTTACTGGAAGGGATCTTGATAGAGCAATTGCTATAAATGGTTGTTATATTAACATTTTTATATCTTCTACAACCTCCTTATGGGCTATAACCTCTTCCTCTTTTACCACACTTACATCATTGCCCTCTCCTTCAAAACTTTCTTTAAAATCTATAGCAATCTTAACGTTGTTCTTCTTTTACTTATAGCCTCAATGGGGTTGCTTCTTCCTTCCCCTAATCCACACATTCATAAACAAGAAAAGTGTTCATTAAACTCTTGTCCTCATGGGTATGTCCTCCAGGGACTCTACATACTTGGATGCACAATAGATGATTGTTGCATTATCATCATTTTCCAACTCTAGTAGAACATCAAATACCTACTACTCATCATTTTCTCTTAGCTCCCTTGCATGGATATTTAGATTCACCTCCTTTTCATAGAAGGTTTCCTCAATATCTTCTCTTTTGACACATCAATGTTGTAATATATACAACATTCAATGTACATAGATCCAACTTTAGGATATTCATCAAACACTTTAAAATGCATTTAAGATGTATTTCGATGATGATGATCCACTTGATGGACAACCTATAATTTTTTTCTATTTTGTATATTCCATTGGAATTCTTATGCATCATCTTATTTATGTAAAATGTTTTAATGGCATTGAATGATAAAACTACATTTCATGGTATTATATGTATAATTTATATTCATTTTTTTGTATTTTTAATATAGTACTATGTTATAGTTGTAAAAAAAGCTATCTCTTTTTATCAGTATTTTACTTATGTGATTGCTATATTTTTAATTATATATAAGTTTACAAGAGTTCCTTAAAATGTTTAAAGCACATGCTTATCTTTATTTCATTATTTCAATAAGCTAAAATACATGTTTCTCTTTGTTTCATTGTTCAATAATTTACACAAATACAATGAAAAAGCATTACAATTTTTCTTGTGCTAATTTTATTTATTTCATTGTTTCAATAATTTACACAATACAATGAAAAACATTGCATTTTTTCTTATGCTAATTTTAGTTACAGGGAAAATTGTACATAGCTCTCAGGAATTAGTTTATCATAAATACTAGTTACTAGTAAGTTGTAATAGTAATAATTATGTAGTTTTTAGATTGCTATCTATCATAAATTTGTTTGAATATCATCATTGTCAAGCAATAACAACTTCTTAAAGGGTGCTAGCTCAATGGTAGAGCACCTGCCTAATTATAGGAAGGAGGTTGGTGGTTCGATTCTTCCGTGCCCTATCATAAATTTGTGACTACAAAAACGACTAAATTCGCATATATACGGCTATTAATAGCTAATTTCTCGTATCTTAGTCGTATTTAGCTTAGTTATTAATATGTTAACATCTAGTAGTTTATTTAGTCGTATATTTGGTCATTAATTGTTGCAATCAGTGACTAAATCAATGACTAAATCCGTGACTAAATCTGTGACTAAATCAATGACTAAATCATTGACTATCAATGACTAAATCATTGACTATCAATGACTAACGCATTGTCTATCAATGACTACTAAGTTAAGCTATTAAAGACTAGTGACTAAATCAATGACTACTAAGTCAAGCTATTAATGACTAGTGAAATACGACTAGCTATAAGATAGTGGAAATTAGCTACTATTAGTCATCGACTCAAAAATAGTCGTTTATAGTGTGATTTTAGTCATTTTTTTAGTCATTAATTTCTCATTTTCTACTAGTGAAATGTTTGAGAGACCACTTCGAAATGAATGGTAAAGGTTTTTTTTTCATTGTACATTTAGACTACTATGTTATTATATACATCCACATAATACCCTTTACAAAAATGAAAGAAATTGCACATGCATATTTATTAGAGAAGAAACCGTATTTATTTTACAATGAATCAATTTGATGAAATGGTTATAAAAAATTCTATCATCTATTAATTTATTTATAAGGTAAATTTGTTTTTTTTTCATTTCTAAATTTAATTGATATATACTCCAAACCCACCAAAAAGCAGGGAAATATTGAGCATTCCAAGAAGTCACCATTGAAGTAGTCCCAAAACGGTTCAACATATTTTGATGCGCCCCCTTCCGACTCGTTTGTTCCTTGCTTCCACTCATTGAGGTAGTTTTCATGTTAATCACTAATTTGATTTGGGGTTTGGGCATTGCAAATACTCACTGTAAAATATTATTCAAATGAATTTGGCATGCAGATGAGTTTCAGGAGCATACATGAAAACTAGTACTGGTGGGGAAGGATCTTGTATTTTTCCATGGAAGAGGCATCTTCTCCAACTTTCTTAATTCACTGAGGATTTGTACAAAATATAAACCCCATTTGTATCCTATAAAACCTCATTTTGGATCCACCCAGGATGATGTCATCTGGATAATTGTGCAGTCCCCACTAAAGGTCGGGATTCCCAAAGCCTTGGAGGGAAAACATATGGTAAGGAGTTATCCATCACTACACTAGTGTGTGCAGTCATTCAACATCTCCTAATCCACATAAACCCTATAATGTATATGTCCACACTGCAAGCTATATTTCTTCTTCGATTTCAAGTGGATCCCAATTGGCCATCATTGGGCTTGGAATGGATATTTCCTCATCAAATTTCTCTTAGTGGGTCATGTATAAAATTGAGGAATTATACAAGATCACTTCACAAGCAATATCATAGGGGAAGATTACAGTATTTGTCTCTAAATATTCATATCCAGAAGAACTATCAAGGTAAGCGGCACATAATTCATTTATATCCTCTTACAGTCTTTGTCTCTAAATCTTGACTATGGTTTTTTTATTTGCCCGTGGATTAAATGGGGGAGCACATTTTTGGTGTTTGTCTATTTGCTTGGCCTTGGAATGGTATACAAGTTAATCTAACTCATCCAACTTGATTGTAGATTTCCATTTTTGCTTGTTGATCGAGTGGTGGAGTGCAAACCTGGCGTGTCAGTTGTTGCCATCAAGAATGTGACGATAAATGATATAATTTTCATTGGCTAGTTCCCTAAGAGACCAATTATGTCGGGAGTTCTTATGGTTCAGGTAATTATTTTCTAGTTGTTTTAATTATTTTCATGAATGATAAAACTTTTTTACATCTTGCCTAACTCTTAACTATAGCAACTATGTTAGTTGGGTTAGTAGGGAAGAACATGATTTCAACCTAGTTTTACTGAAATATTATCTTCCCCAAAATCTCCAAAATCAGAGTAGTTACTGGAAAAATTACAACATATGAAAATTGAGGATTAATTGCCATTTGCCAAGTTTTCTTAGTAGACCTACAAGATTGAGGGTTAATTGTCATTTGCTAAATTTTCTCAGTAGAGGTGCATCTATTTAATACAATTAAGTACACTAGGGACCTTGAGTTCCAATTTTCTTGTTGGAGCTTCCCTATCGAGCTAGGGACGCCCATACCATAGCCAAAATTAGTTGGGCTAAGGATGGTGAGGCATATACTAACCGATAATTGCATTTTACAGATGATTTATCCCTAACGTTAGCTCTCGCAAGAACTAATAGGTGCAACATTCTAGTGGCCTAATCCTTTTGTTAATGTAGTTAATGTCATAAAAAACAAGAAGACACAAGTGAATTTTATTGGATAAGAGGATTATCTAAATTGGTTGTTGTGTGGATGGAAACCTATACAACCAAGGAAAATTATCTAATCATTGGGTATTCCCTTTTTAGTTAACAATTCCAGCTAAGAAATGAAAATTAGTTCTGAACTTGTTTCAAGGCAAGGTGTAGGCATAATTTCACTGGGATTTTCCCTTGACTAGGATGCTTTCTATGAAAGATAGAATTTTATAATCTAGAAAGAAATGTATTATACTCTTACATATATCCCTAGACTCCAGCTATTAAAAATGGTCATGTTTATGTGGAGATCCCTTTGGAGGAAGGAAGAGGTGGAAAAGGGTTCTCTCTAGTGGCATAGGATGTTTACACTCTTCCTAGGAAGAAAAGAGGGGTTACACTAACTGATATTTTCTATTAGGGAATGTTCTTTATTTCAAGTGGATTGGAAGGGCCACTACTAGGGAAGCCCCCTAGAAAGTCCTTGGTAGGTTCCAATTACAAACATGTTTCCACAATGGGCATATCAAAGGGTCCTTGGTATTTGGGACATGATTGGAGGATCCTCTTAATTCAATCTCAGGTTTGATATTCTCAAAACAAACAGGTAATATTAGGAGGAAGTATTCCATGAGCTAAATAGGAGTGTGAGGGACCTAGAAATGGATGGGATATTGCAGTTGGATCAATCTAGACCTTTCCAGCACCAATAGGAAAGATTGGGTATACTCCCAAATTGTGTAGATACGAGGCTTTCTAAGAGAGAGTTCATACATGGGGTAATCTACAAGATAGTCAAACCGACTCAAGGTTAGAATTAGACACATTAAGGGCATCTCTTATGTTTGAGTTTGATATTTCTGCCAGTTATCAAGCATGTTTCAATTGTTTTCACCTTCATGGATGTCTTCTATTACATAGGGTTTATCCATTAATGATCTACCTCAATTTTGTTGTTATATTATCCTTTTTATTTTTGCTTTTGGGAAGATATGCCCTATGCACTGTTACCACCTAAGTTGTACTTAGTGGTTTTTTATCAAGTGAGCCTGGTGAACTGGACAAGGATAACTTGTTTGGACTTCAGAAGGCCTTTGGAAGTACTTCTAGGAAGTGGTTGTTGTACTATATCACATGTTCATACCCCATGGGGGAATTGTAATAAATGTTCTAGCATGATAGTGTCTGTAAAAGACTCAGTCTCTTAGACTTTATTTGTCAATCCGATCATCTCAGGGTGTTTTTTCCCTTGGTTATTATGGGTTGTTGAATAAACGACTGATAATTTTTGAGTTTTTCACTCCATACTTCCAAAGTTGGGGTGGTCAGCTTGGCATTTAGGCCTATTGAGGTTATTAGAGTCTATGTGTCAATGTATAAACATGCTAGACATCATGGTCGAGTCATATGAACATCTCTAAGTCCCCCTAGGTTTTTTCAACTTTTTTAAATTTTAAATTTTTTTCAATGTTTTTTATTAAAATTTAATTTTTCCAAAACTTAGGCTATCTTTTAATAGTTTAATTGGAAAAATTGATTTTGTAATAAAAGTGGGACAAATAATCAGTTTCAGTCATGTAGGTGCTCATTTTCAAGCTAAGAGCACCATGTAAACCCATGGACCCACTATTTCCTAGTTTTGAGTGATTTTCCATCACTCAGGTCAGAAAGCCCCAAAAAATCAATTATTGATTATTTTAATTAATAAATTGATGAATAATGGAGCAAATCCAGAATCATAGATCAGTGGATTCTCAGCCAATTTGATTGAAATCAGTCAAATCTAAACCAGATTGACTGGATCTGACAAATCCTTGACTGAAAAAGGTGATCAAATCAGATCCAGAGTTGATCTTCAGCATCCTTTATGGGGAATTTCACCCTCCCTCTCTCCTCCACACGTTTTGGCTCATCTGGATGAGTTTTGGTGGATGCTTCAATCAACAGGTTGAGGTGTCAGTCAGATCAACTCTCCGATTGACAATTGCACTCATTAAGACTTAGATCTGGCTCAGTTAGACACAGATCAGTCATTGATGGACTCTCCTTCAGCTATAGTGGTCTATCTCCTTGGGATTTGTGCCCCCTGGGCTAGATCTCCTATTTTTTGTATAAATAAAGCCCAGGCTGCCTCTTCCAAGCTAGTTAGAGTTGGATTGAAGGGCTTGCTATTGTAATACTGTTGTAATCTTTTGATTGTTTGAATAAAGAATCTTTGGAGGCCAAATGGTGTAATGCTCTCATGTGTGTGGATTAAGCATTGTCTTATAGCTATTGATGTTGTCGGCTTTTCTCTCAATTTCTGCATCTGAACCCTGTCTGGCTTGAACGATTCAGCTAAATCAATAGGAGTATAGTTTGGCAAGTGAAGTTACTTGTTTTTCTTATATCTCATAGAATATATGTTAGAATATCTAGATTATACATGTCTAATAAGTTTATTTGCATGTAATTCTTGTCTCTTTCTCATATATATATCCAGATCTCATGAGGTTTCATGCAGGATTGTGTGTTTAGCTTTCAGGTAGCAAGGATTGGACAAGTTGTGGATCTAGTTTGACTCCACTGTACATCCAAAAGATTTGTGAAGGCATTTCCCCTTTGTATTCCACTAACAAGTTTCCATTGCAGATCTGCTTTAGCAACAAGCACTTCTCTTCTCCTTTTCCTCCTTCAAAATCAATTCTTTTTATCTGGTTACTTTGTTCACAGCTTTGATATTATTTAGATCTATTATATTAAAGTATATTTAACATAGATATGTCTTCTCAAAGCCCATAATCTAGATCTTGTTCTTAAAAGGTTTCATAAGCATTCTAGATCTAGCTTTAGGGAAATCGTCCTTTTTGCATGGAATTTTAAAGAGAATTTATAGCTTGCATGCATTAGATTTCTGTTTTATGTTATAAAAGATAAATCTAGAAATCAGTGCACATCATATTGGCTATGTAAAAGGAAATCCAAGATCCCAAGGAAAGCTTGCTTTCCTTGGTTCCCTTTTTACCTTTTTTAACTAGTTTTAACTTAGTTTTTTTTGGGTTAAAAGTAAGCTGACCCAAAGGTACTTTCAGAGTGATTTTGGGCATATTTCAAATTAATAATCTTGCTGGGTTTTATCAGGTATAACAGAAAATAGGAGGAGCTGCTGTTCGAACGTGACTTTTGGGCCTTCTGAATCCCCCCAGGGGTCTCCCTTTTTGACTGAAATATTTAATTTTTGCACTTTGTAAGCTCTTGGTTTCATTATGTATGAGAATCAAGAGGCATCATATCAGTTTGCTAATATTGTAACCTCTGGTAATAAAAATAATTATTCCCCATCCCCCCTGGGGGGATTTGCGTCCGTATCATTTTTGCTTTTCGTTCATATTTTTTCAATCTAGTGTAGTACTAAACTGTAGGGTAGTATACTTTGATTTAAAATCAATTCCATATTCCATTTCTATTGGTTTCAAAGTAACTTTAATACTTACCCCACAAGCCTCCTTTTGAACCGAAAGGTGAAGAAAGGTTTATGGTAGTCTAATTAGAAAATTGTGGTTTGCTTATCTTTGTATGTTTCATTTGCTATCATATTTTGTTTCAGTAACCATAATAAAATCAACCCCTCCTTGATTCCCCGATTGAGGTCAACTTGGACCAAAATAGGATCCTGGAGGGTTTTCTTTTTAACAAGAACAAATTGACAAGACACCAGTGTGTATGCTCTGCACTTGGCTGCGGTTCATCTGATCAGTCAAGCTGTATCAAAAGCATTTGAGTGACTAGTATAATTAGGATTCATTCTCCCAAATTGACAAACCATCAGGTGAAAATCCAACACCTAAATCAAACCATTACGGTGGCAAAATACCCAAATGAAGCGGGAACTTCTGAAAAGTGACCTCGGGGTGCCGATCTCTGTCACACCCTAATGATTGTGTTATGAACAATAGCCCTAGAGACTCCATTTTAGCCCACATATTCCTTGTGGGTAGCCGTGAAGGTTTAGTTTTGGACATACTCCAAGTACTCAGGTATATCTGGAGTCCACCCCTTCTCCTAATTTTAATCAACTCATATTTCACATTAACTTAAAACATACCAAGAGGCAATTGGAAAACATTCACTCCAAGCACATGCAAGTACATTGATTTTATTTTGACTCCATTTTAAGGCACTGGTTATTTTCTTGCTATATATATATTGTGTCTCAACATTGTGCTTTTGTGCGCTCATATTGTATCTTGTCATATATGGTTGTTTATGGTTAAATTTCAAACTCCTAAGTAATTCATTCAGTTTAACATCACCATACTAAGTAATTATCCTTAGCAACTTAATAGGGTCTACCCCCCTTGGCTTCGTTAGGAGTTGAGCCTAAACGAAGGAGTCAAGAACAAGGTGACAAACTTGACTCGAGACTTGCCCCCAAGGACACACCGAGTGGCTTGAAGATTTCTACCACGTGACCCAGGTGTGTGAAAGGCGGAAACACTTTTTGGCGCCGTTGTTGGGGATAAATCTTGTTATTCCTAAGTATGACTTAACTTAACTTTTTTCTAAACAACTAAAAAGATAAAAACTTTTGATTGATCTAGTCTTTAAAAAACATAAAAATAAAACTCAATCCATCTGGCGACTCCAGTGTCTAACATCCCTTGAAGAATTTCTACCTGAAGAAACCACCATCAATTATTCAATCCTCTCCCTGATCCTGAAAGGTTTATTAGGGAAAGATTGAATAGGCAGACTTGTCGTAGAAACCTTGAAGATTTAGGAGACCAATCCCTCTCAGATATCCATCACATATTTGTAGAGAGTCATGTTCACCAATCTCAAGAAATGACGGAATTATTCAAACCCCTTGACTTTTCTCAGATAGAAGGTGCTCCCCATGCCATTCCAAAAGATGCTATCAAGAAGATCCCCATATTTCAGGGCAATAATGCCATCATTGCCAAGTCTCACCTTCGAAAGTTTAAAAAGCACCTGGTCAGTTATTGCAATGATGCTGCCCATGACCATGACGATGTCAAAATGAAGCTCTTTGCTTTATCCTTAGAAGATGATGCTGAAGAATGGTACTTTGACCTAGATGATGATTCATATAAAACTCTTAGTGAATTCCTAAAGGGTTTTAAGAAGAAATGGGGAGAAAAGAAAGAACCAAGACATCTGCTTGCTGCCCTTCATAACATTAAGAAGATGGAGAATGAAACCATGGATGAATTTAACACTAAGTTCAGGCGTGTGGTTGTAGACCTCCCTAACGAAATCAAGCCAAAGGATGCGTCCATCCTCATATCTTACATTGAAGCTTTCACCAGTGATTTGAGGTACCAGTTAAGAGACAAAGAGCTGGACAATCTAAAAACTGCTCAGGAATTGGCCAAGAAAATAGAAAAGAATATGCAGTCTTCAGGCAAGTCCAACATTCCAGGTCACACTAGGGGAAACAATTCTTGCAACAAAGAGACCAAGGGTAAAGCCATTGAATCAGAAGAAAAGGGAACTTCTAAAGATCCCATGGAAAAAGTGACGGACATGATAAAAAACTTGGTTACTAGTCAAAACCAACTGATGGCCAATCATTCTGCACACTTGAATCACATTCATAATAGATTGATCACAATGGAAAATAATAATGGACCTAGGAACTTTCAGCCCAAGCAAAATCAGATGTTTCAAGATAATTTTCCTTAGCAGGAGCCTGGGATTCCAAACCAGTTAGACTCAACTAACATGGTAGAAGAAGTAATTCCATGGTGTAGACCCTGTGAACAATTCCACCAAGAAAGCACTTGTTATGTTGCAAATCAAGTCATGGAACATGGAATTCCCGAGGTCAGTAATCAGGAAACAACTTCAAGTGAACCTGATCATATATACATGGTAGGCCAGGCCTACCCTTTGTCACCAGCTAAACAGTACACACCTAAGGATGAAACCATTGCAGAATCTTATAGTGAAACTTATGATGAAAACTGTAATGTACATGATGGGACTCCTATGTGTTCTCCATATAATGATGACAGTTTGGAAGGTTTACTTCCTTGTGACCTTTTCTTTGAAGAAGATGAGTATGAAAATGAGGACAAGTATAGCGTGGAGCATGATACAAGTGACGAAGACTCCCTTATCCTTGACAAAGATATTCATGAGGAGTCCTGGACATTCATGAAAAATCCAGTCTATGACATGAATAAAGAGGAAAATAATGAACCAGAAACTTTTGATGGTTTTGTTGATTTTTCTATCTATGGCATATATAAAGGAGAGAGCATGGACCATGTGGCCTTGGGAAACTTTGATATGAAAAATGAGCATGCAGTTTATCCACATAATCAGTTTGAGCCACATATCAGTATCAGTAATGAAGACAAAGAGAACTTGATATCAGAACCTGATATCAGCAATGGGGAATCCATCACATCTAACATAGATGATGGTGATGACTATTGGGATTTTTGTGGATATCTTATTAAGAATCCTATCTGTGCTATACCCAGCAAGGGGAGTGTCTATTTAGAAATTTGTGGAAGTCCAATCTACTATACTTCCATAGAGGGAAGCATGGATCTGGAGACCTTGGAAAACCTTAGTATGGAAGAGGAGCATTCAGAATTTTCATGTGATCATTCAGAGTCATATTATGCAGAGCCACACAAGGGTATCAGTAATGAAGACATTGAGAAGTAGTGTTGTGAAAATTCAGATGTGATGCAGTCAGTGGAATATCAGTCTCAACCATCTTTTTCACATATGGAGGTTCCTTATGATTTGGAGCTACTTGGGGCTTGTGCAACGAGTTATCATTTGATTAGCCTCAGTGTTTAGTATGATGATGTAGTTAGTCTGCCTCATCATTCTGATTGGAATATCAGTCCTATCCAGTCATGGATAGAAGCAACTTGCATGAGCACATACAAGTTGGGAAAGAATTTTTATGACATTATTCATGCCTATGATCTCCCATCCATCCCGCCCATTCTGAATCATCACGCAGGTTTGCATTTTCTGAATAAGGTATCCTTACTTTGGCTGGTAACCAAAGACAAGGAATTTTTTTTTTATGTTAATAAAATGCTTAGGTGGTTACATTGGATTTCTAATTACACTTAACCCTTTTTATATCATGCTTAGAGTAGGAAAATAAGCTCCTTGAAAGAGAGCATTTAATTTCCGCATTTCTATTTTATAGTTAGCTATAATAAAACTTTGCTTCTTTTAGTTAGTTACATTTATTTTGTTTAAATAAATCATCTTAATGGTTCATTTGGTTTTTATGTAAAGCTTGTGCTACTGAGGTTTTCTTTTTAGGTTGAGATGTTTTTATAGGGTGTATAAACCAGAGATTATGGTGTTCTTGTATCCTCTCCTTGCCCTATGACCAGATCGAGCACACGTCCCGCAGTTGGAGCCAGAATGTTACCACCTAAGTTGTACTTAGTGGTTTTTTATCAAGTGAGCCTAGTGAACTAGACAAGGATAACTTGTTTGGACTTCAGAAGACCTTTGGAAGCACTTCTAGGAAGTGCTTGTTGTACTATATCACATGTTCATACCCCATGGGGGAATTGTAATAAATGTTCTAGCATGATAGTGTCTGTAAAAGACTCGGTCTCTTAGAATTTATTTGTCAATCTGATCAGCCCAGGGTGTTTTTTCCCTTGGTTATTATGGGTTGTTGAATAAACGACTGATAATTTCTGAGTTTTTCACTCCATACCTCCAAAGTTGGGGTGGTCGGCTTGGCATTTAGGCCTATTGATGTTATTAGAGTCTATGTGTCAATGTATAAACATGCTAGACATCATGGTCGAGTCATATGAACATGTCTAAGTCCCCCTAGGTTTTTTCAACTTTTCTAAATTTTACATTTTTTCAGTGTTTTTTATTAAAATTTAATTTTTCCAAAACTTAGGCTATTTTTTAATAGTTTAATTAGAAAAATTGATTTTGTAATAAAAGTGGGCCAAATAATCAGTTGCAGTCATGTAGGTGCTCATTTTCAAGCTAAGAGCACCATGTAAACCCATGGACCCATTATTTCCTAGTTTTGAGTGATTTTCCATCACTCAGGTCAGAAAGCCCCAAAAAATCAATTATTGATTATTTTAATTAATAAATTAATGAATAATGGAGCAAATCCAGAATCATAGATCAGTGGATTCTCAGCCAATTTGATTGAAATCAGTTAGATCTGAACCAGATTGACTGGATCTGACAAATCCTTGACTGAAGGAGGTGATCAAATCAGATCCAGAGTTGATCTTCAGCATCCTTTATGGGGAATTTCACCCTCCCTCTCTCCTCCACACGTTTTGGCTCATTTGGATGAGTTTTGGTGGATGCTTCAATCAACAGGTTGAGGTGTCAGTCAGATTAGCTCTCCCATTGACAATTGCACTCATTGAGACTCAAATATGGCTTAGTTAGACACAGATCAGTCATTGATGGACTCTCCTTCAACTACAGTGGTCTATCTCCTTGGGATTTGTGCCCCCTGGGCTGGATCTCCTATTTTTTGTATAAATAAAGCTCATGCTACCTCTTCCAAGCTAGTTAGAGTTGGATTGAAGGGCTTTCTATTGTAATACTGTTGTAATATTTTGATTGTTTGAATAAAGAAGCTTTGGAGGCCAAACGGTGTAATTCTCTCATGTGTGTGGATTAAGCATTGTCTTACGGCTATTGATGTTGCCGACTTTTCTCTCAATTTCTGCATCTGAACCCTGTCTGGTTTAAACGATTCAGCTGAATCAATAGGAGTATAGTTTGGCAAGTAAGGTTACTTGTTTTTCTTATATCTCATAGCATATATGTTAGAAGATCTAGATTATACATGTCTAATAAGTTTATTTGCATGTAATTCTTGTCTCTTTCTCATATATATATCCAGATCTCATGAGGTTTCATGTAGGATTGTGTGTTTATCTTTCAGGTAGCAAGGATTGGACGAGTTGTGGATCTAGTTTGAATCCATTGTACATCCAAAAGCTTTGTGAAGACATTTCCCCTCTATATTCCACTAACAAGTTTCCATTGAAGATCTGCTTCAGCAACAAGCACTTCTCTTCTCCTTTTCCTCCTTCAAAATCAATTCTTTTTATCTGGTTACTTTGTTCACAACTTTGATATTGTTTAGATCTATTATATTAAAGTATATTTAACATAGATCTGTCTTCTCAAAGCCCATAATCTAGATCTTGTTCTTAAAAGGTTTCATAAGCATTCTAGATCTAGCTTTAGCGAAATCGTCCTTTTTGTATGGAATTTTAAAGAGAATTTGTAGCTTGCATGCATTAGATTTCTGTTTTATGTTATAAAAGATAAATCTAGAAATTAGTGCACATCATATTGGCTACCTAAAAGGAAAGCCAAGATCCCAAGGAAATCTTGCTTTCCTTGGTTCCCTTTTTACCTTTTTTAACTAGTTTTAACTTAGCTTGTTTTTGGTTAAAAGTAAGCTGACCCAAAGGTACTTTCAGAGTGCTTTTGGGAATATTTTAGTCTAATAAGCTTGCTGGTTTTTAGCAGGTATAACAGAAAAGAGGAGGAGCTATTGTTCGAAAGTGACTTTTGGGCCTTCTGAATCCCCCCAGGGGTCTCCCTTTTTGACTGAAATATTTAATTTTTGCACTTTGTAAGCTCTTGGTTTCATTCTGTATAAGAATCAAGAGGCATCATATCATTTTGCTGATATTGTAACCACTGGTAATAAAAATAATTTTGAATAGGCTCTTTCGAGCCCATTCCTCATCCCCCCTAGGGGGATTTGCGTCTGTGTCATTTTTTATTTTCGTTCATCTTTTTTCAATCTAGCGTAGTACTAAACTGTAGGGTAGTATACTTTGATTTAAAATCAATTCCATATTTCATTTCTATTGGTTTCAAAGTAACTTTAATACTTACCACATAAGCCTCCTTTTGAACCGAAAGGTGAAGAAAGGTTCGTGGTAGTCTAATTAGAAAATTGTGGTTTGCTTATCTTTGTATGTTTCATTTGCTATCATATTTTGTTTCAATAACCATAATAAAATCAACCCCTCCTTGATTCCCTGATGGAGGTCCACTTGGACCGAAAGAGGTTCCTGGAGGGTTTTCTTTTTAACAAGAACATCCATCTCAAAATTTACTAAAATTGACAAGACCTCGGTGTGTATGCTATGCACTTGGCTGCGGTTCATCCGATCAGTCAAGCTGTATCAAAAGCATTTGAGTGACTAGTATAATTAGGATTCACTCTCCCAAATTGACAAACCATCAGGTGAAAATCCAACACCTAGATCAAACCATTACGGTTGAAAATTACCCAAAGGAAGCGGGAACTTCTAAAAAGTGACCTCGGGGCGCCGATCTTTGTCACACCCTAATGGGTGCGTTATGAACAATAGCCCCAGAGACTCCATTTCAGCCCACATATTCTTTGCGGGTAGCCATGAAGGTTTAGTTTTGGACATACTCCAAGTACTCTCAGGTATATCTGGAGTCCACCCCTTCGCCTAATTTTAATCAACTCATATTTCACATTAACTTAAAACGTACCAAGAGACAATTGCAAAACATTCACTCCAAGCACATGCAAGTACATTGATTTTATTTTGACTCCATTTTAAGGCATTGGTTATTTTTTTGCTATATATATATATATTGTGTCTCAACATTGTGCTTTCGTGCGCTCATTTTGTATCTTGTCATCTATGGTTGTTTATGGTTAAATTTCAAACTCCTAAGTAATTCATTCAGTTTAACATCACCATACTAAGTAATTAGCCTTAGTAACTTAATAGGGTCTACCCCCCTTGGCTTCGTTAGGAGTTGAGCCTAAATGGAGGAGTCAAGAACAAGGTGACAACCTTGACTCGAGACTTGCCCCCAAGGACACACTGAGTGGCTTGAATATTTTTGCCATGTGACCCAGTTGTGTGAAAGGCGGCAATATGCACTACTTATTTTAATACTATTATTTGTTGTACTTACTAGTACCATTGATCTATTTTGTTCATTAGTGGATGTTGATTTAATTTATTTCTTTCATTTTTTATTTTATGTAAGAATCAACCCTACATCCCTTTAGAAGAACTTTGTCAGTTAGTTTAAAGAAAACATGGATATAAGACATCCTTTTTGAAGTTGAGGTTAAATTATATAGGTTGATTTTTTGAGGTGAACAGTTAAATATTATGCTTAGTGATGATTTCAATGGAACTATGTGCTAAATCTGGAGGTATGGGGATGTGTCTTTTTGCAGATACTTGATGGAATTGTCAATCCTGTTAAGCATTACATGGATGAACAAACACATCAGTTTTGTAGATTCTTTTTGAACTATGGAGTGCCACAAGTTTATCTATTTGTTCTAGTCTAGTCTAATATGATAGAAATACATGTCTTCTGTAAAATTTTTAAATTTTTGCATTGCGAAGATAGAATGGAGGAATTGCAGCTAGTATGAGCTATCTGCAGGCATAATAGGGAAAGTTTTGAAGATTAGATTGGAAGTAGCGTTAGCCACTCATCATGCACTAAAAATTTGTCAGTTTGTTTTCTCATTCATATACAAACACACAAATGCGCACACACATATTGTTATTGATATTCTTTTTGACTGCCCATTAATTATCAATAAAATGGTTCCTTGAGGAGTCCATTCGATTCCCTCTGAGTTAATTGCATGGTCTGAAATCAACCAATAAGCTTTTGTTGAAGTTGCATATTTTTTATTGTCTAGAATCTGTCGCTAATCAGAAGCTTGTAACAGATTCAAATACCTCTCAACTATATTTTGAATCAGAAACACTTATCTTTTTTCTATACGATCTGACCTACATCCCTGAAAATGGTAATGTGTGAATTTACATCTATGTAACATGCACATGACATTATAAATGAGTTAAAAGCAGAGCTCTAATAGTCACTATTGAATGACAAAGATCAGTCAGCAAGAAGAACCATAGTGAGAGAGTAGCTGGTGCAAAGCTAGACATATGTCTATCCCATGATCCATCTAAGAAGCCATTAAAATTTCTCTTTGAAGTTTTAAGTGTCATGATCTGCTAATAGGTTATATATTCCAGCTATAGTGAATGAATTCAAAACATTGAGGACTGCATTAATTTTCTCTAGCTTGTTGTTGACACCCTGTTCTTGAACCTCTGAAGCTGTGTAAACCAAGTAGGTCATGTCTATGTGTATCCTCTCCTCAACTTTTGCATTATCAGTCTTTCTTTTAACTTGACAATTTCTGCATCAAATGTTATAAGGCCTGCCTGTAATTTATCAAAATGCCATGATATACTTCAACAGAGTTGGTGAGTTGAACATTGAGCAATGACACTTGTGAATCACATAAGCTAAGAAAATATAATTTTATTGATTTCCAACAAATCACCACAAATTTTTGTCAATGGGATTAAAAAGAACATTATATCTATCATATCTGTGATGTGCATCTCAGATTGAAGAATAATGACATTCTTTTATTGAGATGAGGGATTTTTATTGTTTATGGGTGCTAACCCAGTTTTTCTTTGTTCCTGTTGCCCATGACTGTAAAATCTTAATTTTTGGTGAGCTATTGGTTACTTCTCTACTAATAGCCCTTTCCACTCTTTGAAAGTGGACTATAACTACTTCATTGGTTTCATTTAAGAGTTCAATTATTTGATGTGAGTTCAAGCTCCGATTGTGCCATTAATTGATTCAACAACAAGCTTATTCTTACATGCTTTAGATTACCATTAGCAAATTTTGCAACAAAACAATCGACTTTCCTTAGTACATATCTTATGGTTTAAGTGCGGCTTTTCCATGGACCTTGGCATTTAACTGATTTTTATGACTTGCACACCCACTCAATAATTATATCTGTTAAATCGAATCACTTGGAGCATTTAATGTGTTATTGATTCAGGAGATTAAGCTTTATTAGTTGCTTCTTATCCAAGAGTTATGTAACTTGTAATAATATTTCTCTTAGTTTCTCTAATTTCCCTCCCTGTAATTTCTCTTCTAGGTTTGAACTTTGGTTGCAGTTGTTTTATTCATAGTGTGTCCTTCAAAAGAGAAATGAGTCATAGTGCAAACATTACAGACTATATGGATTAATGAACCCCTTTATATACAATTGGTTAGGCGATCTCAGTTTAGAAGTAATATGGTTTTGCATCTAGTTGTAGTAGTAAAAGAAAACATGCTTGCGTACAAACACACACACACACACTTATATATCAGATGTACAGGTCACAAGGGCTTCAAAACTGTAGGGTTTTAGTTTTAATTCTTGAGGGAATATCATCAGTTCTACTTGGTTATAATTTTTGGTCACTAATTTAATAACTCCCTAAAATTATCTTATTACACTAAGAATTGCAGAAGGTAAATTTGAATGGTATAGATGTAGACACTGCACTTCAACCTTGTCTGGAGTGTCCCTACTGAAAGCATCTTGGGAAAATTGTGATTGCTGGGTGAGAGAGGTTATGTTGACTAAATGGCTAGAATAATCAAAGACTTACTGCTTTCTGTAGAAATGATCTTATTTAAAAAAGTACCTAGAGTGGAATTTTTGAAACTTGCATTTGATCCAATTTGTTGGGTTCTGTTATAATATTCCATGGTGGCTGAACTAATTTTGGGTTACATACAGTACTAAGATCTCTTATGGAAGAAGAGAATTGAAATGAGAGATGGAATAGTACTAAAGAATGTCTCATATTGTTTCACATGTATCTTATTCGCGGGAGGCTCTTGCTGACTGGTACCCCAATTCAAAACAGACTTCAGGAACCGCGGGGTTCTGGTTTCAGCGCTATGTTTGTGCTTGTTCACAAACCTTTCAAATAGGTCCTCTACTGTATGTGAATTTCTGTTCTATGGCAGATTAGAATGGCCTAAGCACCACTCATATTTAAGGTACAACCATTATTTGAAGGCTTTTCATGCTCAGAGTTGAAGACTAAGATTGATAATGGAGCTGAGATGTGCACATGTGGTTGGTTTAAGGTTGCATATCTTCAAATTTGTACCCAGAGCTAAACATAAAACCTCATACTATTGATATTAGTGCGACAATTTTGTAGAAACATAATTTTAATATTGTTCAACCTTCATTCCTTGCCCACAGTAATTTTTATGACTGCTTATTTCACCCAGAATTGGCGTTAGGTTTTATAATGCTTCCTCTCATGGTGGGAAGTGCCCAGAATTGAATAGAAAGGATGTATAAGACATAAACTATGCCCAAGATCAAGGAATTTTCATTTCTCTGAATACAATCTTCCCAGAATTCAAAAATTCTACTACCTTCATGCTAAATACAATCTGCCCCGAATTCTAGAAGTTGTGATATCACTATCTCTAGTTCTGGAATCGCTGGGCCAAGTTCTCCCTGCCTAGATTTGGTTCCATTTAAGTTAAGCTCCACCAGTTCGTTGATAATCAATGATGCTTGTTGTAGCTCTTCACTCAGTACCATTGAATTTCAAAACCATGAGCCAAATGAACATAATGCTACAGATTTGGCAGCTGAAATTCAAGGTCCAAGGGTTTCTCTGTCCAACAGTACGAGGAAGCAAACTCCTGGAGCTGATCTTACACATCCTTCTCCACACTGAGAAAGAGATTATATCCACCCCATTTCAGGTGAACACGCTAGTAGCATAGAAGGAGAATAAAAAACCAAAAACCAAAACTGAACCAGATCCAGTACACTAACTAGATATGAAACTGGTCAACCAAAAAATACATAATATATTCAGATTTTGATTTTATATTATATATATGTATATATAGACACATGTAAACCCAAACCATTAAATACCAAATGCAAAGTTTTTAGCATTGCAAGGGTGAATATAGAAAAATAGCAGAATGAAATACATATATGAAATAAATACACTAACATTGAGGCTGTAAATGGCCTGCAAAGTCCAAAAATAAGCATACTATTGTCTATAATCAAATCAAACTACATAATCATCCGAGTCTGGATCCTATACATTCTCTGCATGAGTATGGTCATTCTGTTTACTCAAAACCCTCAAAAGGCCAACATCAATGTCCATATTCGATAGTTGCATGTCATCCAGGACAACTCTATTCACAATAGAAGGGGGCATCATTAAATAGATCAAATTAGGTTTTAGGGTGGTTGTAGAGTCTTAATTTTTGGTGTTTTTAATTTTATTTTTGGTCTAGATCCTCTAAATGGCCCGCATAGTCCAAAAATAATCATACTATAGTCTAATCAAATCAAACTACATAATCATCCAACTCTAGATCCTCTACATTCTTTGCATGAGTATGCTCAACCTCTTTACTCAAGACACTCAAAAGTCCAACATCAATGTCCATATCCTATTGTGACAGTGGAAGCAACTGCATGTTAGCTAGGACAAGTCTATTCACAATAAAAGAGGGGCATCATTAAATAGATCAAATTAGGTTTTAGGGTGGTTATAGAGTTTTAGGTTTTGGTGTTTATAGTTTTATTTTGGTTTTTAGGGGCAAGATGAGCACCCGTACAAAACTATTCAAACAAGTCAGCTTTGACCAGTT
Source organism: Pseudotsuga menziesii (assembly GCA_001517045.1). Lineage (NCBI taxonomy): Eukaryota > Viridiplantae > Streptophyta > Pinopsida > Pinales > Pinaceae > Pseudotsuga > Pseudotsuga menziesii. The sequence goes on along the minus strand of LPNX010261831.1, from coordinate 297,953 downwards.
TTGATGGTTTCAATTCAGGTCATAACTGCCCAGGTTCATAATAAGATTGCTATGTTTACAGATAAAACTTAGGAACTCGCAATTCCAAGGGTTGGTAGACCAAAATTGTTGTGTACAAGATTTTAGACTGGAGGTTATAATATCTCAAGATGTACTCGCTTCAAGGTTCAAGGGAGGGACCTGGACTCTTTACTTTCCCTGCAGGACCCCTTCCAAAAACACTTACGAGGGGAGTTGTGCAAGTCTCTACCTGCTGTTGCACCTCTTTTTTTGTAGTAAAAGTATAATGCTTTCCCAAATAATAAAACTGTGTACTCTGAGCAGCCCCCCAGGCATTGCCTTATTTTGTACTTGGTTGCAAATACAATTTATTGTGGGTGTGCAGTACTTTTACTCAAAGCATATATAAGTAAGAGAAAATCTCCTTGCAAGCGTGAAGCAAGAGTAGTCTAGGGGAACTTGGGAAATTCAATGTGAGAAATAAAACCAACAGTTATAAAGGAAAAAAAAAGAAGGGAATGAGAGATTTTAATGCTGCCATGCCTGTGTTTGCTTACTGTCATTTCACCTTTGGGGGGTAATTGATCACTGCACGGTGTTGTTGTTCCTCATTCAAGTCCTCAAAGGATGTGGGGATAACATGTTTGCTGTTCCTATTCCTCCTATGTATTCGTGCTAATGAGGACTATTGTTTTCTGGTGCCCAATACATATATCCAAAAATGCTTGCTCTTCTTCTTCCTGCGTATACTTCATTGTGCCTCCTCTACAACTGTGAATGAGAATGTGTTGGTCTTGGTATACGAGGTCTGCAATGCATAATGAGAATTTGTTGGGTGTGTTTTCTATCATGGTAGTTATGGGATGGGTATTTGAGAATATCCCTTATTCCATTTTTTTCTTCAATATTTAAAAATCAAATTTAGCTGGATTTGTTGAATAAACCGATGGTGCATTGGTAGGATTTATACAACTTAGGTCAACATAAAATAACAATTCACGTTGGTTTGCGAATGAAAGGGAGAATGTCTCATGAACATACCAAAACAAAGATTTACTTAAATTGGATCTAGGGGAGCCTTAATCATATTTTCAGACTTATATGAGTTTTACCAAAGGCAAAAAAAAAAAAAAAAATATGTTGCAGAGTAAATAAAAATTTACTAAATCACTACATACACATTATGAAGACAAAAATAATAGGCAATTGTATATACATAGATCCATTCATCTATTCAACTGAATAAAAATAGAATAATTGGTGGAAACCATCATAACTTTGCTTATATTAGATAAAGACACCAGTGGCAAAGGTTGCCTCGGTCCTGGTTACAAAATACAAGATAAATAGTTCTTTAAGTACAACTAAGGCACCAGAAGGGAATCATAAAATCTAAGTCCTAGCCCTGTTGTTTCCCAACTGAGATACATTGCTTAGAGATTAAGCTTTCATAGATAAAGATAATGAGAAGAAAATAGGCCTGAAAACAATGTTGCTTAATCCTTCAACCCAGCCCAAATAGATCTATTACAATGTGGAGAATAGTCTCTTCAAAATTTTAGCAGCATAACAATAATAGCATCTTTGCAGCACTCTCCCCAAGTGGTGTAAACTCAGAAGGTGGGTATAACACATTGGATGTATATCCATAAGGGTTCTGTGGAGTATTCTCAAATGAGTTTTGATGGGTGTGTTTTCTCATAATGTTTTGTTGTGGGATTTGTTGCATTGTTGCTCTGATGAGCATTAAGAGTATGTTGATTGATCCACACAAAGTAATGGAGAATTGGGATATCATTTATGTGGATCCCTGTAGTTGGAGCATGGTGTGTTGTTCTACTGATAACTCAGTTACTGCATTCTTTGATCTCCTCATTCAAACTTGGGTTTCTCTCTGTTATTTGGTTTTCCCTTAATATAACAGCTTCTTCCATTGACTGACAGTTTCAAATAACAGATTCATAATGTTTTTCTTTGATGGTGCCTTCTAGGTATATGGCTGAAGACTAATTTGATTTTAATGTCTATTGTGTGGCATGGGGAGTCCCAGCCAGAACCTCTTAGGGACACTATCTGCAAGCATTGGGAACCACGCCAAATTTATGTCTGTGTAAGATAGCAAACACTCATGAATTGGGAGGATTTTAACTATGAGATTCGTGGCATTTTTCTTGTAATTAACTTTTCTGAATTTGATATTTAAATAGCTAAATTTTGAGTTGGAGTTTGAAACTTGGAAATTTTTTAACACGCTTCTGCAGAATAATGACATATTATGACCTTACAGAAGCTTTGAAGCTTCAAGCTTCAAACACTAGACCTCTCGAACAATCATTTTAGCGGTGTTATACCCACTTCATTAGGCCAACTGATTTCTTGCCAATCGGTTGTTCACTAGGCTGTGTATGAACAGAGCTTTCCTATATCTTTCTGTTCCCACAACGCACGTAATTAAACCATTCATGTCAACATAAGATATAGTTGTAGCTGAAATGATAGCCACCTTTTGGCTGTTCATCTCTAAAATTAGTAAACACTAAACATTCATACCCTAAGCTGGTTTAGGTCAACAATTCTCTGAGCTGAGACAATAGGACCTTCTTGGGGTCAAGTCTTACCTCTTGGTTTAGTTGGGAATCAGCTAACCTATTCTCTGATATTTCACTTCTGAACAAAGTTACTGAACCCCCTTGCGTCATCGAATAAATCTTGGATTCTCCAGTTACTTGTAGGTTGACATTCATAATCCACTCAGGTGCTGATTGTAAACAATAATTTCCTAGAACTATATACTATTCAGGTCTTTTTATAAATAAATGCACTGGACTAAACCCACGACTTTTGCCTCATTAGTAGCAGCCTGCCCAAGGCCAAAGAAAAGGATTTCAGTACATTCTCATCATCATGCTCAATAACAACATCGTCTGCCTTTCTCAGGTTCCCCTAGACTGCCTCATAAAGCATCATTACCGTCCAATCCTTAGGCATTGTATCCGTAGTCACTCAGCAAGTGCCTTTTAGCAGTAAGATTTGTGAGTTTTACTGCAATACATAATTGCATACATTTTATTTCATTGATTAGCTATAAATGAATTGAAGGTTGATATTTCTTGTTTGTAGAGCTTGGGTATTATTAACTGGGAATTTGTATTTTGTCTATTGTCATAAGTTTATTTGATTACATAGCCTGCTTCAATACCAGATTAAGTTTTCTCATGTAAATTTATTCGTCGACAGGCATGGTGCTTGTTTAGTCCTACAATTAAATGAAGTTACTCTTTTTAATTACCAGATCTGGTGTTGTTTTCTTTGTTCCAATTCATAAGATTAAATAATTCACTATTTATTTTTCATTTAGAGCTCCATGACCATAAAAGGGCACACTTTCCTTCTAGATTTCTTTGCATAAGGTTGCTTTGGTATGTGCTTTTGGACTAGCTCAATTTATCAACCTGGTGACAACAGATTCTATATGCTTCTTGCTGCACAACTTTCAAGGCTAACAATTTTATATTATTTGGTTGCAGTTGATTGCAACCGCTTCCATGTTTCTAGTTGCAAAATCAGAAGACAATCCACGTCCTCTCAACCGTCTGCTGATAGTGTCTTATGAGATTTGCCATAAGCATGATTTGGCAAATTTCCATTAATCACTTCCAAATGTAAGCTACATTTCCTATTAAATCTCTCTCTCTGTATACTCTTTAGTTTACTTCCATTTTTTATGATGTGATTATAATTTTATTTACAAGTGAAGGAGTCATGCATGAGGTTGCTTCAAACAAAGTGCAAAATATAAACTCAGTGTAATAGATAGATTATGCCCTCCTTTAAATTTGATAGTTTGTTATATGCTCTTCCACCTACATTTGAAGTTAGTAAACTTTATCATCTCCAGAAAGCTATAAGTGTGGAATTTTAAATTCTCTTCCTTCCATGTCTGTAGGACTGGTTTGAACAGTACAAGCAACGAGTTCTTGAGGCTAAAAATTTGGTCTTGACTACACTGGATTTTGAGCTCACTGTACAACATCCGTATAGACCTCTCTTATCAGTGTTGAACAAGATTGGATTTGCCCAGACGACATTAGTACACGTGGCCTGGAATTTGATTACTGAAGGGTGCGCTCACTCATTGAGGAAATTTATTTGCTGTTATTGAATGCCTATCCTGATCACTTGTTTCTTCTTCTCTGCTATATGAAATATGAATTAAAGTTATACATAAGAGGGGTTGATATCATGGAAAAGGTTATTGTTAACCAAGTCATGCAAGGTAAGTAGATCCATGTTCATGGAGTTTGTGTGTATGCATGGATTCTTTATGGTATATCAACTAATTCTATAAAATTGAGGTTTCTTCACAGTCATGAATAAGATGGACAGTCAGGGAAATACACAAACGGATTTAGTTGAAGAGTTCAATCAAAGGGAATTCCTTTCTGCGGAGAATTGTCCTCTTTTGTATAAATGAGATAGTGTCACATGATTTCAAGTGAAGATATATTACTGATTTCCTACTTATAAGGAGTTTTTTGACTTTTTCTTCCCTTTCTGCTCTTAGAAATGTGTGGAAGAAGATGCCTATATAAGTAGTTGGGGAGAAATTGGAATACTGATCATAAAGGTCTTGCCTCCCTATATAAATGGATTTTATCTACTTTGTCACTAGTTTATAACTCAAGCAGGTGGATTGTTATAGTGGAGTATGAAAGTAAGTATGCTTACAGTTGGATAAAGCAACAAGATGCCTGAGGTTTTCTTTGGGTAATTTACTGATTCAACAAAATATCAAAGGAGCATTGTCTGTTTCAAGTGTTTTAACGGAGCTAACTTTTATGTAAGTTTAATATTTCAGAAATCCAATGATTCATTGGTGTACTTAATAATACCCTTTTAAATGAAGTGTATGATGGCAGTATCTATCAAATTTGGAGAGCTGGAAGACTTCTCAATGATCATGTTGGAAGGTTGGCCTTTATGATACATGCAGATATTGAACAATGGAATCTTGTAAGGAAGTAAAATAGGAAAACTTCAAAGGCATGAGCAAGATTGACCTTCGTTAGATATGTAAATTGGAAAAAGGGAAACTTAACATTATGCAGCATAAGCACTTGTCAAACTCATTTATGCATTTCCCAGTTTTATATGATGAGGGAAAACACGGTGTCGTCCTGACTATGGTTAAGAATGTGCGTAATAGATTCTAAGGGTAAAAGAAGTTGGCATGCATTTAATAGTGCAGAAAAGTTCTTTATAAATTAAAATGTCTTAATATAAATTATAAATTTTAGATTGAATACACCTGAGTCAATTGCTCTATGTTTTGGGTGAAAATCCAAATGATATTGAGAATAATGCCCAGGCAATTGCTTTTGGCTGGCCTTTGGACTAAATTCATGGAAGGCCATTTTTGATGTGGAATTTTAAGCATGCCAATTTTTTTTAACTATTAGTAAAATATATTTCAAGTGTTTAGTTCTGATCAAATAAACATGACTTGGTTTGTTTCTGTATTTATAATTTTATGTTGTACCCTTAATTGTAGTATTTTTTTCCCTTGTTTCTAAAGTAGGTTCATATGAAAGTCTTCTGTTGGTTGCATGACAATCCGATCGCAGGCTTTTTTCAAGAGTAACCAGATCAAAAGTAGCTATTACTTAGCTGGCGAATTGATATCACATTTCTCCTAAAGTTGCATTCAGAGTTGATAGCTGGCGAACTGATATTACCTGTGTTAGCTGAGGCTAATATTTACTTGTACATCCAGGCTCTTTAGTTTCATGAAGATTTCAAGGATTGACTGTTGGCTAATAGACAGCGACGTGAAAGATTATCGCCCTTGGGTTGACATGTTCCAATATTGTTTTTTCATTTTGAACTGAAGGCTTATGTTAGCTTCGGAAGTGCATTGTTTCCTCCACAGCATATGTCCCCAAAACCCCATCATATCACACATTCTCTACATTATCATTTTATGATCAGGGTACTTGAAGCCAATAGAAAGGCCAGCTTGTTTTTTTTGCATTTCTTGATTTTGGTTGGGAAGCTGCTTAAGATTTTCTGATTTATAATTTAGTTGGTGTCTTTTCCTCCTGTTACTGTTGCCTCGAATCTGTCATTTAAAACAGCCTTTGATTTTTACGCCATCTCTTCGGGAGTTCTTCTAACATCCCTTCTTTTATAGCATGCCTTGGACAGGCCAACATTTAGACCATCTGTGTTGGCATTGAAACCGTCTTTTTACCCTCAAGGAACTCCAAATCATCCTCATTGGTATACCCTAAGAAAACTATATGTGGGATTGTTATTGGTGTCAATTTTGTTGTTTTCTTGCTCTGGCATTGCTTCTCAGGTAACCTTTTTTTGATGCTAGCATTTTCTGAGGACCATAATTTGAAGGCATATTTTATTTCAAATTACTATTGACATTCTTGGGGTGTTCATTTGTTTATTTTACGCTTCGCCTAATTTATAAGAAACCACTCTTGCATCTTCTCAAGAAACTCTTGAACAATATTCTGTATTGATGTAATTTCTTCCATTTTCAAGTTATTTACTCTCAAATGATGTTTTAGTATCTTGCTGTGGCATTGATCTTAATGCAAACTTTTTTCCTTCTTCTGTTATATCTTCTGAAAAAGCCTATTTTGGAGCCATCTTTTTGTGTGGTTACGTTGATATTCTGTGTGTTTGTGTTTTCCTTTCACTCTTGCATGTGTATATAGTAGTATCTTGCATTGATGTGATTTCTTTTACTTACCTAACTTGTCAAGTTACCTTTCTAGCTATTTTTTTGTGGCATGATCTAAAGCTTACACTAGCGAATTTTTTATTGGGAAGCAATATTGATGGGTAACCCTCTCATGTCATGCTTTCCTTTTCCTTGTGTTCTCATGAGTCATAAGTTGTCCTCTTTGTTATTCTCATATGCAAGTTGCTCCTATCCTATTAAACGACTTGACATGATATCTTTTCTTTTTACTATCTAACATTGTGTCAATACACCCATCCTGGAAGAATATTGTATGATCAGCCTTTATTTGGGGTCAAAAGGGATACTCTTCCATTCGATCTTATTTTTGCCCGAGTCTTATACAGTTAACTAAATAATCCCTTTTTCCATTTTTGACCTAATGATGCTAAAATTTATAAGTGCAAATAATTCTGTGTTGGTCTTCATACAATCCAGTCACTCTAACAATTTTTTTGGTTTTTGGAAGCAATATTGATGGGGAACTCTCTGAAGTTACTCTTGCCTTTTCCCTATGTTTCATAAGTTTTCGTATTTTTGAATATCAGATACAAGTTGCTCTTATATTCTATTCATTGTCCTGAATTGTCATATTTTCTTTTTACCATTTGACTTTCAATCAAGTTATCCTTGCCTGAAGAAGATTGTATGATCTTCCTTGTTTGCGGTCAACGTGGGTACTCTTCCATTCTTCCTTTTATTTGCCCTAGTTTTCAACACTTACTAAATGATCCTTTTTTGCATGTGTCCTCACAATGCAAATACTTGAATTTGGAAAGAATTCGGTGTCAATATTTTTATACTGCAGTGACCATTCATGATTAATCATTTTAAAGTTGTGTACTAGAGCCATTAAAAAGAGGAATTCGATTTTTCTGTCTCTCGTCTGCACTATGAAGATTTCCAAGATACTTGTTTCTATAGGAATTCCTTTCTCATTTGGATATTAATATTTGATATACACTTACGTCCCATTGACCTATAGTTGGTCACTAGTGGACATAAATACATTTTCTCTCTTTCTAGGGATTCATATGTTTGTAACAGTTCAGATTCTTGAAATAGTTACAATTCTAGTGTCACCTTAGATTATTGAATTAGTTATGTCCATAGTACCACTGATGTTTTCAGTGTGCCTTTGAATTGTTTCTACAACTTTAAAACTCCCCTCCTGTCGTATTTCATGAAAGATCTCTTCATTAGTCTAGTTCTTTGAAGATCTATCTCTACATGTAGAATTCTTGATTCAGAGTGACTCTTGAATATAAACATAGGTGATAAATACAAATTTGTAAGGGGCTTGTTACTTTGGCCGTTGCTGGGGATTCAATAAACTATTTCTAATTTTATGTATACAAAATAGACTCATTTCATGCAATGTCAATCTGCATGACAGAAGCTAGTATATTACTTTCTCTGGAGAATTTCATGCTATATTATATAAGTTGGTATCATACGTTCATGGGAGATTTTGTTACAAGCATGAATATCATGGAAATTATAGACATGTTTATAATCTTGAACTCATCAACAATATGGATGTATGTGGAAAGTTAGAAGAGATATTGCAAAGGAGAAAAGCATCAGAAGATGGTCTAATTGGTTGGTGCTTGGTTGTTGTTCAATGTTTATTGAGATCATTTAGATTATGTTTGCTGATAATGGTGCTGATTTGTGTGGATTTGGTGGTTATATCAGGTGACTTAGTATTCATAAGCAAAGAATTCACCTGAAAATTTTATTTATGGGTAGTCTTTGGGAGGTCAGACATGTGTAATGTGGGTATGGCATCTTTGAAACCAACATATTTATTAAATGCTACAGCTACATCGGTCAATGCCATTAGAGGAAATTTCAACTCAAAATGGGCCTTTTAACTTTAACTCAAACTCCATGTCATCATGTGTTAGCCAATGAAATTGCTTTAAATTTGAAATACCGTATAGGTCTTAAACACTTTTTTAACATAAATTTGGGGATAGGTATCATAAAAAAAACTACTTTTTTTGTTTGTATTTTCGAAATATCTCCCCGTGTTTTTACTCAAATTTCGATTGCGAGAGCTCGTTGGATGCGAAATTAAATTCTGCATCCAACGAGTACCCACTCGGCATACTTTTGACGAACCCCTCTACCCCCCAAAAAAGAAATACCTGAAAAAATTTGATGATGACATCATCATCACGTTTTTTCAGGTATTTCTTGTTTTTGGGGTAGCAGGGTCCATCAAAAGTATGCAAAGTGGGTACTCGTTGGATGCGCTCTCCCGATCGAAATTTGAGTAAAAAAACGGGGAGATATGTCGAAAATACAAACAAAAAGGTAGTTTTTTTCTTTTCTTCCTCCAAAATTAATAAATATTATTTTATTATTTTAACTATTATTTTGTTAATTGTTTTTAGGAGGCCCATTTTGAGTTGAAATTTCCTCTAATGTAAGACAAATTAGAAGGTAATTAATTTGTTTTCCCAACTTTCACTGCCTTTTATTGCCTTAAATCTATGAGTTCCAATTGATATTCTATGATTATTTCTTCTCAATGTGTAGTTAAGAGGGGAACTTTTTCTTTTCATTTAGTTTTTGAGATTTAAGAGAGAATGGGAAAACAGTAAGGATCTCTAATGGGAAGCATATACTTGATATCAAGATGGACCTTTATAGGATGAGAAAAATTCATATTTATATATGATTGCCAAAGTGCATAATAACATTGATCTTACTTCTAATACCTAGAACTTGAAGGTTGAGGGTATAAATGACCAGGAAACACAAGTTAGCTTTGGAAAGAAAGAAAAAAATCAATTTTGACCAGAGGATTTAAAATCTTTTTACCAGTGAAAATATTGATTATAGTAGAAGGGTAGGAGAAATTGGAATGATTTAATAGACTATTAAGAATTGTATATCTGGCACCATTAAATAAGGGAGCAAAAATTGGTTGAGTGCAGGTACTTTTGTCATGGAATTAAATTCAGCAGTTAAATAGTTTACTAGATCCAATGATGTAACTACATGTTTACTTACAATGGTTATACAATTCAAAATGCACATCATGAGAAAGATTGGCTTTTCAACTTGATAGTTTTGGACATGGGGCTTGCATTTTGGTTAGTTTATATGCCTGTAAGTATGAAGTGCATTGAATTGTACTACTGAATTCAGACAATTTTTTTATATTTGTTCTGAACATATTAGATTTTTAATTTGAGTTGGATGATTAAGATAGGTTACAGTACAAATTTCTTGTTGCTTTTGATAGGGTGACTATTGGTTATTTCATTAGGTGCTCTGAAACTCAGATTCATGGTATTTACCTTTTTGGATATAGAAGCATTTTTTTTCACCATTTGATTGTTTTTACTATCGTTTTAAACTTCTTCTCCTAGATCTTCGGGCATATGGCTTTGCATTGATCTTCTATTAATTGGTAGTCTTCTTATTCTAGTTAATAATTATCTGCTCAGACATTAGTGATATTGTGAAATGCAATTTTGGGTTTAGTTTTTATGCATCTATATTTCAGACCAAGGTTGTAGGGAAGCGGCCCCCCCTCGACCCAGCTCCAGAAGCTCGCTTTGGAAGAAAGTGCTGCAGGAGCTAACCGGAAGCGCACTTCCTAGATAGCTCCCGCTTTCCGAGAAACATGAACCCTAGAATAGTTTGATATATTTCTTCAAACATGAAGCTATTAATTGACATGCATATAAATGATAAAGTTTCTTACACAATGGGTGCTTTAGATGATGGGTTGTTGTATAGCATAGAGAAAGTCTATTGACATATTCAATTTTCTAGTTGTTGAAATTGGTGTGAACATTACTTTATCTAATGTTTCAGTGTTTCTTTTTATTTCTTTTAGTGGGGGTCAATTGGATAGAAGTTGAAGGGTTCTTTTATTGCTTCTTTGATGCTCTCTTCACTTATATTGTTTGTTCCTGTCTCCCTGGGATTCTTTGAGACCATTGTTGTACTGAAGTTGTACTTTATTATATAGATTGAATATTTAATATGGCTGCACAATTAAAATAGTTTTGGTCCTGGAATGATGCATTTATTGGGTTAGTGATTGCTCAGATTGTTAGGGCTGTACCTATTATATGTGTATTTTTCTGTAAGATCATTCAAAGGGAAAACTTACTACTTCAATTTATAATAAAAAAGTTTCTTTTCTACTTGCTTAGTTGTGAAATGGCGTTCTTTATTCATATTGCTTCATAGTAGCTAATGCAAAGCTTCCTCAAATTGGTTTGCTTGCAATGTATGCCAGCCGTGGATTTGTCATGTTCAGGCACAATATTGTCCACATTGTCAAGACAGATTATACCTGCTTACACAAAAAGTAGGAACTAGTCAATACCCACAAAATCTTGCCCTAATAAGGTAAGATTGGATTTCCTTCTATTTGGAAATAACATACATTATATGGTTGCTGCAAGGCAAGAATATTCATAACCTTCCTTCCCAAATTGTGGCATTAATAAATATGGCTCACATCACAGTATCCCATGCTTTTCCCTATGAGACATTAGAGGAAATTTCAATTTAAAATGGGCCTTCCAAAACTAATACAAATTCCATGTCATCATGTATTAGCCAATCAAAATGATTTAAAATTCAAAAAGGGAGCACCTTTTAAACAATTTTTTAATATAAATTTGGGGATAGGTATCATAAAAAAACTACTTTTTTTGTTCGCATTTTCGACATATCTCCCTCTGTTTTTACTCAAATTTCGATTGAGAGAGCTCGTTGGATGCGGAATTAAATTTGGCATCCAATGAGTACCCACTTGGCATACTTTTTATGGGCCTAGCTACCCCAAAAATAAGAAATTCTTGAAAAAATGTGATGATGATGTCGTCATCATCACGTTTTTTCAGGTATTTCTTATTTTTTGGGTAGTGGGGCCTATCAAAAGTATGCTGAGTGGGTACTTGTGGGATGCGAAATTTAATTCCGCATCCAATGAGATCTCCCAATCGAAATTTGAGTAAAAACATAGGGAGATATGTCGAAAATACGAAGAAAAAATAGTTTTTTCTTTTCTTCCTCCAAAATTAATAAATATTATTTTATTATTTTAACTATTATTTTATTAATTTTCCTTAGGAGGCCCATTTTGAGTTGAAATTTCCTCTAATGTGGACTATTCTTTAGGAACTTATTTTTCAAGGTGTGACCATATTTTCTCCTTCTACCCTAGCTTCCAGATCTTCCTACCCAAACTATGAGATTATTAATATGATGCTTATTGTAGTATCTCATCTCATGCTTTTCCCTCTAAGATTGGCCAACCTTCAAAACTTTATATCTCAATGTGTGGCCCTCTTTGCTACACCTAACCCAAGCTATGATGAATATCCAATATGATGCACTTCACAGTATCTTATGCCTTTCTCTCTAAGATTTGACCAATCTTCAGGAAATAATATGTCGAGGAGTGAACATATTTCCCCTTCTACCCAACCTTTGACAAATTTCAATATGATCAATGTTACACCATCTTATGCTATTCCCTTCCTGAACTCCTTAGGATCTTAGCTCTCAAATTGGGACCATTTATGTTGATTATGAGAATGGATGATCTCGAGATTTCATTATCTTTACTCTCATATATTTTGAAGCTCCTTTGTCCTATCACCCATGACATTTTCCTATACTTTTTTTTCATGGTGTGACCATATTTTCTCCTTCTACCCTAGCTTCCAGACCTTCCTACCCAAATTGTGAGATTAATATGATGCTTATTGCAATATCTCGTCTCATGATTTTCCCTCCAAGATTGGCCAACCTTCAAAACTTTATATCTCAATGTGTGGCCCTCTTTGCTACACCTACCCAAGCTGTGATCAATATCCAATATGATGCACTTCACAGTATCTTATGCCTTACCCTTTGAGATTTACTCAATCTTCAGGACATCATATTCAGAACATATTGCCCCTTCTATCCAACCTTTGACAAATTTCAATATGATCAATGTTACACCATCTTATGATATTCCCCTCCTGAAATCCTTAGGATCTTAGTTCTCAAATTGGGACCATTTATGTTGATTATGAGAATACATGATCTCGAGATTTCATTCTTTTTACTCTCATAGATTTTGAAGCTCCTTGGTCCTATCACCCATGACATTTTCCTATGTCTCAAGTCTAGCAGAATATCGCCAAAGGTATAACATTTTTTCCATTTGCTCGATGGTACTGAGTTTTATTCTTAAAAGTAGTTGATATCTTGTTCTGGAGTAATGCATGCTTTGTTAAATCTTGTGTTTGATAATGATTAAGAACTTCATAATTCTGCTCTAATTTCTCTGAATATTGAGCAGAAGTAAGAAATGGAGGATAAGGTGGTGATGCCTATGAATGGAGGGGACACAGAATCACTGGTTTCTATTTTAGAAGAGGTGGTAATCCAATTATTATTGTTTAATGAGGTTAACTTTTTTTGGTTCCTAAAGTACCATGCAAGGTTGTATCTCTTTGCAATCATTTGGGTTTGTTTTTCCCTTTTGTAAAATCTGTTCACCCATTTATCTCTACAATAGGGGTTTTTAGGTCTCTTTTTTTTAGCTATTCTCTATTTGAACAATCATGTCAAGTTATTTGCCGGTTCTTAATTTTTGTGCATACAATTAACATTGGGTTTTGACATTAATATTCTGATAAACAGAAAACATCTATCGGAGTTGACTTTGCGTCTCCGAAGAAAGGATAATGAGGTACGACTCAATTTAGTGAATGGCCAAATTTAGTAAATGATCTGAATTGGCCATGGTACTATGCAATATGCATATCTTGATATAATGACATCTGAGGTAAAAGATCCCATGCAATAATCTTGTTTTGTAGTTCCTATTCCCATATTGTCTCTCTTTGGAATTAATACAAAAGTTTAGAACATTATGGCATTAGTATAGTAGTTTAGAATCATTATCTTAGTTTAGAAACATTATCTTGTTTTGTGTATATTGGGGAAGCATTGTTCTATTTATATCTTTAAGAGAATGGCCCCAATACATTTAGTCCATATGGTTATATTGTTATCCATCCTTACATAGATTTGAAAGTGTGGCTTTGTGCTCTTATCTTATATACATTTCGGGTCATTGAAAGCATATGATATAAAGGTTAACAGTCTAAAGTAATCTCTCATTTTTTTCATCAACTACAAGACTATTCGGTGGTCTAAATAGTAATCTAAATATTGTTTTTTATCTTATATTTGAGGAAGCTACACTCTATATTCTCAATACCTCTTATTCATTGATTCATGCTACTATAGTGCTTTTCAAGTGTTGAGATGATATAAGTATCAAGCTACATAGTGTATTTTAGACTGGTTGTTCACCTTTTAGGATAGTATATGGAAATTGTCCTTGACAAGTGACACCATTGGTATCCGTTCCTTTAAATGTCTATGCCTTTGTTGATTGAACATTTTTTAGAAGGTAAAGTTGTGCTGATTTGAGGTTGCACTAGATTTAGTTAGTTTATCTAGGTGATCTCTAACTTGAAGGATTGTTTTAAATGCAGGTCAGAGGTGTGAAGCCTTTATCACTTTCTAAAATGGAAAATTTGTTCAACAACCTTCGGATAACTATTTCTCCAGGACTTATGAGTATAGTCCTGTGTATGTACTTTTACAATATATTGTCTCTGACTAATAGATTGACTACATGAAAAAATAATCTCTTGCAGGATCCCAATCCTAACAATTTAATTGCAAGTACCACATTTTATTTTGAGGCTACCAGAGCCACACTTTTCTTGGTACACAACTAACTACTCAGTACAATTATTTTCATTTTTCATTTCTTTAGTTTGCCTAAGGAATACTGTGCTTATGCCATGTATTTTGATGCATCAGATTAGAGTTGAAACAGACCCATCTGATAGAACACAATTGTGGATAACTGTTGCATCATCTGATCCCTGACGACATTTGAGTAAGCTATCTGTCTACTTACTCTTAGTTTTATTTTTACTGAAGGAAAATGTACTTACTGTTATTTTATTTTTACATTCAATTGCCATCTGATAGAATACAATTGTGGATAACTGTTGCATTATCTGATCCTTGACGACATTTGAGTAAGCTATCTGTCTACTTACTCTTATTTTTATTTTTATTGAAGGAAAATGTACTTACTGTTATTTTATTTTTACATTCAATTGTAGGTTTAAGGAATTCATCAAGGAGCAGCTTGTCAACAACTGCTCCTTTGAAACAACTTCATCATCAAAGTCTTCTCCTCTCAAATGAATTAATATCAGATTGATTTTCCATGGCTGATATGGCATACCAATACCCTCTTTGTACTCTTGTATGCAGGATCCAGGTTGTATTGGAACTCAAACTCAATCCTTCATTGGATAGAAGGTCTACCACTGCATTTATTTCTTTATAAACATGGATAAATGAAACATTTCAAAAGGAAGATTCCACATGTTTTAACTAAGCTAAGATTGGGAGAAAAAATAGGTAGGTTGTTATCCATCTTGAACCTAGTAGTCATCCAATTAATATAACATTTTACATTGAATTTGAGCTTTCCAAAAAGGCCATATCTTGCAATTTTTTCAGTTTCTTCCTAGCCTACTACAATGATATTGTTATCTTCTAACTTCTTTTTTCTCATTTTCAGGTATTCCAGTTTTGCCGTTCCAAATGTCATCAGAATTTCAAAATGAAATGTAACCCTCGAAAGGTGAAGTGGACTAAAGGATACAGAAAGCTACATGGAAAAGAACTTACTAAGGTATCTTTTGTGTGCTCATGAGACATGTTGGCCCATGTTTTCCCATGTTGTGCCACAATTTTCATCGAAACTCGCAATACAGATCATGATTACTTATTTGGGTCTATCTCTTTGCACTTAGATAGTTTCCAGAACAAACTTCGAGATTAGTCAATTTTTGCAACAATAGTAATTTTTTTTAACAATTTTGAAGAATGCAAGGAAAACCATTTCATTTTTTGTACCATACCAAATGCTTAAAGCCATGTTTGGATGTGGATGGAGTTAATTTGATGACATTATTAGACATGCAAAATTTTTAGTTAATACTATTGCTTTGAAACAAACAAGACACAACGCTCGAGTTTGAAAGAAGAAGAAACATGCCTGAGAGATATGATAGAAATGTTCAAAATCCTTTGAAGGCCATCAAGAAGATTAAGGAAGTTCGTGTTATCAGGGAGGCTAAATTATACGAGAACAGGTTTATCTCATTCTCTTCTACTTTCCTTGTAAAAGAGTCCAGGGATAATAACTGAAAATTATCCAATTGGTTATCTTCTAGATAACCATATTTTATGTTAACTTCATATTTTATCTTAACTTCTATTCTCCCATTAAATGAAGGACTCAATCTCATGATGACATTACAAGGATAGTGTATGTCTTGTCATTGGCGAAGTTGGATCTAAAGAGAATTGGGGCCAAATGCCTAGAACAAGCCAAAGGATTATGGAAGAACATATTTTTAAGTCCTCAATTTCACTCTAAATCATGGCCATTGATTTTTTTTTCATTTTTTCCCATATGTGGTTGCGGAAATTTTTTCCCATATGTGATTGCGAATTTGAAACTTTGAAGCAAAGATGGTGGAGGACAATGCAAGGATTGTCCTATGTGAGGTCATGTAAAGGAATGTCAAATATATTATAGTAGTGGAAAAAAAATGGCTACAATGCAATCAAGTGATATAGCGTTCTTAATTGTATTCATTAAAGACCAAATATGTGTATATACTACACAATGATCGTTATAATATTATTTTTCTATTGTTGTGACAATGCATAAAAGTTCTTTTCTATCAACATCGATTCTCCCTAATCCCAAAATTCACAACCCAAAATTGAAATCACCACAAACCAACATTGAAATCATTTGGTGAATCAATTGACAATCTTTTTTTGCATTAAGAGTTTGTGTTTCCATAAGGATTTATTATGTAACATTTGTAATAGTGCATTGTTTTAGGGTTTTCTATTAGCTATGATTATTTTTTTTTAAATTTAGTTTGTTGAAACTCTCACATATTTTCCAATGGTTTTCACTATATTGGGTGGTTGTAAAATGTGTCCTAAGATTGTAATCAAAAGGAATTTGGTGAGTATAGGAATAATTGCATTACCCCTTCAAGAGGGAATGTTTGATTGGTGCATTATTTGAGTGTTAATTGGTTATCATTGAAATGATTTGTTTGTGTAGAATGTGATTAATTAACATACAAAAATAATTATTATCAAGTTACTATAGATACATAATGGCTTACCTTGTAATAGTCCTTCAAGTCTTTCAAATACATTTATTTAGTGCAAAAATGACTTAAAGGACTAGTACATGGTAAGCCATTATGGATCTATAGTAACATGATAATCATTACTTTGTATGCTTGAATAATGTAAAATTTGTTTGAATATCATCATTATCAAGCAATAACTTCTTCAAGGGTGCTAGCTCAATGATGGAGCACCTTCCTAATTGTAGGCAGGAAGTTGTTGGTTCGATTCCTCCGTACCCTATCTTAAATTTGTGACTACAAAAATGACTAAATTCGCATATATACGACTATTAGTAGCTAATTTTCCGTATCTAGTCGTATTTAGCTTAGTCATTAATATGTTATCATCTAGTAGTTTATTTAGTCGTATATTTGGTCATTAATTGCTGCAATCAGTGACTAAATCCGTGAATAAATCCTTGACTATCAATGACTAAATCAGTGACTAAATCCATGACTATCAATGACTAAATCAATGACTAATTACTCAAGCTATTAATGACTAAGTGAAATATGACTAGCTATAAGATAGTGGAAATTAGCTACGATTAGTCACCGACTAAAAAATAGTCGTTTATAGTTGGATTTTAGTCATTAGTTTCTCATTTTGTACTAGTGATATGTATTCATCGACTCCCATTATTTGAGCCTTAATCCCCGTTTGTTTTCGAGACATTGTTACAAGAATGGGTATGCCCACCTCGTCCATATAAATGTTTGAGATTATATGTACCTCATCCAGTTTTGAGAAGAAATGCAAACCAAAAGCCACTGTAGTTCGAATGAGGAGACTCCACTCCTTCGCGGTGCTCTCTAGTCTCTCCGCCGTTGTCACATTTTTCCTAGATTCTATGATTTCTATCAACCATACGATGAGATCCTGCCCTCACACATAAGGGGGCAATCTGTTAACACCAAAAAATGTTCACCTACCTCTCAATGGTCTAAACCATAATTATACATCATATTTCCACCATGATTTCCTCCATTTTGACCTTCAAAAATAAAAATCCACTAAATATTGTCCAAAACATTATTATTCCTTCCCAATAAATGAAGGGAAGTTGAGCATTTATTGTGATTTATCCTCACTCTCTCCAAAAATTGCAAACTAGTTAAAATTTGACAACAACTAGTGCATAGGAGGAAAGATACAATAAAATATTAAATTCTAAAGAACAGAAGCACACCACTGCATCTTATTATTTAATAAGGTATGGATTACATATCATAGCTGTAATGATAACATCCACATCAAACTAGATAAACATCATCACCACCCAATACTACAGCTAGCTCACTAAAGAATTACACCCAACTCTTAGGACTTGAATTGATGGAACTTCAACACAATATCTACATTTCGAATGGACCTGCAATTACATGGAATGCCTACAATAAACCTCAATGATAAAGGATGAATTCCAATCACATTAGACTAGATAAACACCATGACCACCCAATACTTGGCAACTAGCTCATTGAATAATTACACCCAACTCTTAGAACTGGAATTGTTGGAACACCAACACACTATCTAGATTTTGACTGGACTTGCAATTACATGGAAGACCTGCAGTAAAACTCAATGAGAAAGGATGATTTCCATCCTCCTCAATCTCCAGTTGAATGATAAACTAGTGTGGTTGAACAGAAGTGACACATCTCCCAACTGGTGACAAGGGGCACATCTCCCAAGTCTAGAAAAACTCATAGCTCTTCAACTCAATAATAAAACAGATAAAATATGTGAATGGATGCACTCAACCTATTTTTATAAGATTTGTTACATTCTTGGATAATATACATATTGGACAAGATGCATTGCATGTTGACCTCTAGCCTCATCTATTGTGACGTCCTTGGCTAAATTGGAGACTTTCATCTTTACGTGAATATTTTTTTCCTTCTTTCCTTTCCTACTTTAGTGTGCATTTCCTTCTTTTGCAAACTTTAATTTTCCTTGATTTTCTGTTTCTTTCCTTCTTTTCATTTCCTTCCTTTCTTTCTTCCACTTTCCTGTTTTTCAATGGCTTTCTTGCTTTGCAATGCTTTTCTTCCAATTTCCTTGTGGAAAACAACTCATAAGGTCCACCTAGTGTCCTATGCACCCTCTAGGGCCACCAAATCATTTACAACTCATTAAGAAATTAATAAATAATTAAATATTCAAACTATGAACTACCTTCTTCTCCAACGTTTAATTTAATTAGTCTAAATATTCCATAGACCAAAATTAATACCTAACTAATTTATTTGATTTTCTACCCGAAACCATAGGGATTAGATGTGTTAGAGGGATGGACATGGATCCGTTAAAGAGGAGACATTATAGTTGTCCTGATCCAAGAGGATATTGGTGGCCACCTGCCTATTCCACTTGGACCTCCACCATTGTTTCTTTCAGTTTTTTAGTTTCCTTAATTGTAGTACAATTTATTATATTTGGCAATTTTCGGGTCCTAAACTTCTGGAGCCGTTTTAAGGCTCGAAATGACATTTTTTCAGCATCGAATGGTCGGGAAAATATGAGTCTGTTCCTGACTTGATATTTGTTGTTTATTGATGTATTCCTTGAATAGATATTTATAAGGATGTATCATGTGCATCAAATGGACGTAGTATGCAAAAGTTATGACCCCGAGAAATTGATGTACCAAGTTACCAAATTGAGCCCATATTCTGGCGTTTCACCTCCTAGGGTTAGGTTTCTGGATGTGTAGGGTTTCCATTGTTTCTCAATAATATATAGGCCTTCGAGCCTCATTGTAACACAGAGTTCAGAGGCATGTAGCTACCACATCTCTTCTCAGAGATAAGCTACCAGCATTCTAGCTAGTTTATTTCCATTCTGTATGTAAACAAGTTTCAATTCTTTGATTAATGAAATGAAGTGTTATTTCCACTACATCTTTGTTTTTATGGTTATTTGTGTATTCTGTTGCGTTCCTGCATAAATCCGAGTCACTCCCCACCCAATATTGTTTGTCCTCAAGTAATTGCAATCCTGAAGGTTGTAAAATCTTCTCACCTTCCCATGTTGCATATTCACTTAGTAAATATTTTCATTGAAATAGGTACTCTTTGATTTTTATATTTATAACCTTAATCTCTCTTATCTAAAAACACTGTCCAGAACAAGTACCAAGTGTCCTTCATCAACAAGTGGAGGAAGCTCCTTTGAAATGGACACTTGTTTCCCAACTTCCCTCTTAATAAAAGATACATGGAACACATTGTGTATCTTTCTTCTTGTTTATAACTCCAACTCAGAAGAAACCTCACCAATATTCCTCACAACTATATATGGGCCATAGGACCTTGTATGCAACTATTTAGCCCCCTTTGACTTCAAGGAATATTTCCTATATGACTGCAATCTCATGTATACCAAGTCACCCTCTTGGAAGGTTTGCTCTATCACATGCTTGTCTGCATTCATCTTCTATTGGTTCTGTGCAACCTGCAAATTTTCCTTGAGTGCTTTTAGAACGTCTTGACTCTCTTGGATCCAATCCTTTTCCTTTTGATCCCTACAATATCCAAAGCTCAGATCAGCAATTTTCGGGGCATCATACCCATATAAAGCTTTATGTGAAAAGTTGTATTGTAGCAGAATTATCCTAAATGAAACCATGTAACCCATGCTTTCTGCTTCCCCGTGACATAGTTCTAGAGGTATCTTTCAAGCCATTGATTCACCCTCTTAGTTTTCCCATTAGTATGAGGGTGATAATGTAACACCCTGGTTTTACCCTAACTCTTGAGATAAGAAGAACTACTGCTTGAGGGCATTCTATGACGAATGAACCAACTATTTATTATTTTGGGATCTAAAAATTTGTATGGACGTATTTTGAGGGCATCCGGTTTTAGATGACTTGGAATTATGTGAAGCAATGAATTTATATTGATGAGATATGACCTAAGAAGGATTATGTAACATATTGTTGAGTAAATTATGATTATGAAAATAATTCCGACATTTGGGCAATTTTGTTTGTAGTTATACTATGATTTTAATTGTGAATGAAAAATCATGTAAATTTATCATCAAAGACTAAAGTTGTATAATGTTTTGAAAAACGTTATGTAGCATGTACTTTGATGGTCTGTCGAGTGCGACCTGAAAGGAAAGTACATGAAACACAAGAAAGCATCGATATGAAAAGACTCTTGCTGAGTCGACGACTATGGTAGGTGATATCCGTCTTATATATAACATGATTGAGTTGTGATATGATTTATGCACTGGCATGCATGGACTCTGTATGAGTCGAGAAACCTTGACAGTTGAGTTTAATTGATGTTTTTGTTATAGTTGAGATCTTATTTATGAGATTTGATGCATAGGTTGTTTTATGTGCAGATGATGGGATTGTTATTGCCAATTGATCCACATTAGGTGACGGGGATAAAAAAATTATACCTGTAAGTCTAGCAAATTTGATGGCGTGATGAACTTTGAATAGAGTGAGGAAAACTTCAGTTCATCAAATGTGTGTACCATGAGGGTAGGCTGTGAGTCAGTCACTCATGAAGATTATTACTAGTGGGAGCACAATAAGGATTCAACCTTATTCCCCAGGAACCAGTTGACTCTTCTCAGGGTAGGTGAACTAAGGTAACATTGGCTAAGCCGTCATAACCAACTCCCTTCTTGTGGTAATTATCAGAAGGGCATGTTGGGAGCATAACAGCTCGATAATTTCGGCCGCAATGAGAATGCGGCAGTAAACAACATCTAATTTAATTAAGGGAAATAATAAATTGATCATAAGTAAATTTAACTAAATAATAATAATAATAATAATATAATAAATAAACAAATAAATAAACAAATAAATAATAAATAAACCAATAAATAAATAAATAAGGATAAATAAACTGAAATAAAGCTAAATTAAGAAATTAGTTAACAAAGTAAATTAACCACTTATACTATGAAACGATAACTCGATACAGTTCTCATTTTTCTCTCTCTTAATTTTAGTAGTTATTTTTACCTCCGTTTCAAAAAGGATTGATACCAGTATCACACATTTTCATTTTGAGGTGTGTTTTAAGGCCTTGGAATCATCTTTTTTGTAAAATATTTTTAATTTATATTTTCAAGTGTGTTTTTTAGAAATTTAACAAAATAACATACATTTAGAAGCAATTTAGAATGAAATACATATGCATTTTGCAATTTTTTTCTTTAAAATAAGACATTTTTATAGACACAATAAGACATTTTTATTGACAAAATTGTAAATATTTTTAGAAAATAAGGACATTTAAAACCATTTTCAATGGATTTTCAGATATTTTTCGTATAAAAATGATACTATTTCATATTATTTTCCAAAAAGTGATGATTCACATCAATTCAATAAAAACTATACCATATATTTGTAAATGACATATTAAAAACATTATATATAGAAATTTTATTTCTAAAATAAAATCCGAAAGCCAAAACATTACTAATATAGCTTATCAAAAAGTTGTCAAATTTAACATTTTCTTCAAGACATGAAACTAATCAACAATATCGCCAAATTATTAATCAAAATTGGAATTTTATGGAGCTTGGATTTCTTCAGGGACATCAATGTCATCTTCCATTGGGTCTTCTATGTATGCAAGATGCCCAAAGTTCTCCTTTCCAAACATCCCTCCTAATGGGGGGGAGGCTCTTTCCACACATTAATTCTTTGCTTGATGTAATTACATTGAAATTGATCATTATCAATGGATATGCAATTTATGCCTTTCTGTAAGGAGCTTGATATTGTTGTACCTAATCACCTAAAACAAAAAAATAGTTTAGTCAAATAACATACAGAAGCATACTTAAAAAATAATAATGAAGAATAAAAAACAATAAAACTTCAAATATTCTTTCATATGTAATATTATAAATTTTACTTGAACTCGAGAACATAACTAAGACCTAATATCCTTATCTTGAAAATGTATCTATGAGATAATTAACCAATGCTTATGGATTTTGATAGATCTTTATAGTCACTCCTTTCAAATCCCTTTCTTCATATGTTAATTTTTTAACCACAACATTATAAGCCAATATCTGATAATTTTAAACATTACAATATTAAAACAGATTCATAAGTCTCATTGCACCGAAGAGGTGCATTCTACATCCCAGTAGGGGAGGGATGTGTAACTCCTTCTATGCTCATCTTAGAGGTGACACGTGTCCTTTATAAAAAATAATAAAATATTATTAAGAATATCATGTTGGTTTAAATTAAATTTAAATTTTTTAGAATTGCATATATATAAAACAAGATAAATTAGATAAACTAAAACCATAAACATTGGATTACACATTTCCTCAACATTTTCACTCTTAAAAAGGGTTTACAGCTTGAGAGATTTGATCCCTCTCGGTGCTTAGTAGATCCCTTTTAGATGGATCTATGCTAGTCTTTTATCCAAGTTGCAAGATGTATATTTTCAATATAATTGAAAATGAATAATTAATGGAGCTTTGTTTTCCTATAACAAAAATATATAAAAGATATTAAAAAACAAAACAAACAAACAAAAATAATGTAAAAAAAAACGAATGTTTAAAAAAAAATTAAAAACAAAAGTATACAAATGATTTTTTAAACTTCAATGTTTTAAATGTTTTAAAGAACAAAGAAAAACTAAAAAAAAAACAACTAGTCTAAACTAAAGTAAAATAAAACTAAACTAAACTAAAATAAACAAAAATAAACTAAACAAAAAATCAATAAACTAAAAAGCAAATAAACAAAACAACAAAAAGAAACTAAACTAAGAGAAAAAAAAACAAATAAAAAAACAAAACGAAATAACAAAACAAAATATGCAAACATTAACTAAGATAAAGTGTAACCACCCCTCCCTAGCCCACTTTACATACCACCTCCATTGTCCAACCACCTCCCCTACCTACTCTCAAAACATTTGTTTTAAAAAACATTCTTTTACACTTTGTTTTTTTATAAAGTTTAAAAACTTTAGTTTTTTTACATAATTTCTTTTGTTTTTTACTTATTTTTTAAGATATTTTTTCATTTTTTTAGAATTTTTATCTTTAATTTTGTCTTTTTTTTTTAAAAAAAAAATCAAAATTTGTTTTAACTTTTTTAGAATTTGTTTTATTTTTATTTAATTTTTTTGAATCATTTGTTCTTGTATGGTCTAATATATGATTTCATTATGAATTACATCATAATTTCTTTGATTTTATATGATTAGAGTGGTGAAATTATTTATGAATATATTTTTTTGTTTAATATGGGCAAGTTTTTAAAAATTGTAATTTATCTCTTGAAAAAAAATGCTTTTCCAGTTTAGGGGTTGATTTTAAAGTTTTTGTAAACAACACTATGGGATGTTTAGGCCATGGCTTTATTTTTTACCCTGAAAAAAAAAACATGTATACCCGTATCGACACTTTTCTATTTGGGGGTGTTTTAGGTGTTTTTTATGCAAAAATCATCGTTTTTATGGCTAGAGTTCTCGTTCTTAGTATAAAGTTCTTGTTTCATAGTATAAGTGGTTAATTAAGGAACTTGAACTAAAGGAAAATCTTAATTAATTAGAAAAGAATAAGAGAACCAAATATAACTAAAAAGAGTGGGTTGCTAAATAAAATAAATCAATTAATTAATTAAAGTAAACTAAAGAGACAACTGAAAGTGGTGCATGGGATGCATGAGAATTAACGAAATGGTTAATAAAATCTAAATAAAAGGAAAGAAGAGGGATCTGAATCTACATCTTCTTCTTCTTCGATCCTGCCATAGTTTGGAGTCCAAACCCTTTGGGTGGTTTAGAGAAGACTATGGAAGAGTGTAGTTTAGTACGATGCGTGTGAGGTTGGGAGCTTCATTGCAGCAACATGGCGTCATACATTAGAGGAAATTTGAACTTAAAATGGGCCTTTCAACACTAATTCAAATTCCATGTTATCATGTGTTAGCTAATGAAATTGCTTTAAATTTGAAATATCATATAGGTCTTAAACATATTTTTAATATAAATTTGGGGATAGGTATCATAAAAAACTATTTTTTTTTTCATATTTTCGATATAGCTCCTTATCTTTTTACTCAAATTTCGATAAAGAGAGCTCGCTGGATGTGGAATTTAATTCCGCATCCAACGAGTACCCACTCGACATACTTTTGACGGATCCCGCTACCCAAAAAACAAGAAATACCTGAAAAAACATGATGAATGCGGAATTAAATTCCGCATCCAATGATTATCCACTCGACATACTTTTGACAGACCTCGCTACCCAAAAAACAAGAAATACCTGAAAAAAACTTGGATAACATCATCATCACATATTTTCCCCCCAGGTATTTCTTGTTTTTTTTGTAGCGGAGTGTGTCAAAAGTATGTTGAGTGGGTACTCGTTGGATGCAAAATTTAATTCCGCATCCAACAAGCTCTCCCTATCAAAATTTGAGTAAAAACACATGGAGATATGTCAAAAATACAAACAAAAAAAGTAGTTTTTTTATTTTCTTCCTCCAAAATTAATAAATATTATTTTAACTATTATTTTATTAATTTTCCTTAAGAGGCCCATTTTGAGTTAAAATTGCCTCTAATGCTTCCATTGCTAGCAAGGTATAGTCAGCTCCGTCGAGCTCTAGAGTCCTAGGGAAATGAGAGTACCCATTAGGGTATGGTAAAGAGGAAACTGATGGATCCAACATGATTGACAATCCAACGACAACAACTGTAGCGGAGTGATTACAAAATAACCTTTGGCCTCATCTTCAAACGACAAAGACTAGCGATATGAACATGTATTTTAAAGTTATTTGAATTTGTTAAAGGTTGCACTTGAAAATGAAAACATTTAATTCAATGGATGTATGTGTTTTGGTTTACGATTCGTTAATGTCGTATATACTTATCTATCTTATAAATGATTAAAAAACAATAGATGTTTTTAACTTCTTTATCAGATCTATATTTATTTATATGCATGCATGTTAGTTGTTTTTGTCGGACCCTGTGGAGGGTCATTATACATGGTATCAGAGTGAGGATCAAATATCGGGCCTCATGGCTCATCACCTACTTGTGTACTTCTATTTAGACAAGGGAACGATTTGATTTGTTGAAAGTCATGTTATTCCTTAGTTGTGATCGATATTTAAACAATTTTAAGAATTTTGAGATGTAGATCTATTGAATAATTTAAAAGAATGCAAAATGGTGGTTTCGAGATGATTACTTGGTTAATGCTTAAGCTGCCATTAAAATTGTGAGTGTATATGTAGATCTAGTATGCATATGATATACATAGATATTTTAGTGGTTGGTTCTTTTAACTTAATATTGTGATTACACCTCCAAGAACCGCCCAAACCTGCAACCAAATTGTTAGATCTGTGATCAAATAGAGGATTGTAAACTTGATGTGTCTCTTAAATGTCTATTAGATCTATGTTGCAATAATGGTTCCACAATATTTTTGAATAGTTAGATAGGCTTGATGTACAGATCTAATATTCTTTACGGAAAAAGGGGAAGTATTCTTATAAAGAAGATACACAGCTCCTTGAAAGAAGGGGGA
This sequence comes from Pseudotsuga menziesii, assembly GCA_001517045.1. NCBI lineage: Eukaryota > Viridiplantae > Streptophyta > Pinopsida > Pinales > Pinaceae > Pseudotsuga > Pseudotsuga menziesii. The sequence continues at coordinate 271,318 of LPNX010261831.1, read as the reverse complement.
CAGACAATTCGACCAACACCACTCCATTTACCCTTTTTGGTAATATAGCTGAAGGTATGGCCTCTCACCGAGAAAGTCAAGCTAGAATTCCTCTTCGCTCATTGATAACTAATTATTTTTAGATTCAAAATAAAAGTAGGTTTGGTTGGCATGGATTTAAGATAAATCTCTCTCCCACCTTTTGAATTATGTACTCTCGTGAAACAATTGCTAAGTTACAATTGCATATACTTCATGCTCAAATAATGACATAGGCCTCTTTATTGTCTTAGCTACATGTCTCTAGAAGGGTAAGAGTCATGTTTCCTCTTTGATGAATATCATGGAGGGGTGTGAGCCCACCTCAATTTTCCTGTTCTTTTTTAGGTTGCATGTTTTTTCTTGATGATTTTTCTAGTATAAGAGCGTGAGAATTTTTCCCAAATCGTAGCCTGTGTTTAGAATTATTTGATTGATCAAATGTCAAGGAAAGATGCATTGTGTCAAATGAAGCCCTTATATTAATTTCCTTTATAGTGGATTGACAAAATATCATAACCCTGACGCGTTTTCATCCTATGCAAATGGTTGTTTTATTTTACTATTTTTAAACTCTAAATAACCTAGGCTTGGCATATCTCTCGAGGAGAAAGACCCTCAACAAAAATACATTAATTGGGTTTTTATTTAAATTTGTAAATACCGACTAGGATTGTGGGATTCTACGAAATTGTTGTAGAAGTGTAATCAATTTCTGTAAATGCTGTAGAGTCACTCAAGGGATATATCTTTGGAGAATAAGCTCTATTGGAGGTAAAAAAACCAGGTTTCTCTCCAATTTGTAGGATTGTATAGAATTTGTATCGCAGACCATAAATATTTTGGGCTTTGCTTATTGAATTCAAGTGTCTAATAGTTTCTCTGTAATTTATGTTTTCAGGTTAAATTTTTGTCTTTTTAAGGAAATTTATATATTTCAGTAGTTGCTTGATGGATACATGGATGCTCTATTCATTTTTCTGTTGTATTTTTAAGAGTTTCTCTAATTTTGGTAGAAATTTCATTGAACAGTAGGTAGATTTTGGGAGGCAAGTTCTAGTTGCGACTAAATGGTTACTTGATAAGATCATTCCTATTCCTTACCAACGCGCTTTCTAGTGGTAGTTAGACAGTTTATCGCAATATGGAGGTGTACTGCTGGCCATGATAGTTAGCCATGCAAGAGTAAGAAGAATACTTTGAATCTGCCCATACAGTTCCAGATATTCTAATGACCGGTGGAGAACTTGAATGCCTAAAATTTTATCCTCTGGCTGAACCACTCTGTTCAACTAATTCCATACATTAATCGAACTCTTCCTTACGTTATTTTAGTTATTGGTAGCAGATTTAAAACATATATTAATATGATGAGCTTTCATACTGTGTTTCTATTTAGGCGTAAAATCTTTTACATATTTCAATATATAAATCCTTGGGCGGTGGCTTAAATTTTTTTTTAAAGAATATTGGTAGCATTATTGTATAAATAAATGTCGAGATCATAAATTACTTAGAAGGAAATATTATGGATTGAATTTTAATCACTACATTCTGTTCCCATTTTGGAATTTCTTCCATTGTGAGAAAAGAATAATCATGGATTGAATTTTAACCCACTGCAACTTATTTCCATTTCGATATTTCTCCCATTTTAAAATTCAAAACAAGGGACCAAACCGTTACGTACTTCAACCCTCCAGTACACTTGTAACCCGAAACAATTCAAACGATGATGAATATTGTTGAGAAGATTATAACTATGACTATGCCACAACATTATAAAATATAGATCTGGAATGGCAACGATTCACAGTTGCAGAACCATTAAAATTTGAAAATGTGAGCTTACTTACTATTTCAGTAAAAACCTAAGATCGCGATCTCAAGTAAATCCTCATGACTTCCAAAAGGACACTGTAGGATTCCCTTATGGTTATGAAGTAGATCATAAACCTATAAATGTTTCCAAGCTTAACTGTTGGAAAAATGTAATTACTCGCAGATCTGTACTTGACTTTCAGCCGACTCTGTTAGAGTCTATACAAGTCAAGATCTTGTCTGTCAGTCTGACAAGAAGGAAAAGTCCACAATTCGGCACTGTAAACCAGTCGAATTTATTTCTGAAGCTAAGTTGTTAGGTAGATAGTTATTACAGTCTTTAATAGCAAGTCAGTCGGCCCATGTAGTAGCAATTCTCAGGTTGCCTATAGATAGAAGAAGCATTTTGTAATTTAGGTTACAGACAGATAGAGAGATACAGACATAGACATTAGACAGCAGAGGAACTCACCGTGAGAAAGAGAAGTCGAAGCTCAAGCTTCTGTGCATGTGATTTAGTCGAAGAGCTGAAGCTCCGTGGACCGATCAGTCTGGACCGACTAGTTTGTAACCGACAAGTTTGTAATACTTTGTATTTCCGCATAGTTAATATATGAAATAGTTTGTGGTTGAATGCATGATTGTGTGGCCGCACATATTTCCAGATTTACTTCTGTAAATGTCTTTTACAATTACTGTTAAGTGAAATATCAAGAACCCATAAAAATCTCACCACGTGAAAGTTCCAGGTTTTACGGCACATTGGTCGACTCAAGTCTTCCTACATATTTGGGCATATATGTTTTTATAAGTTCTTTGGATTTGTAAATGTGTCTATTTTACTTCATCTTACTCATAGGTGAAAAGCATTTGTAATTTCTTAAGTCTTTAGACTAAGAAACATATTCTGCAGATTCTGACTAGAGTGGTCGGAACCGACTAGAGTAGTGAGCCGACTTAGTCGAAGGCAAGTAGTGAGCCGACTTGGTCGAAGGCAAGTAGTGAGCCGATTAGTCGAAGTGAAAAGTGGTCGAGGTAAAAACCGGTCGGACAAGTAAGTCGAAGTAATTTTGGTCGAGTGTAGGACCGACTAAAATTTATAAACTTGTCTAGTCGGACATAGACAAGTTTCACCCGACTAGAAAAAAGGTAAAGTTGTCGGCGTGAAAAGTAAAAATTAAAACTTAAGATCGACTGAGCCCTAAACCCAAGTTTAGTTGGCTTGGTTTTGACTATCTGGTATCAGAGCTAGGTTATATCAGAGCAAGGTTTATATCAGCCCAAGATTTAGGAAAGAAATCTTGTCTTAAAAGGTGGAAATTTAATTTTCTAAGGAGAGTTAATCAAAAAATTAAAAATGGCTTCCACTTCTGATTCATTGCAACCTCCAAGTTTTACAGGAAAGAATTATGAATATTGGTCATTAACAATGAAGGCTTTATTCAGAGGTCAAGATGTCTGTGAGATAGTCCAGCATGGTTATGCAGAACCAGCAGACATGGCAGCATATAACAATCTCACACAGGCTGAGAAAGATGTCTTGAGAGAACAGAGGAAGAAAGATGGAAAAGCTCTGTTTTTCATACATCAAGCTATGCATGAGAGCATACTCCCAAGAATAACAGCAAAGACTAATGCCAAAGAAGCATGGGATACATTGGAGACTGCCTATCAAGGTTTGAATAAGGTAAAGACATCCAAGCTGCAGATTTTGAGAAAAGATTTTGAATCTCTGTGCATGAAATATTCAGAGAATGTAGACACATTCTACACCAAAGTTGTTGGTTTGATAAACCAACTGAAATCTCATGGAGAACCCGTATCAGACCAAAGGGTTGTTGAAAAAATTCTCAAAAGTATTCCTCCAAGATTCGAAAATTTGGTTGTGACTTTAGAGGAACACACAAACATGTCGACATTTACCATTGATGAGCTGCAAGCTTCACTCATCAATCATGAACACAGAATCAACAGAACACAAAAATCATTGGAAGGTGCATTTGCAGCACAGTCATCCATAAGCCGTGGTAGAGGCAGGGGGAAAAACAACTTCAGAGGCAGAGGAAGAAGTTCTTCAAGAGGAGGACGAGGCAGAAGCCCTGCAAATGTCGGTGGCAGAGGAGATAACCGGAACCCAAGTCAGCCAAGTAGCCAGAGGTTTGATAAATAAAAAATTCAATGTCATTACTGTAAGAAGTTTGGTCATTATGCATATGAATGTAGGAAGAAGAAATATGACCAAGGAAGGCAAAGCCCAAGTCAATCGACCAACACCAGCACTTCGACAAGTGCTATGTTAATGGCATCAACATATCCACTTGAATGCAATGCTGTTCAAGAAAGTCCACATGACATATGGTACTTAGATTCATGATGCAACAACCATATGACTGGTAATTTAAATCTGTTTTCCAGTCTAGACACTTCAGTTAAAACTGATGTTACACTTGGAAACAATGTCCAAGTTATTGTCTTAGGAAAATGCACTGTTGATATTCTAACCAAACAGGGGGAGAGTAAGTATATCCCCGATATCTATCATGTTGAAGGTCTGAAACATAATATGTTAAGCATTGGACAGTTGTTACAAAAAGGCTACAAAGTCTACATGGAAGATGAACACTGTGTGATCAAAGACAAGCATCCAAGCGACCAGCTGATAGCAAAAGTGCCAATGACAAGCAACCGCTTGTTTCCATTGAGGATAGTTCCCGACATAAAAGGGAAGATAAAGACAGAAACTGCATTCAATGCAGAAAGTGAAGAAATAGTCGAGCTCCTCGACAAGAGAGAAAATTGCAGCGCTAATTTGCAAGCTGCATTTCAGACAGAAGTTCAGGATGAATCTTGGCTGTGGCATTTCAGATTTGGACATCTGAATTTTGGTGGGCTAAAGCGACTGCACACAAAGAACATGGTGAAGGGATTACCATTGATCGACAGACCAGAGAGGGTTTGTGAAGGCTGCATTTTTGGCAAGCAGCACAGAGAGACATTTCCAGTCAGAAAGTCCTATAGAGCACGCACACCACTTGAAATTGTGCACTCTGACATCTGTGGTCCAATGCAGACATCATCCATTGGTGGCTGCAACTATTTTCTAAATTTTATAGATGATTACTCAAGAAAAACATGGTTATATTTCTTGAAACATAAATCTGTTGCATTTGGTTATTTTCAACAGTTCAAGGCACTCGTGGAGAACCAGAGTGGTCACCGCATCAAGATCTTAAGGATCGACAGAGGAGGTGAATATGTTTCAAATGAATTTCTGAATTTTTGCAAGACCCATGGCATACAGAAGCAATTCACAGCACGGTATACACCTCAGCAAAACGGTATTGCCGAAAGAAAGAATAGAACCATCATGGATATGGCACGCAGCATGTTGGCAGCCAAGCATTTGCCAAATGAGTATTGGGGTGAAGCAGTCGCAACTGCCGTATACATTATGAACCAATGTCCGACAAAGAGTGTGAAGAACAAAGTTCCCTAAGAAGCATGGACATGTATGAATCATAGTGTTTCCCATTTAAAAGTTTTTGGTTGTGTTGCATATGCTCATATTCCAGATGAGCTGAGAAGGAAGCTAGACAAGAAGGGACAGAAATGTATTTTTGCCGGCTATTCAGAAGACACAAAAGCATACAAGTTGTATGACCCTGTCACAAGGAAAGTGATAATCAGTCGGGATGTTCAATTCGTCGAGAATGAATCAGGGATGGAACCGTCGACATAAATGTCAAGATTGTGTCGAACGTCAACAATGATGCTATGGAAGAGGAAGTGGTTCAAATACCACATGTAAGTCAACCGGTCAGAGCACCGTCGACTCCCATGACACCAAGACATGGTTCAGCACAAGGACCATCGACACAAATAGCAGCTCAAGCTACACTGACAAGTACACCAAGAGGACAATAGACTCCATCAAGCATTTCGTCGAGGTCGACATCGACAGAACCGGTGAAGACAAGAATTCTGCGAGAGATATATGAAGCTGGTACACCTAATTCATTATCTTTGTTTGCATTATTTTCCCCTATATATGATCCACTAACATTTGTATGGGCACAAGCCATGGATGAAGAAATAGAATGCATTGAGAAAAACCAGACATGGGAACTGGTCGATGTACCAAAAGATAAGGATGTAATCAGTGTCAAATGGATTTATAAGACAAAGTAAGACGCTGATGGGAATGTGCTAAAGCACAAGGCAAGAATGGTAGCAAGAGGGTTCACACAGCAACCTAGCATAGACTTCAATGAAACGTTTGCACCTGTTGCACGCATGGATACAGTCAGAATAGTTTTGGCCATTGCTGAACAAAACAAATGGCAAGTACATCAAATGGATGTCAAGTCGGCATTCTTAAATGGCTATCTAGAAGAGGAAGTATATGTGGAACAGCCACAAGGGTATGAAGTTCCAGGTCAAGAGCATAAAGTCTACAGGCTGAAAAAGGCACTCTATGGTTTGAAGCAAGCTCCTAGAGCTTGGTACAGTCGGATTGACTCCTATCTCATTGAAAATGGATTTCACAGAAGTGAAAGTGAACCGACTTTGTACAGCAAAGTCGATGAGCAAGGTAAGATGTTAATTGTTTGCTTGTATGTAGATGATTTAATATTTACTGGTGATTATGGCATAGAAGATTTTAAAACAGTCATGGAAAGTGAGTTTGAAATGACTGATCTGGGGCTTATGAAGTTTTTTCTGGGCATTGAAGTTCAGTAGTCTGAAAGTAGTATCTTTATATCACAGTCTAAGTATGCAAGTGAAGTTTTAAAAAGGTTTAATATGTCTAACTGCAAGACAGCTCCAACACCAGTGATAACAGGTTTAAAATTGAGCAAGGATGATGAAGGATCCACTGTAGATCCTACGCTGTTCAAAAGGCTTGTTGGCAGCCTTATGTATTTAACAGCAACAAGACTAGACATTATGTATGGTGTAAGTCTGATCTCAAGGTTCATGGAGTCACCAAAAGACTCACATTGGCAAGTAGGTAAAATAATTCTGAGGTATGTAAGTGGCACAAAAGACCTTGGTATTATGTATTCAACCTCAGAAAATTTTAAACTCATTGGTTACACTGACAGTGACAATGGAGGTAGCATAGATGACAGGAAAAGCACATTTGGGTACATATTTCATTTTGGTACAAGTGTTGTTTCATGGGCTTCAAAGAAACAGCCCATAGTAACTCTATCTTCAGCTGAAGCAGAGTATGTTGCAGCAACAAGTGCTGCATGTCAAGTTGTCTGGATGAGAAGAGTCTTAAAAGACTTGTCACAGAACCATCAAGAACCGAAAACAATCTTCTGTGACAACAATTCAGCCATAGCATTATCAAAGAATCATGTGTTTCACAAGAGAACCAATCACATCGACACAAGGTTTCATTTTATAAGAGAGTTGGTGAACGACAAGGAAATTTGTTTGGAATTTTGTAGGTCTGAAGACCAACTTGCCGACATTTTCACAAAGCCATTGGCAAAGGACACATTCCAGTATCTGTGTAGTTATCTTGGAATGACAAGTTCTCCACAGTGAACTCTGGCATAAATAGAGCATGTCTAAGCTCTAAAAACATTTTGTAAATTTTGTTTAAAAAAAAAACCCATCTGCTTATAATTAAGGGGGAGTGTTGGAAAAATGTAATTACTCGCAGATCTGTACTTGACTTCCAGCTGAATCTATCAGAGTCTGTACAAGTCAAGATCTTGTCTGTCAGTCTGACAAGAAGGAAAAGTCCACAATTTGGCACTGTCAACCAGTCGAATTTATTTCTGAAGCTAAGTTGTTAGGTAGATAGTTATTACAGTCTTTAATGGCAAGTCAGTCGGCCCATGTACTAGCAATTCTTAGGTTGCCTATAAATAGAAGAAGCATTTTGTAATTTAGGTTACAGACAGATAAAGAGATACAGACACAGACATTAGACAGCAGAGGAACTCATGGTGAGAAAGAGAATTCGAAGCTCAAGCTTCTATGCATGTGATTTAGTCGAAGAGCTGAAGCTCTATGGACCGACCAGTTTGTAACCGAAAAGTTTGTAATACTTTGTATTTCCGCATAGTTAATATATGAAATAGTTTGTGGTTGAATGCATGATTGTTTGGCCGCACATATTTCCAGATTTACTTCTGTAAATGTCTTTTACAATTATTGTTAAGTGAAAGATCAAGAACCCATAAAAATCTCACCGCGTGAAAGTTCCAGGTTTTACGGCACATTAGTCGACTCAAGTCTTCCTACATATTTGGGCATATATGTTTTTGTAAGTTCTTTGGATTTGTAAATGTGTCTATTTTACTTCATCTTACTCATAGGTGAAAAGCATTTGTAATTTCTTAAGTCTTTAGACTAAGAAACATATTCTGCAGATTCTGACTAGAGTGGTCGGAACCGACTAGAGTAGTGAGCCGACTTAGTCGAAGGCAAGTAGTGAGCCGACTTGGTTGAAGGCAAGTAGTGAGCTGACTGGTCGAAGTGAAAAGTGGTCGAAGTAAAAACCGGTCGGACAAGTAAGTCGAAGTAATTTTGGTCGAGTGTAGGACCGGCTAAAATTTATAAACTTGTCTAGTTGAACATAGACAAGTTTCACCCGACTAGAAAAAAGGTAAAGTTGTCGGCGTGAAAAGTAAAAATTAAAACTTAAGATCGACTGAGCCCTAAACCTAAGTTTAGTCGGCTTGGTTTTGGCTATCATTAACAACTCGCCCTCACACCTTGTATTTGACCAAAGATATACTCATTTGGTGGGTGTGTGAGTTCATGGGAACAATTATGCAATGGATTTCGCAATGGTGCACTCTTACAGGATCTAACTTTGTATAATTTGAAATGAAATCCTTGGAATGCTATTTTATTTAACTGATAAAATATGATGGAAATTTTAAATTTGAGACTAATAGATCGTGGACATGGAACGTTGTGAATGGGGAAATATTAATTTAGTAGTTATATGCTGCGAATGGAGACGCAAATTGCCTCCCCTCTGTATAAACTGTTGAAGTTAAAATCTAGAATCTTGTTACTACAACAAAGCCTGATGGATCATAACTATGTTGAATCCATAGTGAAGAATGTGACTGAAAATTTTGGCATTAATGCTCTTTAACAGGGGTTAGTGTTGATTCGCCTCTCTTCTTATCTATGGAACTGATACTTAAAATGTTTCCATACATGGAAGCTCTCGCCACGACCCTTGCAAACTTGGTTAAACTCTCACTTTTGGATTTGTAAATGTATTATGTCATGAATGGCAACACAATCAAATTAAATGATAAATGTTGGTTTGTAAACAATTGTTGAGTTGAGTATCAAAGCGTAAAGGTCGTAACCTGCAAAATTGATTAATTTGTAAATGACTGCAGCGATGAAGGTTGAGAATTGTAAAATCTTAAACTTGAGTTGGTAGATTTGAGGAAAAATGATGTGTCTTTTTCTTAAACTTAAACACCGTATCCTATTAGATGAATTTTATATGGGATGTTGTTACTGGAAATACTCATACCTTATGGGGACAAAAGCTAATTCCCTAGCCTAAAATACTCATACCTTATAGGGACAAAAGCTAATTCCCTAGCCTGAAACACTCAGTACTAGAACAAAGAAGTCACACCATAAAACAACTTCCCTTAAGATAACATAAAATTCTTGAATAAAATAATATTTTACCTCTCCCAAGCTGTAAAAGGCTGATATTTGCAGTGTTTGATCTCCACAGATGTCATGCAATATATACAACAAAACACACACTAGATGAGAGTAACAAGAAAGTATATGATCTTATGTTAATGACCAATGAATTCAACAATAAACGCAGAGATTAAAACACAATGATGTTTATGGGAAAGAAACCTTTATTTTCATTTCTAAAATGGAGAGAGAGCACATACAACCTAAGCTTTGGTATTGAGAAAACCTTCTCAAGTGAACCTTGCCATCAAAGCCTCAATCTTGTCTACTAATTGCTCATTATTCTTGGCTGAATTTGGCTAGATTTTGGATGCAATAACATAATATTCCTCCCCTTACCCATGGGGGGTGAGCTAGTATTTAAAGCCATGGGAGCATAGAATAGGTTGGGGATCTCATGGGTGAATATATTATTTAATGTCGAACACTCGGTTGAATCTTTCGATCAAAGGTCAATGATGTGAACCTATTGTCAAAAGCAAGGAAATCTGTCATTGATCTATACAGATCTCAAGGTACTATTTTGTTTCTGTTAGGACTGAAAATTGTTCCTAGTCTTTGTGTGTTTTTTTTCTCTAAAGGTTCGTTTCTTATTTCATTTTCATTTTGAGCTTGTTCTAAATTTTAAATAATTTTAATTGCCTTTTTGTTATAGGTTATAGTTTGCTTTAATTTATTTCTTTTTTTTTCTTAAGTTTTCTTTTTAAATGGCTTATTAAGTACTATATATCTTTTAAAGTCTACCAATGTTGATTTAGATTTATTCCAAGGTGTATATCCAAGGTCTAATGCTTGTTTTGAGTTCTTTGTCAAATATGTCATGAGGAGATTTCTGTAATGCAAACTTTGGGATCTATACCATAAAGTGACGTAGTAATCATGAATCATTGGGAAGAGTGGTTGATTGATGATATAGCATGGTCATTGCAGTCGAGGATAATGGGAACTCTTCAAACACCTGTTTAATGTATAATGACACATGTACATAACCCTGTTCCATCCATCATGACAAATGTATGAAGCTGTGTGAATATGATTGAGAAAATCGTGGTTTTGAACTGCTACGGTTTCTGGCTTAGGTTATAAATCTCACTGTTTCAAAGCGTAATTTGAGAATTCTTGAATTTTCCTAAGGAAGTAAACATGCCAAGTTACAGTATTGATATGGGAAAGAGTGGAAGGATTAACAGGTATGAACCTATAGACACAAGTTGGGCTATTAAATTTCCATAATGTGCAGCATTATTTAGAATAGCAGGGTGGTTTAGTTTGTGGAAATTGAGCCCAAGTGATAGAACAATTGCACTCACAAAATTGCTAATCAAACCTGCAAATTTACACACAAAGGAGACTGAAATTGAAGCATAACACTAATCTGTATTGAATAAGTGTACAATAGCCAGCCTTATGAATTCATAAGCTACTGCAATATATAATTACATGAGAGATTCGAATGCATCAGGATGCCATTCGAAATAGTCAAAAGTAGGCTTACTAAATCTAGTCAAATCCCCCATAAGTACATAAAGCAGTTTCCAAATCTACCTAGGAGCTTTTGAATTGGCAAAGTCAAGTAGGAAAGTTAATAGGTGATGGAAAGACAACTCATACATGCTTTTATTAGCAGAAAAGAATGGAGGATGATGAGGGAAAAAAACAAGTCAACTGCACCTACTCATACTTTCCCTTTTGCCATAAATCTCAGTAAAGCAGACAACAAAGCAGAAAAAACAGATATGCGCTAGGAAAGATCTGGAATAAAGTAGAACTGCTAAATATGGTTTCTAGGAGGTTTCCTAAGCACTCCATGACTCGGTTTTAGCAATTTTGACTTCTAGGACATGTGGAAGACAACTTGCATAGAGTGGAATATTGGAAACTAGGCAAATAAGACAAAAATGGATTAACTAATGTCTAAGGTAGCTAACTATGGGTTGATTATTCTAACACCCCCCCTTAAGCCTGACTTATGAGTAAATATCAGAAAATTATAGGGCCTAGCAATAAGGCTTAGTCACCCTTTACATACTGCATGTCCATTTAACCAAGGAAAGAGGCAAAAACTTAGTGGGAAAAATCCCCCCTTAAACATGGAAAGTAAAACAAAATTTGAAAATCTTGTCATCAATCATGCTTCACAGCATGATCAACAATCCCCAGCAGTGATTTGAGATTGCTGAATGTCTTCTCACAAAAAAATTTGGTGAAGATGTTTGCTACTTGTTCTGAAGATGCATAGAAGAGTAGGTGAATGGTGCCATCATGCACAAGCTGTCTGATGTAGTGCATATAGATCTCAATGTGTTTGGTTCTCTGTCTCTGAACTGGATCATTGCAGATTCGAATGGTGCTCTGATTATCACAATAGATAATAGTTGAGAACTCTGATTCGAAGCCACACTCACCAAGTAACCCCTGCAACTATAAACATTGAGTTGCTACATTTACAACTCCTCTGTACTCCGCTTATGTAGATGAGAGAGCAATGGCACTTTGTTTCTTGCTTGACCAGCTGATTGGTCCTTCAGCAAGCATAAACACATATCCTAATGTTGACTTTCGATCTGTGTTGTCACCTGCCCAATCATTGTCAGTAAACCCAATCAAGTCAAGATCAGATTTAGCTTTGTAGAAGATCCCATGAGTTCTTGTTCCCTGAACAAAGTTAAGGATCCTTTTGGCTGCTCTCCAATGGATCTCATGAAGCTGATCCATGTATCTTGAAGCTACACTTACTGCATAAGAGAGATCAGGTTGAGTGTGTGTAAGGTACAGCAAACACCCAATCAGTTGTCTATACAATGTACTATCTACTATAGGAGAAGAACCTGCTTCTTCAAGCTTAACTCTTGAAAGGAAGGGAGTCTTGCTTGGATTGCAAAATTTCATGTTGAAATCGTTCAGCAAATCCAAAGCATACTTGGACTGATGTTCTTTTATTCCATGTTGGGATTGAGCAATTTTGAGACCCAAAAATTGGCTCAACAACCCCAAAACAATCATAGAAAATGCATGGTTCATTGCATCCTTCAAGGAGGCAATTTCTTTTTTCGAGCTTCCTGTAATGAGAAGGTCATCCACATACAAGACAATAATCATCAAAGAACCATGAATCATCTTAAAATAAACATTAGGATCAGACTTGCATCGAACAAAACTCAATGACAACAGAAAGCCATCAATCTTAGCATACCAAGCCCTAGGGGCTTGCTTAATCCCATACAATGATTTCTTTATCCTGCACACAAAATATGGATTAGTAACAAACCATTGAGGCTGCTATATGTAAATATCTTTGGTAAGATATCCATTCAAGAAAGCACACTTCACATCCATGTGGTGTACCTCCCACTGCTTCGAAGCTGCAATGGCTAAGGCTAGCCTGATGGAGTCCATCTTTGCCACTGGTGAAAAGGTCTCATTTTAGTCAATACCATGTACCTGTGAGTAGCCCTTGGCTACCAATCTTGCCTTATATTTCAAAGGTGAACCATCAGCAGAAAATTTAGTTTTGAAAACCCACTTACATTGAACTAGTTTCCTCCCTAGAGGAAGATCAACCAGCTCCCAAGTGTTGTTCTTCTGGAGTGAGATGAATTCTTCTTTCATGGCTGCTTTCCATCTTGGATCATGTGCTGCATATTCATATGTCTGTGGGTTTGATTCAACCATTAGATAGCATTTCTTTGCAAACAAAGGGTCTTTCATACACAGGGCACTCTCAAATTGAGATCTAGTCCTCCTAGGATCACTAGGATTTCCAGCTAGTTCCCCAGCTGTATGAATGGTCTTTGCTACCCATTTTGGTCTTATAGGACTGTTAGGATCTACAATTAAATCATCATTATCAGACATATCAGAATCAGAAAACTTATTTGTCTCTTCACTTACATTCAATGGTTCTAGTGGTGAAGAAGACTCTCCAGCTTCAACTGCTGCTAAAGGCTCTTCTTGGAATTGAACACTCCTATCAATGAAGGATTTGTTTGTGCTCAAATTTATCATCTTGTACCATTTTGAATCTTCAAAGTACCCAACAAATATACACTCTTGGCTTTGGGGCTACAAATCCTTCCTCTTTTTTGTTGGAATTCTAGCCCAAACCCTTGAGCCAAAAATCCTGAAATGGGTCACATCTGGCTTGTGCCTACTCCATGATTCGAAAGGAGTCATAACATCAAGTTGTTTATGAGGAACCCTATTCTGAATATAGGATGCACAGTTTATATCCTCATCCCAAAACTTTGGTGGCAAAGTCTTAGCCTCCAACATACAGGTTGCCATCTCTTTCAGTGATTTGTTCTTTCTCTCAGCAACACCATTTTGTTGTGTGTGTAAGGGATTGAATGCTGCATATGAATACCTCCATCTTCACAATATTGAATGAACTCAGAATTGACATACTCACCACCATTGTCATATATGAGGATCTTGAGCTTCCTCCCAGACTGGTTTTCAACCAAAGCCTTAAAGACTTTTAAGAGGACCAAAACTTCAGACTTATGCTTTAGGAAGTAAACCCAACAATACCTGGAAAAGTCATCTATGAAGGTAAATGCATATTTGGATTGACTCATTGACATATGAGGAAATGGACCAGCAACATCACTGTGGATCAACTCAAGAGGTGCATAGGTTCTCTCATGACTAGCTTTCTCAAATTTATGCTCTGGGTGTTTTCCTAGGACACAACCTTGACAGACTCCCTTGGAAAACTTAATCTTTGGTAACCCTATGACCATTTCTTTTTCACTTAGATCAGAAAGATACTTATAGTTAAGATGTCCAAATCCTTCATGTCAAATCTTGCTTGCCTCATTAGCATGAATCAGAAGAGCAGAGGGGTTTGAGTAGGGTAGAAAATGTGAAAACCAGTATACCTTCGAAGTGTGATCTACAACTCCTTTTGTAATGAATTTACCACTCGAGATCTCCATGATCTCAACATCATCAGGGGAGAATATGACCTTCTTTGGAGACCCTATGTGTGTCATTTGATACACTGACAAGAGGTTAGAGGCAAGACCTGGAACATACAATACATTACTGAACTTACCATGGTCAAGATCAATCCTTCCTTTTCCCAAACTATCAGTGAGAGAGTCATCTTCCATCACTATTGGTGGACCTTTAAACATGTCAAGAGAGGATAAGGCCTCCTTAGTCGAAACCATATGTCTTGAAGCTCCAGAGTCTATGATGAAGCTAGGTGAGCTTGATGTGCCAGCAACCAATGCATGAACTCTCTTTCTATCATTTGAATTTGATCCTCCTTCCCTCTTCTTTGAGAAATTAGGAAGGGAGATTTTTTTCTTCTCCAGGAGTTGGGTCAGCATGTCAATTTGCTTCTTCATGCAGGATATTTCATGATGATAGCCCTTACTGTAGTAAGCGCACTTGCTCATTTCTCCTTTGTTCTTCTTCTTCTGGGAGTTCTTCTTGGAGCCTAGGGGCTCCTCTTGAGACTTGTTCTTGTCTCTCTTTTTCTTAGGTGGCTTCTTAGATTTCTTCTTGCCTTTTGAATCCACCCTTAAATCTCTAACAACCAAAGCTTGGTCTTTGGAAGGTTTGATGGTGCCCATCATCACCAATTTATCCTGTTCTTGTGTGAGGGATTCCATGAACTCTGCAAGCTTAGGCATCTTCCAGGCTCGAGCTGTCAACTTGGTGGCATGGAAGGTCGAAACAAATAATGAATAGTTAGGGCCAAGCTTTGAAAGTATGGCCAAAACTAGTTTCTCCTCCTTCTTTTCAATTCCAGACTGTTTTAGCTGCAAAACAAGGTCTTTAAACTTGGAAAAGTAGAGTTGCAGGGATTCGAAGCTGCTGGGACTCAAAGAGATCAATTCATTCTCGATTTGATGTCCTCTCATCTCATCTGTCTTACCAAAAAGCTCTACAAGATTCTCCCACACTTCATTAGGTGATGTGAATCCATCAAGATGGAAAAGGAGGTCTCTAGATATGCTCAGACATAAGAGACCATAGGCCTCATCCCTCCTGTTGTGCCATTTAATATTCTCTGCAACTGCATTGGGATCTAACTCAGTTTCCATAGTCACCCTATAGATACCTTTCACTCTCAATAGTATCTCCATCTCTGCTTTCCATTCAAAGAAATTAAATGGAGTCAAGATGATCTTCTGAGATTGATCCATAGCTCTGAATTGTTCCCTTCAACCAGCAGAATGCTCCCAGTCAATATGTTGAACCTGCAATAGCAATATGGAAGGACATAAATCGATCTACAAAGGCTCTGATACCATGTGGAAATTGAACACAAGTGATAGAACAATTGCACTCATAAAATTGCTAATCAAACCTGCAAATTTACACACAAAGGAGACTGAAATTGGAGCATAACACTAATTTGTATTGAATAAGTGTACAATATCCAACCTTATGAAGTCATAGGCTGCTACAATATATAATTACATGATATATTCGAATGCATAAGGATTCCATTCGAAAATATTCAAAAGCAGGCTTACTAAATCTAGTCAAATCCCCCATAAGTGCATAAAGCAGTTTCCAAATCTACCTAGGAGCTTTCGAATTGGCAAAGTCAAGTAGGAAAGCTAATAGGTGATGGAAAGACAACTCATACATGCTTTTATTAGGAGAAAATAATGGAGGATGATGAGGGAAAAAAACAAGTCAACTGCACCTAGTCATACTTTCCCTTTTGCCATAAATCTCAGTAAAGCAGGCAACAAAGCAAAAAAAGCAGATATGCACCAGGGAGGATCTGGAATAAAGTAGAATTGCTAAATATGATTTCCAGGAGGTTTCCCAAGTGCTCCATGACTCAGTTTTAGCAATTTTTACTTCTAGGACATGTGGAAGACAACTTGCATAGAGTGGAATATTGGAAACTAGGAAAATAAGACAAAAATGGATTAATTAATGTCTAATATAGCTAACTATGGGTTGATTATTATAACATAGTTTCTTTGAGAAGATCACTAGTTTCAATCCTGAAGTTTCACATCATTTCGCCCAGAATTTCATCAATGAGACTGTAACATTTAATACTCTCAGGTTCGAGCTAATAGAGGATTTAATAGCTGAAGCCATAGGTGTCCCAACAGATGGAGAATCCTGGTTTAAAAAGATTCCTTTCAGTTTTGACCCTAACGATTTCTTACTACCAGGAAATGAAACCTTAGATTGGTGCAAAGGGGTTACATTAGAAAAGTTTAAGCCAGAATGGAAGGAAGCCATTGGTATTGTACAAAAATTTATTACATGCGATGGCAGGTTCGCATTAGTATTTAAATACCACGTTAAGTCCAAGATGAATTTTCCCTTCTTTCTTTTAAAAAGTCTCCAGAAGATGTCAAATAGAGTCAAGGGAAATTTCGACCATACAAACCAATCAGTATTTCACCATGGCTTGATCAAATTGATCATATGCAGAGTCTTGCAGATGAAAAATAGGAGTTGGGATCACTTCTTATCCTAGTCAGGGTTTACTAATGAACATGATGATCATGCAAAGAAAAGCTTGACCAATAAACAAGTTGGTTTTGTTAAAATATTTAGAAAAGAGGTGTTTGAAGATTTAGTACAAGATAACATTCCAAAAAATAGTTCAGGTCAAGGATTCAGAGATCCTATTGATGAAGATCGAGGAAAAGCATTGGATGATGTGCGGGAGCACAGTTTGAAGAATGAAAAAATGGAGAAGACATCTGATTTGAACCCTAATGAAGATATTGGTTCAACAGAACATAAGCAAAGTTTTATATGTGTACAGGAAAGCTCAACTAAAGTTTCTGTTGCAACTGATTTGAAGGGTAATGTTTCGCAAGTCCCAGAGGTAAGGGTACAAAAGAAGTCTCTTATGCAATTGGAAGGATCGAAATGGAGGCCAAAGACTAGAGCCACCAATAATTTCAGATTGAATATGAAGCGAATTTTAAACCCTAAACTAAAAAATGAGAAGGTTATAGTTATTGAAGATTCTTCAGGGGAGGAAGATAATGAAAGTGAAGAAAATCTGATCCCACAACAAAATTGTAGTCAAGAGGATCATTTAATATCATCAGAGTTGATTCAAGAAAACTATGAAGGTCCAGAAAAGCAGGTTGCTCGTATTATAGGACAAGGTATGACTTTGGGAGCTTCATCTGTAGAGGAAGCAATGAAGGATAGGCAAGAAGAAGATTTAATCTTTAAAAAGATGAATATTCCATGGTTGTCAAACCAGGATTCTATATTGCAAGGAGAGGTATATATGGATTCAGAAGTTGAAAAAATGAGGAAAAATTTACAAGAACATAAGTCACAGATTGATTTTCTTAATGAAACTAATGTCAAGTTGGTAATGACAAATAGGAGATTAAGAGAAGACCTGGAAGACATTAATGCACACTATCAAGAACTGATAGCTGTCTCGAAAGAAGCATTGAATAGAAAAAGAGAAATACAGAATCAAGCTGAATATTTAACCCAACAAGTTCAGAAGTTAAGCAAGCAAAATGAAATGTTATTAAACAGAGTTAAAATCATGGAGATAGAGCAGGAGCGAACTAAGAAGCGGTCTCATGCCTTGGAGGGGATCGTTGTGCTAGCAGAAGCAGCCAAGAGGTTATGACTTCTACCTAATTTTCAGTTGTTAAGTATTTTGTTTTGTTAAAACATAGGCAATAGTTAACATTTTATTGATTTTAAAGATTCAAAGTTAAGAAGTAACCATTTTTTTAGCTAGTTCGAATTTAAACCTAAAAGATAGTTATGAAGCAGTTATGAAACTGCTCTAGTTTGTAAAATGATAAAAATAGGAAATTTGATTGGAGTAGGGTTCGATTTTTGTTTCGAGAAGGGCTCTAGAGCTAAAGACTTTCGATATATGTTCAAGCTGATGCATTTTAACTCTCATGTAAGTGTTGAAGATCGAGACTGATCTATATATACATATAAGCCATTTTATCCTCTATATTGTTTTTGTTTATGGCCTGTTTGACCACTCAACTCATGAATTCATTTCTTGATTAATGTTTTTATTCATGTAAATGATTATGCATTGTGGATAGAACCAGTACTGTGCTTATCAATGTTCATGGTTTATATTTATTATTTATGCATTTATATCCCAGTCCTTCATGTTATTTCATGACTCAATTCCTGTATTAGCTTGCTGATTGTTTACCTTCTTGCAAATGAACTTTCCAACCAAAAAATCTCAAAAACCAATTCCATTTTTGCTTTTTGTTTTGAGATTGTACTAGCTTGTTCCTTTGTAGTCTAGGAACAATTTCTAGCACAAACTGTTTCTAAGACTAATTCCCAGAAGATGAGTTGAAGTATACATGAATAGTCTCATTGAAGGAGGGCCATGATGAATCCCATATCAACAACACTAAACTCGGAACAAAGTTCTGAAATTTCAGCATGAAGTAACCACAAGACTGACTCAAAGGTAACTGACACAGTAATTTTGACTGTAGATGCAAAATATCAACATAATTTTCCTTTGAACATATAGCAGCACGACCAGATACTTGGAAGGATTGACTTGACGAGGCGGATACCAGGACATAGTGCAATGATAGACGATGCATTCTTTAAAATAATCAAAGAAGTGGCATAACTCATGAAAGTGGATTGACTCGGAAGAAAGCCAAATTCCCAACTGACTGAATGAAATGCAGATAGGTGCCATGTTCAAAGGTGACTAAAAACTTCCATTGTTGTAAATGAAATATAGTTCCCTTCCCTTAATTTCCCCATCATGCTTGACGAGTTCCTCTTTTCATTTTTATGAGTTCAAAGAGGGTAACAAACACTCGCTATATCTTATCGTGAGATAATTCCATTCTCATACGTTTTCTGAACCTAAGAAAGGAAGGGCTCATTCCCAAAAGAGGGTCTCACAGTGTTTAGTTTAACAATTCCATTGAAAGTAAATTTGGTGTTGTTCACATTTAGAGAGTCTGAATGAAATAGAATAAGTATCTGAAGTTTCCTTTATCGTACAATTTAGTATTCGACGCCCAAAAAATTATAAAATGATGCCCTGTAGAACTCTTATAGTCAATGACTAGAGTGTACCTTTTTCGTAACTTAGTCAATCCGAACTGAAAAAGGGGTAAACTGCCGTCGGAAAGACGACTCTTCAGGTCCTTTTACAAGCGTGAAGGTACAAGTTCACTTGGTGATCTTTTCACATTTTTAAGAGTTTGAAAAGTGATTAAAGAGGACTCTATTAGGGTTTCTTTTTCATGAAAAGGGTTTAACGAGTCCAAAAAATAGTTAAAATTTGACTCGAAAACTCAATTCTAGGTTTAACGAGGATGACTGAAGTTTAGAAATAGCATTCGAAATCTTTTTCTATTTTGTGTGATAACGAAAAAGACAAAAAGAAATTCTTTCATATCCGAAAAATATTACTTCTCCATGCCATACAACCTTCTAAAAGACTATTAGGCCCTTTTTTAAATAAAATGGAGCTCTATATGACCAAACTAGGGTAAAAATTAATGAAATAATTAAAAAATAAATAAAAAAATAGTTAATAAAACATGGTAAAAGGTTAAAAAAATTTACAATTTATTTTTTATCCAATTGGAGAGCAAAAGAGCCATTTGGAGTGCAAATTTGAAGCTTGGATTGCGGATCCTATGATAAATCATTTTCTAAACCGCCTGAACCAGGTAATTCTAGAACTCATTCCTAACATTTTCATGGTTTTAATTTTGAATTTTGATGCATTTTTAGGGTTTTAAGGCGTTTTTCCAGAAGGAAAATGCGTTTTGAGGGAAACGCACTTTTCCCTTTTGGGAACAATGGTGCTCCAGTAACACCGCATATTTCCCTGAAGGAAAGAGCGGTGTCGTCGCTTTGTTCCAATAGATAAACCATGGTGCCGCAGAATTCCCTAAAACGCACTAAATATGAGCCAAATTATCATTTTTTAAATGATTGGGTATGACTTCTAATCATTCCATTTAATTTTTTGGCAGGGTGCATTGTAAAAAATGGTGATATAGAAGGAACGTGAACATGAATTGGATGTTATAAGAGGGGAAAATGACAAAGGAGCCATGCATTCTCTTCGTGAGTGTGGATTGCTCAAATTATTCAAGGTACAAAGCATGAGAGAACAACTGAGACTATTGGAGTATATCCTCAAGATGTGAAATCCTGAGGAACAATACTTTGAATTTGGTGCTCATATTTTGACTGTGGAGGTAGAGGAAATATACTTCTTGACAAGCATGTCTAGGCAAGGATCGCCTATTTCCTTGGTTGGTCCTCATGGCAGGGAAATTACTACTTAGGGGCTTATAGGCTAGTACTACTTTCTGGGCATGCATATGAGTGGGAAGAAAATTCCCATTAAGGATGTGATGGACCTACCCCTATGGACGGTCCTATTTACCATGCAGTGAATCTCCGGGAGATAAGGGGATCACTAGGAATCTAGGACCCACATGCTATATTTATTAGAGGCCATGGGCCCAACAATATTCCACTGGGTAGAAGACCTATTGGCCACATTCAAAGAGAAGCTGACCAAGTGTCAGTGTGGATAACTAAAATAGTTTGGAAATGACACAATCTTAGTGTCATTATTTTTTGAGAGGGTTCCACTATTGAGGCTATATGTGGCCTTTATTGATCTCAAGGAACATGATCCATGCATGCTTATATGGGTGGAGGTCATGGCCCGCCATGGCGGTGGAGGACCAAGGGGGATGCCCTCTTTCTCTAATTGGATGATCAATTCCTCATGATTGAGGATTATTGCTATGCATGAACTCACTTCAGAGGATACCCAGACCTAGCCATACTGGTGGAGAGCAGTGGGGAGACCTTGGTGAGTAAAACACTAATATATACATGTTTTTATATTTTTTGTGATTTTATGATTTTTATGTATGATAATGCGACACATTTGTTACTGTGTAGATGTGGGGATAGCGCTACCTGGAGGATAATATCCAAATACATGTGAGCAGGGGATTGATTTGTGCATCTTGGTGACGATGAGATGACTGAGCTTTAGGAAAACCTCAATCGACTCACCCTAGACATTCTAAATATCTCAATAGATGGCATCCCTAGGAGGTACCAAAGGAACACAACTGGTGTGTCTGGTCCCTTTGGTCACTTTCTATGCAGAGTGGAAAGGGGCATCATGTGCAACCATGAGCACCATTAGGGTTCTGCATGATGTATACACTGAAAGCTCCTAGCTTCATTATTTGTGTTATCTTGTACTACTGAAAGACAGTGTGCTTCAGTCAGGGTCTCGAGACCATATTTTTTTTAAACACTTATATATGTGTGTGTGTGTGTGTGTGTGTGTGTATAGAACTATCATTTTGCGACATACTTGTTTTTAGTAATGGAATGTTATTTACATGGGATTTATGTCTTTTACTGTTTATTTACAATGTGCCATGTTACTTTACTTATTAATGTGTCAAGAACGAGCAATGTACCAATCCAACATATAATTAGCAAGTGAATCAACAACTAAATTATAAGATCTTGGGATGTGTTGATAAGTAACAAATTCCAATTACCTCTCTAATAGACATACCCTTCAAAAAAGTTGAAGGAGCACTGGGTTTTGGATGGCATAAACATGGTTTAAATGAGAAACCATAAGCTGAGAGTCCACAAAGACGACTAAGTGATTGATATTGCGAGATGCAGCTTCAATTAAGAACCTTATCACTGCATGATAATCGACAATTTTGTTGGTATATGGACTTAGACAAACCACTCCTGAACTAACTAAGTCATTGGCTTGGGAAAACAATACCGAGGCAGCTGAAGCAATATTCCAAATGTGGTGGAAAGAACTATCAATAAAACCATAGAAGAGATTCATTTTCATAATTTAAATCATAACATGGGATAAGTAGCATTGGATAAGAACCCAAAACCATAATTAAAATAACAAAATCACACTTAAAAAGTCATATATATACATGTATACAAGGCACTGATGCAAAGATATCCTAAGCATAGTACATTTTTAGGTATAGACCATTGCAAGGTTGCTCGAAAGGTATCCCTTCATAATCCAATAACACATAGGCCCATTTTTCCAAGAATTTTCTAGCGATATAGGGACCATACCACATTGATTCCAGCTTCCCTTTCCCAAGTTTATCATGTTTATGATCGTAAGCCATAACTGGATCTCCTTCATTGAATACACGGAGCTGAACCAATTTATCATACTGAGCCTTGATCCATTTTTTGTGTGACTCATTAGCCAAACTAACATCTCTTTGTGTCTTGTCAAGGTTCGCTAGATAAAGAAAACGTTCTTCCTCGATGGAAGTGTTGGGTAGAAGCTCAACAACTATATTAAGTGTCAAAATCTTGCATTCATTAGCTAGAATAACTTCTAGTCCATACACCAATTGGAAAGGTGTGAAACCGATCGTTGTTTTTACAGAATTTCTATAGGCCCAAAGTGCTGAGAACAAAATTAAATTCCAATTTTATTTATGTTCTCCAACCATCCTACGAAGCATGGTCTTAAGGACCTTGTTAATGGCTTCAACCTAGATATTAGCTTGTGAACAGTAGGGGGTTTAATTTTCATGATGAAAACCCAACTTGGCACTCAGCTTGGCCATCATCTGATTACGGGAATGGGATTCGTGATTGGTTACTATGGCCTACAAAAATCCAAACCTAGAGATGATGTGATTAAAAAAAAGAGGGCGATAATATTACCATCCTCGGCATATGTAGGCGTTTCCTCAACCCATTTTGTGAAATAATCAACAACTACAATAATGTAACCATGCCCCCTTGTTTAGGTAGGATTACAATGCATAAATTCAATTCCCTATTTGGAAAATGGGCCAACAGAAACGACGGGCTGTAATAGAGTAGAGTGGGTGTGCTTTTTAGGAAAAAAATGACATGGTGGCAATTTTTTGACCGCTTCATGGAAATCCTTGAATATCGAGGTCCAAAAGTACCCGGTGCGAATAATTTTCTGAGTTGTATCCATCCCAGAAAGATGACCACCACATGCTCTAGATTGACATTCATTCATGACTTGTTCAGCCTCGTCATAAGTTAGACATCGTTGGATAATTAAATCAATACCATGCCTGTATAGGGTATCATTGAGAATGCGATAATACTTAGCATGGTGACGAATGTGCCAACGATCATCAAGAGATAGATTGGGATGAAATCTTTGATTTTGGAGGTATATGATACAATCTCCATACCATTGATCTGTCATGCTGATCAGGAACAAGAATTCATCCGGAAATGAATAATTGGGATCAATTTTCATGAGAGCACGGTGAAGGTCACACATAAACTCTGCAAATACTAAGGACTTATTGGAAGTGGTCTTAGCGAATTCAAGATCAAAGTCTTGTAGGATAACAATCCAACAAGAATATTACCTCCCTAGTACTTGACAATTCAGAATGTAATACATTTGATTTTTATCTACGAGCACGATAGTGGTGCGAAGTAAGATGTAATGAACGAAACGTTGCAAAACAATGAGTGTATCCAAAGATAGTTTCTCCACATGTGAGTATCAAGTTTCAGAGTCAAGAAGACTCTTAGTAAGATAGTAAATCACATGTTCTTGTTCATTCGAATCCTCCTACACTAAAACCATACCAATGGTAGTAGTATAGGAAGCAATATAGAGAAGAAAACCTTTGGAATAATTTTGGGGTTGTAACAGAGGTGAGTGAGTTATGGCATGCTTTAAATTATCAAAATCTCATTGAGCTTGATCATCCCAAAGGAAGGGAGTGTTCTTTTTCAATAGACGCATATAACCATGCGTTTTATCTGTGAAATTGCACACGAAACTACGAAGAAAGTTTTCCTTCCCTTGCAAGCTTTGGAATTCAGTGATCTCAGTTAGGGGGGTGGTAAGGCCACAATTGCAAAAAATTTCAAGGGATTAATTCAAATTCCATTTTTGGAAACAATGAAGCCAAGAAGGCGTCTAGTCTCAACACAAACAACACACTTATGTGGATTAATCCGGATATGGAGAAGACAAAATCGAAAGAAAATGTGTCTAATATGCCCTGAATGATCATCTCTTTGATGTGAATGAGCAAGTATATCATCCAAATATGGTTTCATTATATGTTTTATATCATGAAAATCATAAGACATGGCTCGTTGGAAAGTTGCTCCAGTGCTTTCAAGCCAAAAGGTAACTTGCGATAAAAAAAGGTTCCCCATTGGAAAATGAATGTTTTTATGTTGGTTGGTGGGAAATATCTCAATATGATTGTAGATAAAAAAATCCATCCATGAAAGAAAAGATGACACTTACAACATATTTGTCAATGATCTGATCAATATGAGGGGTAGGAAAGTTGTCTTTTGGACAAGATTTGTTCAAGTCCCTAAAATCGATGCAAACCCTAATAGTGCCATGTTTCTTGGAAACATGAACAATATTAGATACCCACTCAGTTAAAGGAATGGGGTAGATAAAACTAGCTTTTAAATTTTTTTTAACCTCAACTTTTATAGTTGTAACTTTTCTTGGGTGGACCTGGCAGAGTTTTTCCTAACTGGTTTTGACGTTGAGTAAGTATTGATCTCATGTATGACAATAGATGGATCAACCCCAGGAATTTCTTCATAACTCCAGGAAAAAACATCATGGAATTCCTTGAAAAGAGTTTAGTATTCCTCAATTTCCATTGCAGAAGAATTCTGGCCAATGTGAACATGTTCAACAACACATGGCTTCACCGATATGTTGATTGGAATAGTTTGAGTGATGTTTCAAAAACTCCCTTCATTATCAACATGTTTTAATAATATAGGTGTTTGTGAATACTCAACAATATCGGAATTGATAAGAGATACAAAATCTAAATATACCAAATTGGCATTAGGAAGAAACGAAGAAAGATGATGAGAATCTTCCCATAAGGATTCATTCAGACTCATAACCTCCATGATAGATTTGTCCGATGGAAAATTCTGTGACAGATAATTGAGAGTTGGGAGAGGGGGATATAGCCAATAAGGTAGATGCTAAGGATCCATGATGCCGCCAAATGTTGATCATCTATGTAGGCATCGGAAACGGATTGAATGGAATCATACAAGGCTTCAAGTGGACTCATAGAAGGAAATTCAACAATCTCTTTTCCTTTATACATGCCACTTTTCATGGATGATATCATGTTTACTGTTGCAATTTATGTACTAGGAGGGGAAGTAGTAGATGGAAAGACCCCCATTAGGGATGAATCTTTCAAAATTCTAACTCCTAAAGATTGATAGGGAGGAGGGGACTACCCTAACATATGAACATTATTTTCTATGGTAGTGGTGATATCAGGCAAGCAGTAATTGAGTTGATCAATTGTTACAATTTTCACTTGATGCTGAAATTGGAGCATGCAGAATACTGACGAAGAAACGACCATAATAACATATAACCAATTATTTCCTAATAAAAATTTGTAATACAAAGGAGAATCGACCACTTATACCTAGATAAAACTGGTCTTTCCCCCTAGCTCGATGGATAATGTCGGTAGCAAGCCATGAGTTTGGAAACCTTATCCGTCAAAGGATTTCAAGGTGGTTGGTGACCAATTAAGTTCAGGAGAACCAATGGCTCTCCAACAGGACATAGATAAAACTAAGGTGGAATCTCCTTCATCCAATAGAGTCTGATGAACTTTCATACCTACCACCCTAGTCACAATTTGAAATGCGATTTGGTGGGATAACCTCAGTTTGTAATTCTCCACGTTAAAAGTGATGATGGTATAATTTTCTGGGTCTAAGGCCTCTAGGGCTGACAACAAATTCTTCCATTGTGCAAAGAAACTTTGGAGTACCTCTAGCATAGACATGGAGCAAGGTGCTTGGGATAAATATTCAACTACATTGTAGAATTGAGCAGCTCGAGCACTAGTATTGAAAACATATTTCCATATTGTACTCTTAAGAGGGAGCAATATTGTGTCAAGACTAGGTTTATCAATGGTGAGAGGACCATTAGAAGAAAGTGGAGGAGAAGGATTAACAGGAGGAGTCTTCTCAGGATAAGAACCTTCATATTTCTTCTTAGGAGGTTTATCATATGTTTGATTTCAAGTAGTCAAAACAAAAATCTCGGTGGACATCATTCTGATTTCGTCAGTGGAGGAAGAGGGGCCATACAAATATGTATGATCGATTAATTATTGTTGGGATGGGAAAGGGCCATTTAACACTGTTGGTGTGGGGTTTTTCTTCAAAAAATGATTGATCTCTTCACGATGAGGACACTCCTTTGTGAAGTGATAATTTCCACACAATAAACAAGGGTACTTAGCTTTCCGTTTGGGTTTGGTTTCATTTTCTGGAGTCATGGTTTTGGTATTCTCCTGCTAGTTTCTATGATTTTTATTTTTAACTTTACCTTTCTTCTTATTACTGGGCATTTGCGAAGACTGGATAACATTCACCTCAGCAAAAATAGTAGCATTGGAAGAAGTTGCAGTAGAAGCACTCTGCGGTTTGAAAGTCTTGGTTGTGGATGGAGGTTGGATTGAACCAACAACACCATCTACAGGAATCTGAACAAGTCACTTGGTAGGATACGTTGTGGGACGAGGAGAATTAGGAATCAAATCATATAAAGTCCCGAACTTAGAATAAAATAAGTCAAAATATTGATCCTGAATAATAGTCTGCTCTTCCGTGACAACACCACCCATAGACACATCTCGGGAAATAGTAGGCAACAAGGATTTGGTAAACCAGTAAGCTAACAGTTGATCCAGAATATGAGCATTGATTAACCTTCGATGTCTCCTCCACTCATGGATATGATCGGATATGTGAGTAGAATTATTCTTCCGAAGAGAGGTCAAAAGGTCTGTACTAGTTTCATACCAGATGGGTAACTAGAATTGAGTAAGGAAAATAGTTTCCAATGAATTAAAATCCACAAATGAGTGTTAAGGAAGTTCGATATACCATTTTGTGGTCTTACCAACCAATGTTATTTGGAGGAGCCTCAAACGAATAGAATCATCCATCAATGAGTTGGATGAACACCACAAATAGAAAGTCATCACATGGTTTTTTAGGTCTTCACCTTGTTTCCCATCAAACTTTGGAATGTATGATGGTAATTTGATCGAATTTGTTGGAAAAAAAGGGTCATTTTGGATGGGATCATTAATTAACTTGGATAATTCTGGCATATCCGAGGTAGAAAAAAATGGAAGCTATCAGTTAGGTTGCGGGTGTTGAAATATTGTAACTTCAAATGATATTATAAATGTATTTTACTGATGTAACCCAAGGGAGATGTTATTATTCCTACGATAGGGTGTCACTATTGTTTTTGGTCATCATAGATTCATGAGATAAATCCTCCACTCATGTCAGGTATTTAGTACCCTAATACATAATATAATATACTATTTTGAGTCTTCCTAGGTGAAGTCAACCCAGAAAATTTAGTGGGTCCGACTTGTCTAGGGTAAAATTCAGTTGACTCATTGTGTATAAATAGAGGAGATGTGGTTCTTATTTGAACACAGATTCACTCACTTGAGTATCACATAGGGGAGAGAGAGAGAGAGAGAGAGAGAGAGAGAGAGAGAGAGAGAGAGAGAACATAAGGAGGATAACACCTATTTTTGAGGTTGTCTTTTATACATCTTATACAGAGGAATTTTTGTTGGGTTTTCTTTTCCTTGAGGGTTTCCAAGGATAAATATTGTGTCTATCTTGTGATTGTTTTTCTATCAGTGATTCTTGATATGATGCTGCTATGATTTTTGAATTGAATACTATTGAATCTAGTATATCATATGAAATGTTAACATGGTATTAGAGCTAACCTGATTAGAGCAGCTTTCATAAGGTGAAATTCTCTCTCCTCCCTCTCTGGAAGAAATTAGGGTTTCTGCAAAAGTTGGAGTTTTGAATATCTCTTGCATAGAAAGTTGTGCCCTCCTAGATGGCATGTATTAAGGCCTAGATCGAAATTTCTGGGTGGTTGGATCTCTGGGAAATCCAAAACCTAGTTTGGAAGTGAACCAGAAAACTGTAGTGAAACAAAACCAGAATTTATGTAGTGATACAACCTAACAAGTCGGATTTGAAGACTGAAGATTTGGGTTCTCCATAAAGCAACTTAAGCACATCTACTGGTAAGGTCAACCTCCTACTTTTATAAATTTCATTTTTTAGTGACCTACTAGACAATATGGCCCCAAGCACTAAGCTTGAGGACAAATTGGAAGGCCTAGAAAACTTTTTGGCTTGGAAGCATAAGTTGGCCTCATTATGAAAGAGAACGGCCTTGAGAAGTACATCGAGGATGAGATTGTAGAACCTAAAGAATATGAAGCTAAGGAGAATCATGAACAAGACCTAATAAAGGAAATGAGGATAATTACTGATTCTATTAAGGATCACTTGATCCCTCAAGTGTCATCTAAGAATAAACCTACGCAAATGTATGATGCACTTTCCACAATGTATGAGGGAAGGAACATCAACATAAAGATGAATCTGATAGCTCAATTGAAGGGCACCAAGATGAGAAAAGGAGAATCTATTTAAGATTACTTCACAAGGGTCTACTAGTTCAAAGAGAAACTAAGTGGTATTGGATATAACCTTGATGAGGATGAACTAGTTATGACTTCTCTTAATCGTCTCACTAGACCTTAGGACTCATTCATTCAGACTCTATGTGATAGAAAAGAAAGTATGAAGTTTTCCATATTATGGGAAGATTGCATACAAGAAGAATATATGGTAGCCAATAGAGAATCTCTTCTAAGTGGTATTGGAGATAACCTTGATGAGGATGAACTAGTTATGACTTCTCTTAATCGTCTCACTAGACCTTAG
Organism: Pseudotsuga menziesii; assembly: GCA_001517045.1. Taxonomy (NCBI): domain Eukaryota; kingdom Viridiplantae; phylum Streptophyta; class Pinopsida; order Pinales; family Pinaceae; genus Pseudotsuga; species Pseudotsuga menziesii. Next base: position 241,912 of record LPNX010261831.1, on the reverse strand, counting down.
GATTCATTCATTCAGACTCTATGTGATAGAAAAGAAAGTATGAAGTTTTCCATATTATGGGAAGATTGCATACAAGAAGAATCTATGGTAGCCAATAGAGAATCTCTCCTCAGAGAAGATGATCAAGCCCTAACTACCCATACTAAAGGAAGAAAAGAATCAAACTTCAAGAAGAGTAATCATAAGACTTCAAAGAAGAAATTCCAGAAAAATAAGAAGGATTACTCAAAGTATCAGTGCTACAACTGTCATAATATAGGACGTATTTCTAGATAATGTCAATCACCAAAGAAGAAGGAGAACAACAAAATACATCATGCTCATCTAGTTGAAGATGAGGATGAAGAAAGACATCAAAAGAAAACTAGAGGTGAAGATGTAGAAGAATATGTGTTATTCTCTGCACTCTCTGGGTCTGTAACACTTGGAGAAGATACATGGCTTATTGATAGCGATGCCTCTAAGCACGTGACATGAAAGAAGACAACACTGTCAAGAATTAAAGAAAAGAAATCTTCCCAGAAGGTATATTTGGGAGATCACTATCAATATGCCATCAAAGGTATTGGTGAATCAATCTACAAGCTTGACTCTGGGACTTCCATGAAAATGAAGGAAGTATTGTATGTACTAGGTTTGAAAAAGAACCTACTTTCCATCTCAGCTGTAGATAATAAATGATATAGATCTTCTTTTATAGACGAACAAGTACTTATGTGGTCCAAAGGAGTCGACACTTGAAGATGTTGTAGTCATTGGAGAAGAATAAGGAGGATTATACAAAATCAAAGGACATCGAGAGACAATCCTTGTCCATGAGACTACCGGCTCAAGTGAACTCTGGCATTGGATACTTTCTCACATCAACTACAAAGAATTGCCCTATGTGAGCAAGGTGGTAATGGGGTTACCAGATATGAAGATAGAACATGAGGGGACCTGCAAGGGATGTGCAAAGGGAAAGAACATCAAGAATCCCTTTCCGAAGAGTGAAACAAAGACCAAAGGTATGTTGGAACTAATCCATTTTTATGTATGTGGTTATATGCCCTCCATATCCTTGAATGTAAATGAGTACTATGTCACATTTATTGATGACTATTCAAGAAATACTTTGATATACTTCTTGAAGAATAAGAGTGAAGTGTTCGGGAAATTCAAGGAATTCAAAGCCTTGATAGAGAAACACTCAGAAAAGAGAATCAAGACACTAAGATCAGATAGGGAACTAGCCAATCCCTATAATCCCCAACAAAATGGTGTTGTGGAAAGAAAGAATAGAACTATCATGGAAGCAATGAATTATACCATGATTCATGACCAAGACCTCCCTATGAACCTATGGGATGAAGCAACAAGAACAACTATATATGTGCAAAGTAGATTATCTCATAGTGCTATTGGATTCAAGACACCTGGAGAGATGTATACTAGAAAGAAATTTGAAGTAAGCCATCTCAAGATATTTGGCTACCCAGTATATGCACATATTTCTAAAGAGAAGAGAACTAAGTTGGATCCTTTTGAAAACAAGGGACTATTTGTAGGATACTGTGAAGTATCCAAATCCTTCAAAATAAACATTTTAGGATTCCATCATATCGATATTAGTAGGGATGTAACATTTGATGAAGAGATAGCTCTTAAGAAGTCTAGAAGGTGTCAGCTTGAAGAAGTACATGAAGAGGATGTACTTCCTAGAAGAACATAAGCTGAACCATATCCTGAAACAATAGAATTAGAAGAACATGACAAGTTAGAGCCTCAAGAGCCCCCTACTATGGATATCTCTTGAAAGAGGAAACCTGTTTGTTTAAGAGAAATCATACAAGAAGCAGAAAGATATGGAGTTCCAGAAGGCTCCATAAGAACCAAAAAAAGATCAAATCCATATTCTAGTTATGTATCTTTGATGTGTGATATTGTAGATCAAAAACCCACTAGCTATGAGGAATTTGCACATACGAAATAATATGTTGAAGCAATGATGAAAGAATACCAGTCGATCATGAAGAACGATGTTTGGGATAATGTTCCCAAACCAGAAAACAAGAGTGTGGTATCTTTGAAATGGATATACAAGATAAAACATGTTACTGATGGAAGTATTGAAAAGTACAAAGCAAGATTTGTGTCTAGAGGATTCTCTTAGAAAGAGGGGATCAATTATGAAGAAACATTTCTCCAGTAGAAAGGTATACTTCCATCATAACTATCATTGCACTTGCTTCCATGATGAAGTGGTGTTATAGCAGATTTCACCACACTAGGTGAATCACACATTGTATGGCCTTCCCCTGTCCTGCTGTAGACTCATTAGCCCCTATGGACCACTTATTGTCTTTTGATGTATCATTGACCATCCCTAAAAACATTAGAAAAATGATATACGCGGCCTTTTCCCCGATAACCGCGTACATACGTGGATATTCCCTCTATAGTCGCGTACATCAGGATGTGTACATAATCCAGAATCCTTTGGAGCATTCCTTGACTTGGATCCAACTCATATGACTCCTGGCATTCCATATGCCTTGAGATCACACGGATTCGACCTTTCCATATCCATTTGAAAAGCTATATAAGGAACCCATTGAGACATTGAAAGCATAAGAGAGAATTGAGAGTAACGAAACTATAGTCCATTGTTGCCAGAACTTATGCTTGAGTCTGCATCCCTTTGTCCCTTGGAGCACTGTTGTGTTCTTCCCAAGCTTGCCTTTTGCTTGTAAGCTTGCTATCAAAGTGATGGAGGATTGAGGTGGTGGAGGCCCAAGTGGGGGATTCATTTTCTCTGGTTCGCAGACGTGCCATCAGAGGTTGTCATTTGTAATCTCTGATTCATATTAATAGAAATATCTTTTCCTGTCCAGTAATGTGTATTTGAATGAATATTGTATCCATTGGAATATCAAATGCTTATACATTATTGATTATATATGCTAGAATATATCTAACACCATGAAATATAGTATGCTTGTATTGTTTACTTGTTATTGAGGACGTGCTATAACAATTCAAGCTGAATATTGGAAAGCTCAACGGGGATCTACTTCAACCGTCCGAAATAAGGTACGAGGTTCGATCCTTTAGTGTTAGATGTTTTTATTTCTATTGCATATTGGGAAAGATTGATTTCTAGAGTCTAGCTGTCTGTTGTGGTACCCCAAGCCATAGGAATTTCTCTCCGTAACAAGTGGGAATTTCACTAGATGGGTGTAAAGAAAACCTTTCTTAATGGTGTGATTGAGGAAGAGGTTTACATAGAACAACCACAAGGATTTGAAGTTGAAGACAGAGCAACTCATGTATGAAAGTTGAAAAATGCTCTGTATGGACTGAAGCAAGCTCCCAGAGCTTGGTATGGCATAATAGATATCTTCTTGACAAGCATGGGATTTAAGAAGAGTAAAGTTGATCCTAATATTTACATGAATATTATGGATGATGAACCAGTTAAAATACTGTTGTATGTGGATGATCTATTTTTGATTGGAAATGAGAAACAGATCAAGAATTGCAAGAAGAAGCTAGCTGAAGAATTCGAGATGAAATATTTTGGATTGATGCATTATTTCCTAGGGATGGAAGTGTGGAAGAGCCTAGAAGGAATATTTATGAATCAAGGAAAGTATGCAGTATAAATATTGAAAATATTTGATGTGCTGGATTGTAAATCCATGGCGACACCCATTGACACCAACTTCAAGCTGTTGTTTGATGAGACATCCAAGCTAGTGAACATGAATCACTATGTTAACACTCCATTTTAATAGTTGATTTTAGGGGCTCGACGGGAGTTCAGTAAGGGTCCCAGCCCCTTGAATTTTATGTGACCACCCTTCAACGAAGAAAGCAACATGTGTGTTGTAACATTGGGCAGGATTCATAATCAAGAGCTGCGATTTATCGGGGGAAGATCCATGGTTCCGAACCACTTCGCACGAGAAAACATGCATGGTCAAAGCTTCCATCCAGGATTGTGAAACGTGTTAAATACCAAAGGATTTTGATGGTTGAGATGAGGTATGGGGAATATCTACAGCCTGAAGATATTTTGTGATCCATACTTGTGCGGATAAAATCGCGAAAAGGTGTAGGGGTCACAAAGATCAATAGCTGTGATGAAGAAGGAGATAAATCTACAGCTATGGTTCATTTCACAAGGTGAACTAGCATGGAAAAACATCTAAGTTTCCCATTGCAAGAGATGGTGGGGCCCATTTTGATTGACGACTGCATGAAGGGTCAATCTCAAAGAACGTGTCGAGGACCAGAACTTCCTGCGGTGTTCAGAAGAGAAAAGTTGGCGGCAAGAGGAATGGAACGTGGACGACGGATATGATAGATTCCTTTGATCAGATGGATAAGAAGACTCTCGAGGTGCAGATATCCCATCCAGTGCGGAGATGACAGTGGAGGAGACGTTCGTGCGTGTAATCTATGCTCTCACGGATTGGCTAATTTATCCGATGCCATTTGTAGCACACATAGAGATGGAATCATCCCTTGGTAGAGTCGTATCATGAAGGGATAGGTGGATTTTGTGTGAGTTGGCCTATGGAAATGGGGAAAGTAACTGACGAATCTGCAGCTCATACAAGGCCAACATGGCATGGGAGACCATTTCATTTCCCACTTCGAAGGAACAAAGAATCGTGGGAGTGTCCACTTCATGAAGTATGCAGCATGGATCTATTGTACCAGATGGCATCCACAACTGCTCCCCACAGTAGACAGTAAGGTGCCATGGCCGATGAATCCAGATGACTAAATCCGCAAAAAATAAAGGATCGCTCTGCTCATGCCCTTACACATGTTGAAACCAGATACACTCAATGACAGAATGTGTGGGAGTGTTGACCAGCCTGTGTGGATGATTGACCGTCAGCACGTAGCGTGGGAGTCATTTTCACGAAGCAGGATGGTATGGAGCTCTATGATATCAGCTTGCGTTATCACGCGCTGTTTCTCCATGACGTTTGTTTATATTTGTAAAACAAGGTGATAGTCCACTCCTTGCACTGTTAACACCTGATGGCGACTTGTAACAACTTTAATTCGGTAGTCTTAGCAATAGGATTGTATAAAAATGCTCCCGATAGAGGGAGAAAGGGGTTAGTGAATTGGATTAGGGAACAATATTGGGATGAGGCTCCCATTTGTAAAGCTTGATACCTGTGTATGAATAAATTATAGCGAAAGACTGTTACTCACAACAGAGATTCCTGTGTTGTTGTTTTTTCCAATACGTTCTCTCTTTTACGTGTAAATGTGTTTCCTGTTTCCACTCCATTTTGTAAATTGCTTTCCATGCCTGCAAATTAGGGTATAGTGGTTCGGAATTCATACTGGATATGCTCCAGCCGCTGTTCCAGGAATTTACCAATGGTTCTTCTAAAGTTGCATAGAATTCATCTCGTTGGTGCTCCATGTGATGGACTGTCCGTCCTTGTCCTCTAAATCGCCTGCTAAAATCTCATGATTGGGAAATCAGCAGCTATCTTTCCTTTGTTTGCAATCTTTCGTCATTCTTTCCATTTGTAATTATTTCTTCCGCAGGTTTCGACTCCATTTTCCCATGGTCCCTTACCCCTGATAATCCCACCATGCACCTTCCTCAACACACTTTTCCCCATTCAGGATCCTAGCCCCCTGATTATGCTGATTGAAAATCCTATGCAGAGTAGACTCTGGTGACACACAAGATTGAAAACCTTATGTGGAGATACTCCGACGAAAAACAAGAGATCCCTCTCTGACTGCGCAGGGCCGGAGGTGCAGTCTAAAGCGGTTCTGCTATTGCATGGGAGCGGCCTTCCCTTGCTCAACCTTGGGGGCTCAAAATCTCGGTGCTAACCAACTGGCGCCATTGCTGGGGAATGAAATTGGAGATCCTCCCTGGGAAGAACGAAAAACATTTAGATCTGGCCGTTGATGGTGAACAATTGGTCTGACACCAAGAAGGTTGAGCACTTTTGACCTGGTGACTCCACTCTTGAAGGATTCAGACCTCAGCGACTCCACTGGTGATGTGATCCAAAAAATCTAATGACCGAGGAAGGCTGGCCTATCCCGCCTGGAAAAATGGACTCCTCATAAAGCTCAGAAATGCATGATGGAAGGGCCAAACACTTGAGTCCATGTTTCTTCCAGGATTCCTTATCCTATCTTGTAAGTTTTCTCTTCTCTTTTCTTAGATTTATCAAAACAACCTTCTATGGCCCATCTCATCCTGAGTAGAGCCATGAATATGTTCCTATTTATCCTTTTTTATGGACCAAAAGCGTTGCGTCATCTGGTACATCTGATTTCAGCCTAGATCTTTATCCGGGGGCATCCGATGTCAAAGGACACCCCTGCGAAATTCATGGAACCTCGGACGATAGTTTAGATATCGTACCTAACCTTGTCTCCCCCATTTATCCAAGCCGATATAAACCACTGCAATTACCTCCTATCCTCCATGATTTTCCTGTGAAATATTACAAGTTTGACGGAGAGTCCGAAAACTTAACTGCTGAGAAAAATGTACAAGCCTTTGAGCATTTCTCTGACCTTTTTGAGATAGAACATGACGACGTCTGCATGTGGGAATTCACTCTGTCCTTGCAAGGAGATGCCAAAGTATTTTTTAAACACTTGTAACCTAAGTCCATTAGCACTTGGGAAGAGCTTTCTTGCATATTCTTGAGGTTTTGGGGTAGGAACCGACCACTGGAACAAATACTTTTAGAGTTTTATTCTTTGAGGAGACATGAAGGTGAGGCCATATCCAGTTTTAACAGACGATTCACAATCCTTTATTATAACATGCCGAAGGAAGTCCAACCTCTTGAGAACGCTGCTAAGATCTATTATGCAGCCACCTTTCCTCCTGACCTGTCCTTGCTTCTTTTGGAGAGAAAATCAGCCACCCTACATCAGATGTTCGTTGATTGTTTGGAGGTTAAGGAAAACCTCGAGATGTCCAGGAGATTGTCAGATCAGGATGGTGGTGGTGAAATAAAGGATACATACAAATTGGTTGGGCCCTACAAGCAGAAGAAGGAAGCCCATGACCCATCTAAGATCTCTCATGATATGCCAAAGGATGTCCAGCTCGAGGCTGAAATAAATGGTCATGTAGGGTCATTCTTTGAAGATGGCGACCTGCCTCGCTCCTGGTCAACTAAGGATGATTTTAAGAAGGAGTTTGGTGCACCTGTGTACGATGAATATGAAGAAGAGTACCTACAGAATATACCCGATGAACAAGCTGTTGAAGCGACGCCTTCTGATGAAAGAAATCAAAGTGCAATGCAAAGTCAGGAGGTCGGAGCTGGGAAGGATGATGAGGGCACTGGAGGTGATAAATTACCCTTATGTTATGCCTCTTTTGAGTTGATACGGCATATGATTAAATCCTCCAAGCAAAAGCAGAAAGAAATGAAGGTGGTGAAGGCCAAAGACTTGTACAAAACTGAAGACGGATGTAGCAGCTTACAAATAAACACATTTTTTGATACTCTACTTTCAGGAACGACGCCTCACACGAAAGGAGTGTGCCTACTCGGTTCCACTAGAGAAGCTGAGGACCTCCCTCTCAAAGAACATCATGCCCTTGTTACAGAAATTTCGGGCAGAGAGAGGGATATTCCATTAGAGAAATATTATGTGGGTCCTCGTCTGCAATCTTCCAAGAGTCGGCTTGATGACTCTCTATAAGCAGGAAGCTCCAGACAGCTTTCCCATGAGCAGGAGAAAGTACGTGCTGGAGGTTGCTGTGATTTCTACAAACCTGTGGCCAAATACATGGAGGGTCTGGGTGAAGGCAATGATTGGTCACATGTCAGCCTTAAAAATCAGTTTGTTTATCATTCCCTTCTCCCATTATCTGTTTCATTCTTGTCCACCAAGCACCATACAAGAACAAGAGTATTAGGAAATTTGCTTGATTGGATTCACTAGAAGTTTGATTTCACTTAGTTGGGATGGTGTACAAAGTTAGGTAGAGTAGGTAGGAGAAAATAAGCTCAAATTCTATTGAGCATTTCCTTCATTAATGTTTTTAGTTTATTTTTAGTTTCAGTTACCAGCACAGGTTTACAGTCACCAGCATGATTTGCAAGAGTGGCACAAATTCACTGAAGCAGTAGCATGAAGCAGATGGAGATGTCAAAGTAAGACTGAAGGCGGCCCAATGGTTTCGGCAGTTGGTCTACGGGGGTTCTTTGCTATCTCATTGGGAGGATGGAATCCCTTGTGAAGCCAGTTGTTAACACTCCATTTTAACAGTTGACTTTAGGGGCTCGACGTGAGTTCAATAAGGGTCCCAGCCCCTCGAATTTCATGTGACCACCCTTCAACTAAGAAAGCGGCAGGTGTGTTGTAACATTGGGTAGGATTCATAATCAAGGGCTGCGATTGATCAGGGGAAGATCCATGGTTACCAACCACTTCGCGTGAGCAAACATGCATGGTCAAAGCTTCCATCCAAGATTGTGAAACGTGTTAAAGACTGTAGGATTTCGATGGTTGAGATGAGGTCTAGGGTAGATCTATGACCTAAAGAGATTTCTCGATCCATACTTGTGCAGATAAAACCGCAATCTCAAATCATGAAAAGGTGTAGGGGTCACAAAGATCAACGGCCATGATGAAGAAGGAGATAAATCTATTCCTACGGTTCATTTCGCAAGGCGAACTAGCATGTATGAACATCTAAGTTTCCCATTGCGAGAGACGGTGGGGCCCACTTCGATCGACGGCTGCACGAAGGGTCGATCTCGATAAACGATGAAGAACGTGTCGCAAACCAGAAATGCCTATGATGTTCAGAAGAGAAAAGTTTGAGGTAAGAGGAATGGAACATGGACATCGGATATGATAGATTCCTTTGATTGGATGGCTGAGAAGACTCCTGAGGTGTAGATCTCCCATCCAGTGTGGAGATGAGAGCGAAGGAGACGTTCGCATGTGTAATCTGCGCTCTCGTGGATTGGCCAATTTCTCCGACACCATTTGTAGCACACGTAGAGGTGGAATCATCCCTTGGCAGAGTCATATCATGAAGGGATAGGTGGCTTTTGTGTGAGCTAGCGTACAAAAATGGGGAAAGTAACCAGCGAATATGCAGCTCACACGAGGCAAAGCCAATGCGACGTGGGAGACCATTCCATTTCCCACTTCAAAGGAACAAAGAATCGTGGGAGTTTCCACTTCATGAAGTATGCAACATGGATCTACTATACCAGATGGCGTCCACAACTGTTCCCCACAACAGACAGTAAGGCGCCACGGCCGATGAAGCCAGATGACTAGATCCGCAACAAATAAAGGATCACTCTGATCGCGCCTTTACAAATGTTGAAACCAGATACACTCGATGATAGAATGTGCGAGAGTGTTGACCAGCCTATGTGGGCGATTGATTGTCAGCACGCCACGTGGGAGTCATTTTCATGAAGCAGGATGGTATGGGGCTCTGCGCTGTCAGCCTATGTTATCATGCGCTGCGTCTCCATGATGTTTGTTTATATTTGTAAAACGTGGTGATATTCCACTCCTTGCACTGTTAACACCTGATGGCAACTTGTAATAGCTTTAATTCAGTAGTCTTAGCAATAGGATTGTATAAAAATGCTCTCGATAGAGGGAGAAATGGGTTAGTGAATTGGATTGGGGAACAATCTCGGGATGAGGCTCCCATTTGTAAAGATTGATACCTGTGTATGAATAAATTACAGTGAAATACTATTACTCATAGTAGAGATTCTTGTGTTGTTGTTTTTTCCAGTACGTGCTCTCTTTTACGTGTAAATGTGTTTCCTGTTTCCACTCCATTTTGTAAATTGCTTTCCATGCCTGCAAATTAGGGTATAGCGGTTCGGAATTCATACTGGATATGCTCCGGTCGCTGTTCCATGCATTTACCAATGTATCTTATAAAGTTGCATGGAATTCATATCGCTGGTGCTCCATGCGATGGACTGTCCCTCCTTGTCCTCTAAATCGCCCTCTAAAATCTCCTGATTGGGAAATCAGCAGCCATCTTGCCTCTATTTGCAATCTTTCGTCATTCTTTCCATTTGTAATCGTTTCTTCCGCAGGCTTCGAATCCATTTTCCCATGGTCCCTTTCCCCCGATAATCCCACCATGCACCTTCCTCAACACACTTTTCCCCATTTAGGATCCTACGCCCCTGATTATGCTGATTGAAAATCCTATGCGGAGTAGACTCTGGTGACACATAAGATTGACAAATGAGATACTCCGGCGGAAAATGAGATATCCCTCTGTGATTGTGCAGGGTCGGAGGCATAGTCTAAAGTGGTTCTGCTTTTTCCCAGGAGTGGCCTCCCCTCGCTCGACCTTGGGGGCTCAAAATCCCAGTGCTAACACACTATAAATAGATTATTGGGTCATTATTGTATCTGATGAACACAAGGCCAGATATATGCTTTGCTGTGAACACCTTGAGTAAGTATCTAGTTAAACCTATACGGGTTCACTTTATAGCTTCAAATCACATGATGAGGTACCTAAAAGGTAAAATTGATTTGGGACTGTAGTATGGGAGAGATCATGACTACAAATTATATGGGTATACGGATTCAGATTGGGAAGGAAGTGTCGCAGACAGAAACATCACCTCAGGTGGATGTTGTTGTCTGGGATCCTCCACGATCTCATGAGTTAGTAAGAAAAAATCCAGTGTTGCTCTCAGTATAGCTGAAGCAGATTATGTTGCAGCTTGCTCTGCTTGTTGTGAAGTGATATGGCTTTGGAAGCTGATGTTAGGATTATTTGACATGGAGTTGGACACCACAGTAATTCTTTCTGACAACTAGAGTTGTATAAAAATGACAGAGAATATGGTGTTCCATGACCAGTTGAAGCATACATGATATTTTTGTATAAGGGATATGGTACAAAAGGGAGCTATCAAGATCCAGTATATGAGTACCGATGAGCAAGTTTTTGATGTACTAACCAAGCCTCTATCTCGAGTGAAGTTCGAATATTTCCATGACAATATTGGTGTAGTTTGAAATGACTATCCTTGCAAGGAGGAATATTGATGGGACTACAGATGATGAAGATATGGACCTTATTCGAAAATGAAGATCAATTTGAAGACATGAACCCTCCTCAGACAAAGGGGGAGTAGGTTGATAATATGGAACGGGGAGTAATGATGAGACTGAAATAGATGATGAATGATAGTGATGATGATGGTCTAAAATTTATTTTTGGACGACAGTATTCTTTCTTTAGGATGGCAGGTATAACACTATGTTCATGAGAGTGGTCCTTACTAACTAAGGATGGCCCTACAGACGCTACTCTCGCATGGAGAGTACCCACATTTACTTGTGGATGATAGTGTCATCTCTTGAGGATGGTATGTATAACAATCTGTTCATGAGAGTGGTCCTTACTAGCTAAAGATGTCCCTAGATATGTTACTTTCACATGGAGAGTAGCCACATTCAGTTGTGGATACCGTAGAATAACACTCGCTCAGGAGTGGTCCTAACCTTTGTGGCATGGATTTTCTATGATGAGTCCTCATGGACGACATGACTGACATTGTGTATGCAGTCGAGGTCTTCCTTGCAAACTGTACTCTTGTATGGAGAGTATGCCTACATTCATATATAGATGCCATATAATAATACTCACTTGGGAGTGGTCCTAACCTCAATGGTATGGATTCTCTATGATGAGTCCTCATAGACATTGTAGTATAACACTCACTTGGGAGTGATCCTAACCTATGTGGTATGGATGTTATATGATGGGATGCCATTCTATATGTGGTCAATATTTTCTCTGCAGAAAATAATATTGCTTGGAAGAGTATTCCTACACTTAAGTGTAGATACCAGAGTATAATAATCACTTGGGAGTGATCCTAACCTATGTGGTATGGATGGCCAACGATGAGTCCTCAAGGACGATAGGGATGACATTGGGTGTGGTTGAGATCTACTTTTATTTGTGGACAATTCAGCTGATCGATTTAATGGATCATGCTGATGGAGGATTGCATCATCCTTGGACTCAGGTCCTAAAGTGATCGGGATCGATTATACCACAAATGGATCATGTGTACTGCAGGTAGCATGGAGAAAAAGGATCAAGTAGATCGACGTATAACAGAAAAGGGTTAAGTAGATTGAAGTACAACAAAAAAGGATCGAAGTACGGTTGTAAAGGATTGAAAGGATTGAAGTACTACTACAAAAGGGTTGAAAGGATTGAATTTTTGCTACAAGGGTTAAGAACATAGAAATATTACTGTAGAAGATCAAAGTGTTGCTGCAAAGGATCAAGAAGATTGAAGTGCTGCTGCAAAGGATCAAGAATATCAAAGTGCTATTGCAAAGGATCAAAGTACTGCAAAGGATCAAGAAGATCTAAGTCCTACTATGAAGGATTGAAATATTGAAGTGTTGCTACAAGAGGATCAAGTGATTATGTGATGCAGAAGATTAAGAGTAACTGTTCTAGTTACTGATTGTGAAAAATCCTATGATGTATAGATGTATTACCTCGATGTACTGTTGTAATTATTGTCTCTTTATTCTCCTATAGTCTCTGATGATGTTGTCACTAGAATAACCATCTCGTTAATGGGGAGTGTTGAAATATTGTAACTTAAAAGGATATTATAAATGTATTTTACTGATGTAAACAAAGGGAGATGTTATTATTCCTTTGGGGTGGGTGTTACTATTGTATTTGGTCATCATAGAGTCATGATGTAAATCCTCCACTTGTGTCGAGTCTTTAGCACCCTAATAAATAATATAATATACTGTTTTGAGTCTTCCTAGGTGAATTATGCCTAGAAAGTTTAGTGGGGATGACTTGTCTAGGGTAAAAGTCAATTGACTCATTGTGTATAAATAAAGGAGCCGTGGTTCTTATTTGCACACAAACTCACTCACTTGAGTAGTGCATAGGAGAGAGAGAGACAAAACAGAAGGAGGAGAACACCTGTTTTTGGGGTTGTCTTTTATACATCTTATACAAATGAAGTTTTGCTAAGTTTTCTTCCCCTTGAGGATTTCCCAAGATAAATGTTGTGTATATCTTGTGATTGTGTTTCTACCAGTGATTCTTGATATGATAATGCTATGAATTTTTAATTGAATACTATTGAATATAGTGTAGCATATGAAATATTCACAATGAGTAATTGTAGTATTGATAAGGTAAGGATACCCTAGTAGGGCCATATGTCTATTGAGGTTGGGCATACTACCCAACAAAATGTTGATAGTTGGGATCATTTTTACCCATGAATGGTGGTTGTTCCTGGTTGGGTCTGACTTGGGGTCCGTAAGTAGGTTGATCCCACTGATTGGTAACTCCTCCTAGATAAAGGAAATATAATGGATTATTGTATTGTTCCCTGCTAAGGTATTGATTACCATTATTGGGTTGTTGATGAGGGACCCAAGCTGATGTGGGAGGCTGTGAAGCAGGACCAAGATGGGATGTAGGGGGTATAAAATGAATTTCAATGTTCGACAAAGATATGGGAGGCATAGAAGTACCTCTCATTGGAGAACCTGACATTGGATTATGAACACACTGTGACACTCCTACCGGAGTGGTACTTCTATCCAATGTTGGTGGAGCATTCTCTAGAATGGCACTAGAAGGGATATTCACAAATATGCCCAAAATATCACTAGGTAAAAGTTAGGGTAAGGGCCTTCTAGATTTTGGAAATAGTTCCATAGTTGACACATTTATGGCACTAGTAGAACCAAACTGAGAGTTATCTTGGCCAAGGGAGGTTTCCCAAATGGAGAATTCAACCCAAATATAGGAACCACTATTTCATCAGGATGAAATTGATTGAGCCCAGCTCCAAAATGAGTAGGGATGAAAAAATATGGATTCAGAGAGGATGGTTTCTCCGCTAAAGGTGTTACTAAAAATTCAGTAATGGGAGCATTGACGGGAGGAGAGAACTCACCTCCTCCTTATGTAACCAGAACTCCTTCCAATTTAGTCATAGAACCACTACCTGCTTCATAATTTGTATCCAATTCTTGCTCCACGGGAGGTTTGGTCGCAAGATTTAAGGGATTTTCAGGATCTTCAGGTGTCTTAATAGGAAATATTATTGTTGCGCCTCTAAGGTGCGTAGCTCTTTCCCTTGTAACCAATGAGACCTTATCCATGGAAAATCATTCGGTTTAGAAAGGTCAAACTGATTTCAAAATTAAAACCTCTATCTAATTGGGAAAATCAAATGCTACTCAAGATAAAGAAACAATCAAAATTGTGATGAGAGTGGTTTAAAAGTTAGGATCCTCACAAAATTTTCAAATCACTACAACTCGTGATACAATGTAGGGTCCAACAGTAAATCATGACAAAGAGGATTGGAATTTGGGACCATACCCTTTCCTGAATACCCAACTACCATGATGACACATGCATAGCAATCTCCCCAATTGTTGTTCTTAGTGTATTGTGGTGATAGGACGGTCAAAGGGATATGCTCAGATGGTCTCAAGATCCCTAAATGTCTCTCTTGATATAAAAAAGGTATGTGGGATATCCACTCTATAGTAGTGTTGTCTAATGTACAACCGTTCGAAAGGGGCCTTCCTATATACGACTAAGTACATGAACTACCTTTCGATATACCTCAAGGGTACATGAAAGGTCATTCTACATACCAATAATGCATGGAAAAACCACATGATCCCTAGGATGTAATGTAGAAAAATAATGACAACTCCTACATTTAAAAATGTCAAAACATGTCTATAACCTATCACACCTTCCTACAAATTTTTAACCTAAAAATAGCGCTTAATTTTATCTTTTATTGTTAGGTGAATGCATGATGTGAGTACTCAAAATTAAAACCTTGCAATGACGCTCATGCAAGTCTTTTCACTTTCACTTTTTGTAAAATTGCCTACTTAAGGAAGAGATAGAGATTCGGTTCCTACTTATCCAAAATGAATAAATCCCAAGAAAACCAATATGGAACTATATTTTCAATCCTATTGCAAGCATGCAAAGACTTCAAATGAAAAAAACATTGAAAAGGAAAAGGATGAGATCTCTTTTGAAAATAAAAACACAATGGACTACTTAGCACACCATACTATTTCAAATTATTCAAAACGAAAAACAAGATGCAAATAACAAACTTTTATTTTTGTTTGAGAGGAAAAATATATCAGAAGCAATCAAAATGTAAACACCTGAAATTCTATGAGACTAATCAAGTCATTGACAGTTCATACCTATTCTTAAGATCTAGAACTTTTCTCTCAATTTTTTCAAAAGTCAAATATGAAGACAATCTTAAATAAAACTCTGAAGAAAACAAAAGAAATACTACTTTCTTTCCAGTTGGTATAAGCAACATTCAGAGATATCAATACACAATTGCTTTTCAAAAAATTCTTTCAACCAAAAATCAAATGGACAAGAAGCTCACAAGCTAAAATAAAACTAGTCCTTGAAGGTGTAAACCAATCAAGCCTAAACACACTTTCCAGATTTTGATTAACAACCTTAACTATCAATAATTAATCCAAACAATATTTAGAAACCAAATTACAAATGCAAAATCTCAAAATAAAACTAGGATTGGAACCCTACCTAGCACTGTTAGTTGATAGATGATTACACAGCGTTACTACTCTAGCACCGCGCTTTTCCAACAGAAACAGAGTGATGACACCACTCTTTGTTCACTGGATAACTGTGGTGGCACTGCTTTTTTCCTTAGAAGAAGGTGCAGTGTCTGCTCTTTCAACACTACCCAGCTGCGGTGGCCATTATAGATTTTGAAATCAAACACAAGGTGATAAAATAAGATGTTAAAGTTCAATAACTAGATCCAAATGATAATAATCAACAAGAATATGAAGCATCAGAAGTAGATCAAGGCATATTTAGCAATTCCAAACCAAATCTAGCTAATTTACTAGTAGATTTGATTTATTAAGAAATTGATATTTGAAAACAAGGAAAGAACCAAGAATAACCAAGAATTTTGATGTGCTCTCTAGTATGGTCTCCAATTTTGTTACCAGAAATACTCACCTTCTGCGAATAGAAGTTGTTTCCCTAGCCTGAAATACTCAGTACTAGAAAAAAGAAGTCACAACGTAAAAGAACCTCCCCTAAGTTAACTTAAAATTCTTGAATAAAATACTATTTTACCTCTCACAAGTTGTAAAAGGCTCATCTTTGGAGTGTTTTATCTCCACAGATGTCCTACAAGATATAAAACTAAACATACACTAGATCAGAGCAACAAGCTAGTCTATGATCTTATGTTAAGGACCAAGGAATTCAACAATAAACACAGTGATTCAAATACAATGATGTTTATGGGAAAGAAACCTTTATTTGCATTAATAAAATGGAGAGAGAGAGCATACAATCTAAGACTTGGTGTTTAGAAACCCTTATCAAGTGAACCTTGCCTCAAAGCCTCAAGCTTACCTACTAATTTCTCATTAGTCTTGGCTGAATTTGGCTAGAGTTTGGATGCAATACCATAATATTCCTCCTCTTACCCATGGGGGGTGAGATAGTATTTAAATCCATGGGAGGATAGAATAGGTTAAGGATATCATGGGTGAGGTGGAGGGAGGATCCTATAAGGATGGATCTTGAGCTCTAGGTGGTCCTGAACCTTAGGGATTAGGCTCCACGAAGTCAAGCTTCAGAATCCTTTTGAAGCTTCTCTTTTTTCCATTAAAATTCGAGCATCTCTCTTTGTCAAAGGGGACATAGTGTTACTAGGGGTGCACATCTCATTGCATAAAGGAAAATGGCGGTGGCACCGCTTACTGCTCAAAGAAAAATAACATTACTAACATAGGTACCACACCTTGATCACAAGGAAAGTGTAGTGGTGGCCAAAAGTGTAAAACCATTGATCCTTGTCAATTTTTAACTTATAAATTTGAGGATTTGAGGAAAACAATTATAGTTTGTGTTATAGATGATTTTAACACACTTTGTAGATCACACCTTTATGGACTTCCATGTCCCTCTGTAGACTCTTTGGACTCCCTTTGCTCAAATGATACTTTGATGATCCAATAAAATACCTAAAAAACACCTTTTTATTGTTGTACATGACTTTTGAGCCGATACTCGCATGTACGCGCAGCTTGCTCCATTATAGCCCGCGTACATCAATAAATGTGCATAAAAACAAAAAAATTTGGAGGTTTCATCAATGAGTGCCATATAACTTGACTCTCGGCCCTCCATATTCCTAGAAATGCTCCGAATCAACCCTCCATTGTCTATTGGAGGGTTGTATATTGAGCCTCTTGGATGCATTGAAAGAGAAGAATTTTGTAGAGTAAGGAAACTATAGTTCATTATTGCCTCACTTGATTATGCTTGAGTATGCATCCCTTTGTCCTTTTGAGCACACATTTATGCTCTTCCCAAGCTTTCAATTTCTTTGTAAACTTTCCATTGAGATGGAGGATTGAAGTGGTGGAGGCCCAGGTGGAGGAGTTGGCTTCTCCATTTTGATGAGGTGCCGACAGATTTTTTCACTATTCTCTCTGTTTATTATTAATATAAATATCAATCATCTTATCCATTACATGTGTATGCCTATGAATATTTTATCCATGGATGTATTTATATTTGCTTATACATGTTGAATTTATATATGCTAGAGTATGCCTAACACTTTTACATATATCATGCTTGTCTTGTTTACTGTTGTTGAGAGTGAATTAGAAATACAAGCGCGGTGGAAAATCTCAACAGGGATCTACATCAACCATCCATAATAAGGTATGTTTCATATCCCTCAGTGTTAGCAGCATTTGTTTCTCTTGCATATTGAAATGGATGGATTTTTAGTGTCATTTAGTTTGTTGTGGTATACCCCAAGACATTAGAAGTTTCTCTCTGTAACATAATTGGCGACCTCACTAGGGAGGTTCCTTGTTTTTCTTTTGGGATTGGGTGCACAATGTGCTTGAATTGCTCTATGTTTCTGTGTGTTTCTGTATCGAGTCCAGAAGTTTGTTTGACTAGTAGTGTCCTATTGGAGTAATTTAGGTATTAGCTTATCATTTTACCCCCTTTTTCTTTTTGTACATGGGTTTTTGGTTTACAGCTGCATATACATGCGAGTTTTTTCTCACAACCAGGTATACATGCATCTTTCCTGCAAACAGTCGCGTACGCCCCTCTTTTTGAGTGTGAATTGGATGTTTGAGAGAAGACGGGTGGATTATGAATGTTTCTAAGTCTTCATGGATGCTTTTGTGGTCTGTCTACTACCTCTGTTTCTAACCAGAGACCATTTTTATTTGCTTCTTAGTTAGAAGTTGTTCTTGTCATCTTGTTTCCTTTTTATCTCAGTATATTGCTTCGCTGATTTCTGATACTTGCTGCAGAATCTGGGAGTTGTAGAGTATTTTATTGCATTTACATATAATTTATTTCAAAAATAAAAATAAAAACTTAATTTTTAACATGTTCATGCATTTTTGCATTTGCATAGTGCTTGCATTAGCGTTTCTTAGTTGATGAGTAGTTAGATTTTCATATAGGAATGGTTGCATTATCATTTGAAGGAAAAAATATGCATCTCATGTAGTGGCATACCTCATTTTCAAATTTAAAGAAAAAATTGCACTTGGCATTGTTTGTTAGGTGTGCATATTTTCTTTCCCTGCCGAGTGATAACATCATTGGTTGCATGATTATTTCCTTTGAGTAATCACAGCCTATAAAATCAACACTTAATTAAAAATGAATTACATATTTTTATTTGATAGGGTACATCAACAAGCTTAGGCTTTAGAGTCTTGAAATATATTTTTGTGAGTAAATTTCTCGAAGACTACTAAACAAAACAAGTAGGTGTTTGTCTAGGTGAGAGACTTAAATTCTTGTTATAATTAGTGTTCTCAAGAGGATCCTCTTACACAGGAGCTAAGCACGAGGAAACATACATGTTTATGGTGGGGATAGCCCCTTGGCACTCTCTGTGCAATGCTAGAGATATTTACAGGATCTTATTTGTATCTAGGGGATTTTGAGGTACTTTTGGTGCTTTTGAGATTCGGGATTTGATACCCTGCCCATATGGTAGATACCGCCTGCAACTCTCCTCCTGAGCATTGATTATATTGGGGTGACCTTAATTTCCTTACCTAGGTATCACAGGGGGTACTTGCATAGGTTATTCTATGAGTGTCATAGCTAGTTAGGGGTTAGACAACACATTTTCTTTATGAGTTGAAGCTGAGGGACGCTATAATTGGTTACACACCTCTACTTGTAGTGTATGGGATTATCAAGTCTCTCCTAGGAGAGACATACCTGCTACATTCGGCAGCTCATTTATCCTCCCCTTGGCTTGCTTTGATTTTGGCTTAGATTCTCTTAGGAGTGTGGTCTGTGTGCGCTATATTTATCTAGGGTTTGTAGTTAGTTGAGTCTCTTTATTTTTGTGGAGTCATTGTGGATCAAGGACTGAAATATCACTATTATCAATAGTTATAAGGCTTTCCTACATCTACGTCTCCTACTCCTTCGTGGAAGAGAGTTATACAATCTGGGTGGACTCATACACACTTTGATTCACACACCGGTCTCATCGTGAGTCATGCATCCAAGATACCGAAAGTCCTTCCTTCTCTGTCCTCTGGGATGGGGAATGTTTCATTCAGTGTATATGGGACTCCGAAAGAAACTGATCTATTTGAGGTTGGTACACCATATAATGCATGATCCCATTTTTCAGATTATGTAATTACTAACCGACGATATTCTCCTTGAAGGTTGGGCAGTGAGACTCATCTTGATCCTTCTAGCACTAGCCCTTTTATATTTGGCATGCCAGATATGATCGATAAATTGCCTTCATATGTCGTCGATACTAGTGTTGGTCTTAGATGATTTTAACACACTTTGTAGATCACACCTTTATGGACTTCCATGTCCCTCTGTAGACTCTTTGGACTTCCTTTGCTCAAATGATACTTTGATGATCCAATAAAATACCTAAAAAACACCTGTTTATTGTTGTACATGACTTTTGAGCTGATAATCGCATGTACACGTAGCTTGCTCCACTATAGCCCGTGTACATCAATAAATGTGCATAAAAACAAAAACTTTTGGAGGTTTCCTCAATGAGTGCCATATAGCTTGACTCTCGGCCTTCCATATTCCTAGAAATGCTCCGAATCGACCCTCCATTGTCTATTGGAGGGTTGTATATTGATCCTCTTGGATGCATTGAAAGAGAAGAATTTTGTAGTGTAAGGAAACTATAGTTCATTATTGCCTCACTTGATTATGCTTGAGTCTGCATCCCTTTGTCCTTTTGAGCACACATTTATGCTCTTCCCAAGCTTTCCATTTCTTTGTAAACTTTCCATTGAGATGGAGGATTGAAGTGGTGGAGGCCCAGGTGGAGGACTTGGCTTCTCCATTTTAACAAGGTGCCGATAGATTTTTTCACTGTTCTCTTTGTTTATTATTAATATAAATATCAATCATCTCGTCCATTACATGTGTATGCCTATGAATATTTTATCCATGGATGTATTTATATTTGCTTATACATGTTGAATTTATATATGCTAGAGTATGCCTAACACTTTTACATATATCATGCTTGTCTTGTTTACTGTTGTTGAGAGTGAATTAGAAATACAAGCGCGGTGGAAAATTTCAATAGGGATCTACATCAACCGTCCATAATAAGGTATGTTTCATATCCCTCTATGTTAGCAGCATTTGTTTCTCTTGCATATTGAAATGGATGGATTTTTAGTGTCATTTAGTTTGTTTTGGTATACCCCAAGACATTGGAAGTTTCTCTCTGTAACATAATTGGCGACCTCACTAGGGAGGTTCCTTGTTTTTCTTTTGGGATTGGGTGCACAATGTGCTTGAATTGCTCTCTATTTCTGTGTGTTTCTGTATCGAGTCCAGAAGTTTGTTTGACTAGTAGTGTCCTATTGGAGTAATTTAGGTATTAGCTTATCATTTTACCCCCTTTCTCTTTTTGTACATGGGTTTTTGGTTTACAGCTGCATATACACGCGAGTTTTTTCTCAACAACCAGGTATACATGCAACTTTCCCGCAAACAGTCACGTACACCCCTCTTTTTGAGTGTGAATTGGACGTTTGAGAGATGATGGGTGGATTATGAATGTTTCTAAGTCTTCTTGGATGCTTTTGTGGTCTGTCTACTACCTCTGTTTCTAACCAGAGACCATTTTTATTTGCTTCTTAGTTAGAAGTTGTTCTTGTCATCTTGTTTCCTTTTTATCTCAGTATATTGCTTTGCTGCTTTCTGATACTTGCTGCAGGGTCTGGGAGTTGTAGAGTATTTTATTGCATTTACATATCATATATTTCAAAAATAAAAATAAAAAATTAATTTTTAGCATGTTCATGCATTTTTGCATTTGCATAGTACTTGCATTAGTGTTTCTTAGTTGATGAGTAGTTAGATTTTCATATAGGAATGGTTGCATTATCATTTGAAGGAAAAAATATGCATCTCATGTAGTGGCATACCTCGTTTTCAAATTTAAAGAAAAAATTGCACTTGGCATTGTTTGTTAGGTGTGCATATTTTCTTTCACCGCCGAGTGATCAAATCATTGGTTGCACGATTATTTCCTTTGAGTAATCACAGCCTATAAAATCAACACTTAATTTAAAATGAATTACATATTTTTATTTGATAGGGTACATCAACAAGCTTAAGCTTTAGAGTCTTGGAATATATTTTTGTGAGTAAATTTCTCGAAGACTACTAAACAAAACAACTAGGTGTTTGTCTAGGTGAGAGACTGAAATTCTTGTTATAATTAGTGTTCTCAAGAGGATCCTCTTACACAGGAGCTAAGCACAAGGCAACATACATGTTTATGGTGGGGATAGCCCCTTGGCACTCTCTGTGCAATGCTAGAGATATTTACAGGATCTTATTTGTATCTAGGGGATTTTGAGGTACCTTTGGTGCTTTTGAGATTTGGGATTTGATACCCTGCCCATATGGTAGATACCACCTGCAACTCTCCTCCTAAGCATTGATTATATCGGGGTGACCTTAATTTCCTTACCTAGGTATCACAGGGGGTACTTGCATAGGTTATTCTATGAGTGTCCTAGCTAGTTAGGGGTTAGACAACACATTTTCTTTATGAGTTGAAGCTGAGGGACACTATAATTGGTTACACACCTCTACTTGTAGTGTATGGGATTATCAAGTCTCTCCTAGGAGAGACATACCTGCTACATTCGGGAGCTCATTTATCCTCCCCTTGGCTTGCTTTGATTTTGGCTTAGATTCTCTTAGGAGTGTGTTCTGTGTGCACTATATTTATATAGGGTTTGTAGTTAGTTGAGTCTCTTTATTTTTGTGGAGAAATTGTGGATCAAGGACTGAAATCTCACTAGTATCAACAGTTAGAAGGATTTCCTACATCTACGTCTCCTCCTCCTTCGCGGAAGAGAGTTATACAATTTGGGTGGACTCATACACACTGTGATTCACACACTGGTCTCATCGTGAGTGATGCATCCAAGATACTAAAAGTCCTTCCTTCTCTGTCCTATGGGATGGGGAATGTTTCATTCAGTGTATATGGGACTCCGAAAGAAACTGATCTGTTTGAGGTTGGTACGCCATATAATGCATGATCCCATTTTTCAGATTATGTAATTACTAACCGACGATATTCTCCTTGAAGGTTGGGCAGTGAGACTCATCTTGATCCATCTAGCACTAGCCCTTTTATATTTGGCATGCTAGATATGATCGATAAATTGCCTTCATATGTCGTCGATACTAGTGTTGGTCTTAGATTATTTTAACACACTTTGTAGATGACACCTTTATGGACTTCCACGTCCCTCTGTAGACTCTTTGGACTCCCTTTGCTCAAATGATACTTTGATGATCCAATAAAATACCTAAAAAACACCTGTTTATTGTTGTACATGAATTTTGAGCTGATAATCGCATGTACATGTAGCTTGCTCCACTATAGCCCATGTACATCAATAAATGTGCATAAAAACAAAAAATTTTGGAGGTTTCCTCAATGAGTGCCATATAACTTGACTCTCGGCCTTCCATATTCCTAGAAATGCTCCGAATCGACCCTCCATTGTCTATTGGAGGGTTGTATATTGAGCCTCTTGGATGCATTGAAAGAGAACAATTTTGTAGTGTAAGGAAACTATAGTTCATAATTGCCTCACTTGATTATGCTTGAGTTTGCATCCCTTTGTCCTTTTGAGCACACATTTATGCTCTTCCCAAGCTTTCCATTTCTTTGTAAACTTTCCATTGAGATGGAGGATTCAAGTGGTGGAGGCCCAGGTGGAGGACTTGGCTTCTCCATTTTGACCAGGTGCCGACAGATTTTTTCACTGTTCTCTCTGTTTATTATTAATATAAATATCAGTCATCTCGTCCATTACATGTGTACGCCTATGAATATTTTATCCATGGATGTATTTATATTTGCTTATACATGTTGAATTTATATATGCTAGAGTATGCCTAACACTTTTACATATATCATGCTTGTCTTGTTTACTGTTGTTGACAGTAAATTAGAAATACAAGCGCGGTGGAAAAGCTCAACAGGGATCTACATCAACCGTCCATAATAAGGTATGTTTCATATCCCTTAGTGTTAGCAGCATTTGTTTCTCTTGCATATTGAAATGGATGGATTTTTAGTGTCATTTAGTTTGTTGTGGTATACCCCAAGACATTGGAAGTTTCTCTCTGTAACATAATTGGCGACCTCACTAGGGAGGTTCCTTGTTTTTCTTTTGGGATTGGGTGCACAATGTGCTTGAATTGCTCTCTGTTTCTGTGTGTTTCTGTATCGAGTCCAGAAGTTTGTTTGAATAGTAGTGTCCTATTGGAGTAATTTAGGTATTAGCTTATCATTTTACCCCCTTTCTCTTTTTGTGCATGGGTTTTTGGTTTACAGCTGCATATACACGTGAGTTTTTTCTCAACAACCAGGTATACATACATCTTTCCTACAAACAGTCGCGTACGCCCCTCTTTTTGAGTGTGAATTGGACGTTTGAGAGATGACGGGTGGATTATGAATGTTTCTAAGTCTTCTTGGATGCTTTTGTGGTTTGTCTACTACCTCTGTTTCTAACCAGAGACCATTTTTATTTGCTTCTTAGTTAGAAGTTGTTCTTGTCATCTTGTTTCCTTTTTATCTCAGTATATTGCTTCGCTGCTTTCTGATACTTGCTGCAGGGTCTGGGAGTTGTAGAGTATTTTATTGCATTTACATATCATTTATTTCAAAAATAAAAATAAAAAATTAATTTTTAGCATGTTCATGCATTTTTGCATTTGCATAGTACTTGCATTATTGTTTCTTAGTTGATGAGTAGTTAGATTTTCATATAGGAATGGTTGCATTATCATTTAAAGGAAAACATATGCATCTCATGTAGTGGCATACCTCGTTTTCAAATTTAAAGAAAAAATTGCACTTGGCATTGTTTGTTAGGTTTGCATATTTTCTTTCACTGCCGAGTGATAACATCATCGGTTGCACGATTATTTCCTTTGAGTATTCACAGCCTATAAAATCAACACTTAATTTAAAATGAATTACATATTTTTATTTGATAGGGTACATCAACAAGCTTAGGATTTAGAGTCTTGGAATATATTTTTGTGAGTAAATTTCTTGAAGACTACTAAACAAAACAAGTAGGTGTTTGTCTAGGTGAGAGACTGAAATTCTTGTTATAATTAGTGTTCTCAAGAGGATCCTCTTAGATAGGAGCTAAGCACAAGGCAACATACACGTTTATGGTGGGGATAGCCCCTTGGCACTTTCTATGCAATGCTAGAGATATTTACAGGATCTTATTTGTATCTAGGGGATTTTGAGGTACCTTTGTTGCTTTTGAGATTCGGGATTTGATACCCTGCCCATATGGTAGATACCGCCTGCAACTCTCCTCCTGAGCATTTATTATATTGGGGTGACCTTAATTTCCTTACCTAGGTATCACAGGGGGTACTTGCATAGGTTATTCTATGAGTGTCCTAGCTAGTTAGGGGTTAGACAACACATTTTATTTATGAGTTGAAGCTAAGGCACACTATAATTGGTTACACACCTCCACTTGTAGTGTATGGGATTATCAAGTCTCTCCTAGGAGAGACATACCTGCTACATTCGGGAGCTCATTTATCCTCCCCTTGGCTTGCTTTGATTTTGGCTTAGATTCTCTTAGGAGTGTGGTCTGTGTGCGCTATATTTATCTAGGTTTTGTAGTTAGTTGAGTCTCTTTATTTTTGTGGAGTCATTGTGGATGAAGGACTGAAATATCACTATTATCAATAGTTAGAAGGCTTTCCTACATCTACGTCTCCTCCTCCTTCGCGAAAGAGAGTTATACAATCTGGGTGGACTCATACACACTGTGATTCACACACCGGTCTCATCATGAGTCATGCATCCAAGATACCGAAAGTCCTTCCTTATCTGTCCTCTGGGATGGGAATGTTTCATTTAGTGTATATGGGAGTCTGAAAGAAACTGATCTATTTGAGGTTGGTACGCCATATAATGCATGATCCCATTTTTTCAGATTATGTAAATACTAACCGATGATATTCTCCTTGAAGGTTGGGAAGTGAGACTCATCTTGATCCTTCTAGCACTAGCCCTTTTATATTTGGCATGCCAGATATGATCGATAAATTGCCTTCATATGTCATCGATACTAGTGTTGGTCTTAGTGGTGTGCCTGGGGGCACTACCATACCGTTCCATGATGATCAATTTGGTAGTGGTCATATTGCACCCTCCACACCCTTTGTGGGATGAATTCCTTACACCTCATCCATGCATATCATTGGGATCCCTTCTAACGGAGGTGACCCTAGACATGTTAACATTGGAGGTACCTCATATATTCCATCATATGTTCCATCATCTTCTATAAATGTTCCTTCGAGTGCATTTTTTATGACACACCCTCCTTACAACTCGCATGGTTCTTTGGGATGGAGTACTTCTTATATCCATGTGGTCCCTTCATCTATCGGTTATGTTATGTCAGGGGGTTATGTACCTCCTTATGTGTCCAGGGGATTACCATCCTATCAGTCTTATAATTACGGCTATGTAGCACCCTAGTCTCAAGGTATTCCTAATTATAGTATGCCCATGTATCCGTTTATGGGTAAGATGGGAGGAGGTTATTATCCGACTAGCCGAGGCCACGGTATTTACAGCCAACAACCCTATGTGGATCAATACTTTCAAGGAGCATGGAATCAAATGGCACAACCTAGGCTCCCTTTCCTAGCTACTTTGAATTTACCTGACTTATCGAAGTTGAGCAATGATCCGACATGGATGGTTGTTCCTGCTAAGATTCCTTTAGAAATTCCAAAATTTGAAGGTAAGAATGGTGAGGACCCTAGAGAGAACATTACCACTATCCACCTATGATGCTCTTTGAATTTGTTAAACCATGATTTCGTTCGTTTACTACTATTTCAATGCACCCTCATGGGTCCTGCGACGAAATAGTATATAGAGTTTCCCGAGGGAATATATCAAAAATTTAATGAGTTATCCATGACCTTTCTGAAACCAATTTCAGCTACTTGTTCATTACGATGCCGATACTGATCTCTTGTTCAAATTTTGGCAAGATAAAGCCACACATATTTCAGACCATATTTAGGAGCAACGTAGACGAAAGTGGTTGATTAATGCCAACATTCCACTATAGTTCCTTTTTGAATGGTTCCTCAAGTCATTATTTCCATATATAGCGAAGGATGTTTCCAAGTTTGGATTTATGAATGAGGAACAAGCTATTTTATGAGCTCAGAAACTAGACTTGATTTACACTCAGTCTAGGCTCTTATGTGAGATTATTCTGAATGCATCGTGGTCAAACTTTGAGCCTAAGTTCAAACCTGGGCCACATGCTGAAGGCATTGTTGTATCTATGAATACTAACCCGTAGAATCAGTTATGAATCAAATGAATAATTTCTCTATTAACCATCCTATGTCAGGACAATCTACGACTTCGTCTCATCCCACCCAGTCGACGGATGTACACTCTGTGCAATCGTCGAACCATAAGGGTAACCAATAGACCAGATGGTACAAGAAAAGGGGAAGAAACAATCATAGGGGTGGGAATGGGAATGAAACTTCTAACGATGATAAGAACGGTAATGATGCTGGGGGGGACAAGAAGTCTAAAACTAAGGTTAAGTTCACTTGCAAGATTTTTGGGAGATATCACCTCACTTACTTGTGCCCTCGTATCGATGAAGCCTCAAAATTCATTACGTAGAGCCCAACTGTGTTAATGGATCCTTTATTGTATTGTCAAAATATGAATTCGAGGACCATGGAATTTGGAAGTGCTTATGGTGGGCATCAAAACCCGCTGAACACCGAAAGTGGCCATGGGTGAATTAACATGATGTCTTCTGATAATGTTGTGACACAAGTGAAAGATTATGGTTCATCGCAACCTGACTTGGGAAAAAAACTGCTCCTCCCGAGGTCCCTTTGCATATTGATAATCCTGTCGACAAGCATGAAGTTATATCCTACATTCCTAAGGGAGTATTATAGCGTTCGGCGCACAATCCTAATGCCCGTGCCTCCCAACATTATTCCATTGTCAAGGATTATGGCCATACTCCTTGTGTGATGTCCTCC
Organism: Pseudotsuga menziesii; assembly: GCA_001517045.1. Lineage (NCBI taxonomy): Eukaryota > Viridiplantae > Streptophyta > Pinopsida > Pinales > Pinaceae > Pseudotsuga > Pseudotsuga menziesii. The sequence goes on along the minus strand of LPNX010261831.1, from coordinate 214,161 downwards.
TTAGGAGTCCTTCAAACTTTCCCTTCGCAGAGGAAAGCTTTGTTGTCTTCCCTTGGGGTGGTTGATTCACATGATTCTAGAGTGATTAAATTTGAAACCCATGAAGTCCAACCTCACTTTCCTTACCATGTGGATCTCCTAGTCCATGTGGAGTGTATGAAAAACACCATTAAAAGCACAGTAATTGATGAAGGCGTTGTGACTTCTGTGATGTCTTTAACCTGTTGGAAAGGTCTAGGTTCTCCCATATTGTCAAGATATGGGACCATGTTGATTAATATTGATGGGAGATATTTTTGGCCACATGGTATACTTCCTTCTCTTGAATTCCAATTGGGAGGGAATACTGTGTCGATCAAGTTTAAGGTGGTTGATGCACCCCTTTACTAGTTCGTAATTAGATTTACAACATGAAATTGGTTGCATCATCCCTGTTCCGAATTATTTTCTTCCCTTTCGAAGATAGGATTGTCATGATCGAGAAAAAATATTTTGATAGTTTCGGTATGAAAGCATCATCGGGAGATACTATCCCGCTCATTTATAATTCTCAGCCGACAACTGAGAATGTTGGGGTGGGAATGTATCCGTATTTGATGGGAACTTTCAATATTTCAGCACCAATTCTTACTATAGGTTTCGGCCTTGGTAGTGAATCATCACCATTGATTTCTATTCCATTTTTCATTTCGCATTTGGAAGATCCCCGGATTCTCCCTTCTCTGAGTACTTCGGATGAAGATCCTATACCTACCAAGATGGACATGTTGTTATCTACAATGGCGATATATTATCAAGCTACTCTTAGTCTCATTGTAGATCTTAGTCCTTCCTCTTCGCGGATGGAGGAGGAGGACCCCTTTTCACTGCCTGCTTGGGAGGTTCCGTCATCACACTCTGATAATTTCTTCGACGACACTTTTCCTTTGAATAAATCTATTCTAGAAGCCATGAATGGTTTAGAAGGGCCTTGGGAGGAGTTACAACATCGATCTTAATTTCTCCCAGAGCTTGAACGAATGGAGTGTGATGACTATAGGTAGATCCTTAGCGAGAATGTTGGTAGTCCCGTGATCCCCTTAGGTGCTCCTGGTAAATATGCCGAAAGGAACCTGGCTAATTTGTCACTGAATATCACTATCAACATTTCTAGAACTCCTGGAAAAGTAGAAAATGTTTACATTGGGAAGATTGTTCCCTCGATGAAATTGAAGCATACACTAAGCTCTTCAAAATATTTTGAGAAGTTTTTGCTTGCTCGTATGATGAAATGTTGGGAATAGAACATAGGATTGTTTAACATGAGATCAAAACTTATCCTGATGCTATACCTATTCGACAATGATTACGTGTGATGAATCCCCGTAAGGAACCCACTATTAAGGCATCGATAGAGAAGTTTCTCAAGGTTAGCTTTATTTATCCAGTTCCCTTGACTGAATAGGTATCTAATACCATTCTGGTTGATAAGAAACATGGGACTATCCATGTGTGTACTGATTTAAGAGACCTGAACAAATCTTGTCCTAAGGATAACTTTCCCACACCATTCATAGATCTTATTTTGGATGAGTGTGCAGGAAGCGAGGTGTTTTTGTTTATGGACATATTTTCATGGTATAATCAGATTCAGATCCAGCATGAGGAACAACATAAAATGACTTTCATTTGTCCTTGAAGTACGTTTGCATACCAAAAAATGCCTTTCATCCTTAAAAACCCTGGAGATACTTTTCAACGGGAAATGAACTTTGCTTATCATGACATTAAGCGAATCATTGAAGTATATATTGATTATTTAGCTACTCACTCACGTTTTAGAGTGGATCATCCTGACCATCTATGCTCAGTTTTTGAAAGATGTCGTTGATATCAAATTTGGTAAAATCCACAAAAGTGCATCTTTTGAGTGAAAGTAAGTCACTTACCGGGGTTAATCGTTTCTAAGGAGGGCATTAGGGTTGACCCTCTTAAGGTTGAGGAAATACTTTGATTGTCTCCCCATTGCACTATTAAACACCTTCACAGTTTACAAGGGATGGGAAACTTCTTGTGGAGGTTTGTTTTCAATTTTGCTAATTTGACCAAGGGTTTCATGAACCTGGGATGAGGGAGCCCTAGATTCTTTCGATGCATTGAAGAAATTATTGGCATTGTCCCCTATGCTTAGTCCACCCAACTATAGCTGTGATTTCTTGTTATATGTGGCTGCATCTCAAGAGACAATTGGAATGGTTTTGGTTCAAGAGGATGAGGAGCTTCAAGAGCACACTATCTATTATCTTAGTCGAAAACCCATTGATGTTGAACTTCGTTATACTCATTTTGAGAATATATCCTTAGCTACCGTCCATGTGGTTCAACAATTGAGACATTACATACTCCTTCGCTAGACTTTGGTTGTGGCTCACATCAATCCATTTCAGATCTTCCTAACTAGACGGATGATAGGGGGAAATATAATAAATGGATTGTGATCTTGCAAGAGTTCAATCTCGAATTTGTTTCAGAAAAATCAAAGAAATCATTGATTTTTATGGAGCTCATATCAGATTTTCCTAGTTTGGATGAAGTTGAGGTTCATGAAGACTCTTTTGTTGATGAAAATATATTCCATATTTCGACTCTGGACCCATGGTATGGGGATATTATCATCTATTTTCGAACTTTGAAGGTCCCTCCTCACCTCTCACTGGATGAGCATCGACGGTTGTGACATGTAGCTAAGAACTACCTCATTTTCGGTGACACTTTGTATCTCCATGGGGTGGATTCCATTTTGCTTCGATGTTTGACTCACGAGGAGGATGAGGTTGTTATTAATGATTTCCATGGAGGGGTGTGTGGTGGTCATTTATCTGGGCCTGCTACAACCCAAAATTATTTGAGAGTAGTTTATTTTTGGTCGTCGATATTTAAGGATTGCATTAATGTGGTCAAGCGGTGCCACCCTTGCCAGGTGTTTGCACAGAATATGCGTTCGCATCTGGCACCATTACATATGATTATCACCGTTGGTCCCTTCACCAAGTGGGGGGTAGAATTTATGTATTGTAACCCAACCTCGAATGGTGGGAATCATCATATTATAGTGGTTGTACATTACTTCATGAAATGGGTAGAGTTTATGCCCACTATCAAAGCCAATGGTGAGACAACCACACATTTTGTTTTCAATCGTATTATAAATTAGTTTGGTATCCCAAGAGAGATTGTCACGGACCATGGCACACACTTTCAAAATAAGATGATGACTGAGATATGTTTGAAGTTGGGGTATAAGTAAGAGAATTCCTCTTCTTATTATCCTCAAGTGAATGGACAGGTTGAAGTTGTGAATTAATCCCTCAAGTCCATTCTCCAAATAACCATCACACAAATCAAAACTAATTGGCACATCATGTTTTACCCTTCTTTGTGGGCCTACCAAACCGCATTCAAGACTGCCACCGATTTTTATCCATATCAGTTAATGCATGGGGTGGATTCAATATTACCGATTGAATGTGAAATCCCTTCTTTGAAGCTATGCATAGGAATTTTACTAGAAACTTTTAGTTAGAGGAACATTTGGTCCACTTAGAAAAACTTGATGAGCAACGTCGAGATGCCTCAGTGGCTCTTCAAGTAAACAAGTGTCGCGTTAAGGCTCATTATGACAAGTATTTCCATCCCCAGAAGTTTAGTGAAGGGGACTTGGTCCTTTTATATGACCAAACTAGTGAACCGTTAGGGGCGGGAAAGTTCAACCCCATGTGGCATGGCCCTTAGGTAGTCAAATGAGTGTTAGAGAAAGGTGCTTACGAGCTAGTAGATTATGAGGGGACAGCCTTAGTGAATCCTAGAAATGCGCTCTATCTTAAAAAGTACTATGCATAATTCTCAGTCGAGGTTGATGCTTTGTATACTATTGTATAGTTGCATAGTTTAGTTTTGGTCTTCTTGTAGTGATTCTGTTTGTTGACTTGCTTCCGTTTGTTGTGGAAGATGTTGATAGACTCTTCAATATATGTAGGATATGCTACCGATGTCGACCGCCACACCTAGAACTGACCTTCGACTGTTTGGGTGATCTATACACCTACAGGTCAAGTTTTTTATTTAGGAGGTGTATGTCTACGACCTTCATTGAACAACATTGTTGAATATAGTGTCGTGCTTGAGTTACTATGCAATGCCATCTCTCATAGTATCCGATCACTTGAGGTACATCTTGACTCACAGTATTAGAGATTATTAGAGATCCGAATTTATTACGAATATTCTTGTGAGTAAAGTTGTTAGAATGACAATTTGAAAATATTACATACATTCACATTCCTATGATCTACAATTATGTTGCTGATTCTTATGCAAATTACGTATTAGATTGGCATTTGATACACAGACAATGAAGCATTCACATCACATTCACACATGTAAATATAAATAACTGATCATTATAATATTTTTCATTCATATATAGTCCAAAAAAGTGGTGTCATAATACATAATGTCATGATACAAAATTGAGGTTTTCAGCCACCAAAATATACTACACGGTCGATACAAAATGTACATCAATGCCTCTAAGCTTGCAAAGTAGGGTGCTGATCATGAAAAAAAATGAAAACCCTATCCAAATGTCTAAAAAAATGAACCCATGCATCGGGTACTCCTACTACCTTCCTCTGCATCGTCTCAGACAAGTCCTTGACTTGTGACATGGGCACCATGTGCGTCAAACGAACAATGTTCATGTGGATTCTTTGGAGCGTATGCTCCACATCTACATCCAGTATATCATCATTCTTCCCCCTTCGATGATGTCGATGGAAGCCATCTGTTCATCCCCATAAGTTTAGTGAAGGTGACTTGGTACTTTTATATAACCAATCTAGTGAACCGTTATGGGTGAGAAATTTCAACCCCATGTGGTATGTGTTACAGCTGATTTTACCACACATGGTGGATCGAACCTTTATGGCCTTCCATGTCCCTCTGCAGACTCTTTAGACCCCATGGACCATTCTTTTACCTTTGATGTTTCTGAGATCATCCCTAAAAACATGCATTATTTTCTATATGCAACTTTTAAACCTATTTTCGTGTATGTACACGGATATGACCCTAAAACCTGCATACATCGACATGTGTGCAAAAGGAAAAATAGTTTTGGAGTTTTCCTTGATGTGGATCTGATTCACTTGTCTCTTGGCCTTCCATATTCCTTGATATCGCTTGGGTTTGACATTCCATTACCCTATTGAAGCACTATATAAGGAACCCTTTGGATACATTGAAAGAGAGGAATTGAAGAACAAGAAAACTATAGTCCATTGTTGCCGGAGCTTATACTTGAATCTGCATCCCTTTGTCCCTTGGAGCACTTTGTGTTCTTCCCAATATTTCCTTTTCTTGTGAGATTGCTATCGAGAGATGGAGGATTGAAGTGGTGGAGGCCCAGGTGGATGACTCAGTCTCTCCGATTCATAGACGTGCCGACATAGGTTGTCACTATTGTAATCTCTATTTTATATTAATAGAAATATCTTTTCCTGTCCAATAATGTGTATTTAAATGAGTATTGAATTCATGGATGCTTTTAAATGCTTATATGTTATTGATTATATATGCTATAGTAGCTCTAACACCATTATATAGAATGCTTGTCTTGTTTGCTGAATGTTGAGAGAGCAAATTGCTAATACAAGCGAGAGTGGAAAAGCTCAACGGGGATCTAAATCAACCGTCTGAAATAAGGTATGTTTCGAGATCCTTTAGTGTTAGATATTTGGTTTCTCTTGCATATGGGGAATGATTTATTTCTGCGGTTACCATGTCTGTTGTGGTACCCCAAGCCATAAGAAGTTTTCTTCGTAACAGAATTGGCAACCATACTGGGGGCGTTCCTTGTTTTTATTTGGGGTTTGGGGGCACAATGTGATTGATATTATTGATTTTCTCTTTGTTTCTCCTTGTTTATGTGTTTCCTTTTATAGTATGTTCATCCATTGACACTCCCCTTTATTGGTTTTGTTGGAGACATTTACCATCATACACACTCTTTTTGGTCAAATTGGCCTAGTTAAACCACTATCCTAAGTACAATTGACATTAATTGACATTAGTGGAGCATTAATTGCCATCATCTAGTCACACCCACGCCTACCTACAGTCAAGGAGGATAACTTAGCCTTCTCCCATAGTCAAGGAGGCTAACTGGAGCGCTCTGGGGGTGATCTGAGTGATATTAATGCACCTAATTGCTAACTGGTGGTTACAATCAGTTCAACCAGTCAGTTAAGGCACCTCCTCTCATTAAATATATTATTTAATGATTATTTATTATTATTTAATGATCTGGAGTCAACAGGGCGCCTCCACCAACTTCTGATGGTCAGTTCAGCTTCAGTTAACCTCATCGGGGTTCATTGAAGTCATGGAGCACTAGCACTTGATGGTTGGCTTGCTATGACATGTATTTGATCTCTTTCAGTTGAGATTCAGTCATTTATTGCACTCCGACTTCAGTTAGGGTTTGGTGAGTCAATTAGGGTTTTGGTCAAGTGGTTAACTGAGTGTGAACCTATGGTTGAGAGTCAGTTAAGCTAGACTCACTCATTTAATTCGAATTGTCTCCTTAGGTATTCAAATTCCTCATTGAGTCAAGCTATTTCTTGACATTGGTATTGTAACCATTCATTGTTTATTAAATATACAGAGAGGAAACCAATTCCGGTTCCGATTAACACCATTTCATGAGTATTTGTTGATTATTCTTTGATGAGATTGATTCTTTGTTCGTAGATCAATGTGAAAGATTAATATGGTATCAGATCATACGTCAGGACGAAGATCTATCTCTCAAAAACAAGCTTTTTGACAAATTTCTCCATGAAAAGTGAGTGATAGCTCAAAATTCCAGCATTGCACCAGAAGCCAAGGCTTACCACTCAATATCCCAAGTAAAGAACTTGTTGATCAAGCTTTCTTGATTGACTATGCTGGGTGTGATGAAATCCTAGAATGTGCAGGCTGTCCGACCTTATTTTGTCCTTTTTGTTTTGATTTTTAGGTTTCTACAGGTGAAGCATTTGCTACAGCATATCTAGATGGTCTACTCAGTAGATCTCTTGACTCCATACATTTTCCACTCATGGAAAAATAAAATGGAGATTCAGTTGTGCTCCAAAGGACTCCATAGAGTCACCATGGACACTAAAGTTGAGCCTGGATCTGCGATAGAAAAATCAAGATTCTTGAACAAGAAGGATGAAGCCTTCGGTTTCTTGTGCCTCTCTATTTCCGAAGACCTTCTCTTCCATCTTACGGATTTGAAGACACCGAAAGAAATATGGGACAAATTGGAATCTCTATATGGAAAGCATGATGACTTGAGAGTTTACCAACTCAAAAATGAACTCATGTCTCTCCAACCTTCCAATTTCGAGACTCTGAATGATTTATTTACAAAGTTCAAGCATATTGTTTTACTCTTGAAGCAATGCAAAGTGGAGAAGGAGGATGATCAACTCATCCTTGCCATCCTCTCCAAACTTGAGGTTGATTATTCAGTTTTTGTTTCTACATTCCGTGCAGGGAAGCTCACAACCCCCGGATCGAAGATACCTACACTCAATGCCTTCATTGAGTCCCTAACTAATGAACATGACAAGCTTGTCTAGATGGGGATCATCTGATCTTCCTGTGATCAAGCCCTCCATGTCTTGGGGCCCAATGATCTAAAGGGTAAAGGAAAGCAGCAGAAAAATCAGAAAATTAAATTTGATGCTCCCAAGCTTAGAGTTGAAAACCAGCAGCATGATGAATCTTCCGGCTCAAGGAAGAACAAAGGAAAAGGGAACAATGGGAAAGAAAAAGTCAGGTGTTCTTACTGTGAGAAGGTTTTTCACCCTGAACATGCCTGCATGAATAAAAATATTGATGAAGTAACCTCTCTCCTTGAGAGGAATCACATCAATCTTATGGATATCTTTCAGAGGAGAGATCACCAAGATCGGGAACCACAGCATGAGAAAGGTCATGCCCTCATGGAAAGCACTTCGAAGTCCAAAGCACTGCTGATTGATAGTGGAGCTTCAAATCACATGATGGCTGAAAAAGACTCCTTTTCATCCTTGGAGACCGGAAAATCCATCCCCATCCACATGGGAGATGACTCCACCATCATTTCCGAAGGACAAGGTACTATAGATCTAGAAAATGGTTTTTTCTCTAATGTTTTGTATGTACCGTCTCTAGCAGAAAATATCCTTAGTGTCTATCAGATGACACATACATAAATGCCTAAGAGAGTCTCTTTCAGCCCAAATGATGTTGAGATAACAGAAATTGCATTCGGGAAACTCATTGCTAAAGGCCTTGCAAACCATCATGCAAAAGCCCATGAGTTCTCTCACTTTGTTGCGAATACAAAGCCCACTGCTCTGCTAACTCATGGAAATGAGGTTAGTAGGCTGTGGCATGAGAGGTTTGGCCATCTTAATTTCAAATATTTGTAGCAATTATAGAAAAACTCCATGGTTTAAGGCCTCCCAGTCATCAAGGCAACCATGGAAATTTGCAAGGGCTGTGTGATTGGAAAAAACCCTGAGCACAAGTTCGATCGGGAGAAGGAAAACTGAGCTACAAGCATATTGGGGCTGATACATTCTGACATCAGTGGTACGATTCCTATCACATCCATGAATGGATCAAGGTATCTCCTTACTTTTATTGATGATTTTTTAAGGTATACATGGGTTTTCTTTCTCAAAAAGAAATCAAAAGTATGTGAAAAAATTTCTGAATTGAAGGCCTTGATCGAAAATGCCTCTGGGCTTAAGATCAAGATCTTGAGATCTGATAATGGAGGGAAGTATGTAAGTAATTAATTTCTGTACATATGCTCCCAAATTGGTATTCAGGTCCAGCATTCAATTCCCTACAGTCTCCAGCAGAATGGAGTAGTGGAAAGGAAGAACCGGTCTCTCAAGGAGATGACCACCTGTATGTTGGAGTCAAAGAAGCTTGCTGCAAATTTGTGGGCTGAAGCCATGCATGCTGCAGCATACATTCAAAACAATGTGCCACATTCATCTATAAAAGAAAAGAATCATTTTTAATTATACTTCGGACACAAGCCAGATGTGTCGAACATACGGGTGTTTGGGTCCACTGCATGGGCCCGGATTCCACTTGATAAAAGAAGGGCTTTGCAACCGTAGAGCATAGAATGTCTGTTTATTGGGTATCCTAATGAATTTAAAGGATTCAAGCTACTGGATATCAATACCAAACATATCATCATCGAGAGAAGTGTCAAGTTCGATGAGCCTCTTTAGGAGGTGGAACTAGTGAAGGAGAAAACTGCTGAATTTCCTTCCTATTCCACTGAATATTTGGATGATGAAATTAGGGGTGATGACCCTGATTTGGATCCTTTGATTTCTATATTAGTGTGTAGCAATCATCAAATGCTGAATCAGAACCTGAAGTGCAAAATCATCTTCCTACATGGGCCCAACAGACACTCTCCTTCGCAGGAGACAACATTGGAAATCTGGATGATCCAAGGAGAACCCGGTCTGATTTCCAAAGAGCAGGTATTGCGCTCTCTTGTTCTAATAATTTGCTGTCTAAAAATTTCTATTTTATGATTAGTTCAGATCCAAAATCCTACTACCACGCTCGGAATGATTCGAGATGGCAAGTTTCCATGGATGAAGAGATGAATTCTCTTCAGAAAAACACTACTTGGGAGCTAGTTTCTCTTCCTCTGGGAAGGAAATTGGTTCAATGCAAGTGGGTGTTTTGGAAAAAGGTTGTTGTTGATGGAAGAACCTGTAAATATAAGGCAAGAATGGTAGCAAAAGGTTTCTCTCAGGTTCAAGGAGTGGACTACCATGAGACCTTTGCACCGATTGCAAAAATGGACTCCATCCGCCTTGTTTTGGCTATTTCAGCATCCAAGCACTGGGAGGTGCATCACATGGATGTTAAGTTAGCCTTTATACATAGATATCTTCATGAGGAAATATACATGAAGCATCCTAAGGGATAAATCACTGATCCATCTTTGTTTTTCAAGATAAATAAGTCACTATACGGGTTAAAACAGGCCCCAAGAGAGTGGTATTCCAAGATGGATGCCTTCCTTCTCTCGCAAAAATTTCAGAGATGTAGATTAGATACAAGTGTGTATTTATAGCAGCATGATGGTCATCTAATTATAATTTTTTAATATGTTGATGACTTACTGATCACAGGTAGCACAGTTTCCTCCATTTCATCCATCAAAATTGCTCTCCACAATGCCTTTGAAATGAGTGATTTGGGCTTCTAAAACAAATTTTGGGGCTCGAAATCGAGCAAAATTCTGATGGGATTATGGTCACTCAATACAAATACATTTAATACCTATTAGTCAAGTTTAACATGGTTGAATGTGGGCCTGCACCATTTCCTTTCCTTTCAAGGATCATCCTTGAAGATGGAAAACACACACCTCCCATGGACTGCACTATCTATCGACAGCTGATTGGTAGCTTGTTGTACTTGACACATTCTAGGCCTAATATTTGTTATGCTGTGAATGCTGTATCAAGATACATGTAGCATCCATTCATTGGAAGGCATCCAAGAGGATCCTCTAGTACATTCAGGGAACCAGGACCTATGACATTCACTATGTTGTAGACTCCAAGCTAGAGCTGGTTGGATACACAGATTCCGATTGGGTGGGTGATTCTATTGATCGGAAGTCAAATTTCAGATATGTATTCATTTTTGGTGGTGGCCCTATTTTTTGGTCAAGCAAAAAGCAGGCTTCCATAGCACTATCTTCAGCAGAGGCTAAGTATCGAGGAGCAGTGAATGCTTGCATCCAAGCAGTTTGGTTGCAAGGCATTCTTTCAAAGTTTGATATTGGTAGTACTTTGTCCACTGTCCTATTTTGTGACAGCCAAAGTGCTATTAAGATATCCACAGATCCAGTTACTAGGAAGAGGACCAAGCATGTAGAGATTCACATGCACTACATCAGGGAGCTAGTGCATGACAGGACCATCATTCTGCAATACTGCCCAACTGATGAGCAGATTGCAGGCATATTCACCAAGAGTTTTTCAGAAAAGAAGTTCACTTACCTCCGTTCACTGGTGGGGGTGAGTTCATCAGGGTGATCCAGACTACTTTCAGTGTTCAGCTTGAGGGGGGGTTTTTCTCACTGGGTTTTCCCTCTTTTCCTCACTTTAGTTTGTTTTGAGCATTGTTTCAGTTTCAGCATTGTACAGGGTGACCTATGGCCTTCGTTGCTGGGGCCCTAGCATTTTTATGCATGTATGTTTTCTAACTCTTTCTGAGTATAGCTTAAGGGGGGGTGTTGGAGACATTTACCATCATACACACTCTTTTTGGTCAAATTGGCCTAGTTAAACCACTATCCTAAGTATAATTGACATTAATTGACATCAGTGGATCATTAATTGCCATCATCCAGTCACACCCACGCCTACCTACAGTCAAGGAGGCTAACTTAGCCTTCTCCTACAGTCAAGGAGGCTAATTGGAGCACTCCGGGGGTGATCTGAGTGATATTAATGCACCTAATTGCTAACTGGTGGTTACAATCAGTTCAACCAGTCAGTTAAGGCACCTCCTCTCATTAAATATATTATTTAATGATTATTTATTATTATTTAATGATCTGGAGTCAACAGGGCGCCTCCACCAATTTCTGATGGTGATCAGTTCAGCTTCAGTTAACCTCATCGAGGTTCATTGAAGTCATGGAGCACTAGCACTTGATGGTTGGATTGCTATGACATGTGTTTGATCTCTTTCAGTTGAGATTCAACCATTTATTGCGCTCTGACTTCAGTTAGGGTTTGGTGAGTCAATTAGGGTTTTGGTCAAGTGGTTAACTGAGTGTGAACCTATGGTTGAGAGTCAGTTAAACTAGACTCACTCATTGAATCCAAATTGTCTCCTTAGGTATTCAAATTCCTCATGGATTCAAGCTATTGCTTGACATTGGTATTGGTATTGTAACCATTCATTGTTTATTAAATATGCAGAGAGGAAACCAATTCTGGTTCCGATTAACACCATTTCATGAGTATTTGTTGATTATTCTTTGTTCCTAGATCAATGTGCAAGATTAATAGGTTTGACCCTTGGCCTGCTTTTTACCACTGTCTTCTCTATATACGTAGGTTTTTGGCCAAAAGTCACGTACATACGCGAATTTTTGGCCAAAAGTCGCGTCTACACGCAAGTTTTTTGCCAAAATCCGCGTATACATGCAGTGTTTTGGGAAAAAGATGCATATATACGCATTTGTTCTTTAAACAGTCACATACATCCTCCCTTTTGGTGAGTTTGATGCTATGGTAAGTTGTTGGGTGGGTTGTGAGTGTGGTTGGGTCTTCCTTGGGTCTAATGTTGTGTATTGGATGCTTCTTTTGTGACTAGAGACCATTGTTTCATTGATTTTTATTTGAAAGTAGTTTCAGTCATTTATCCTTTTTGTTTTGCCATTAGTGCATTACTCTTTTTTTGTCTTGGTGTCTTGCTGGGCTTGTGTTTTATACTTGCTGTAGAGACTGAGAGTTTTAGATGACTTTTATTGCATTTTTCATTCTTTTATATTGAAAAATACAAGGTAGTTGCATTTTTTGCATATGGATTTGAGGAGGTACTTGCATTGGATTGCTTGGATGAGAGTTTTATTTAGGTTTTCATATAGGAAGGATTGTATTGGCATTCAGAAAGGAATATATATTTATGCATATCATGTAGTGGCATACCCTATTTTACATTTGACAAATATTGCACTTAGCATTGTTTGTTATGGTGTGCATATTTACTTCACTGCTGAGTCATAACTTCATTAGTTGCACAATCATTTCCTTTTGAGCAATTACAGCCAATTAAAATCAACGTAGAATAAAATGAATTATACTCTTTTCTTTTATAGGGTGCATCAACAAGATTAGGTTTAAGAGTCTTGGAATAGTTCATTGTGAGTTAATTCTCCAAGACTACTAAACAATAACAAGTATGTGTCTGTCCAGGTGAGAGTGTGAAATTCCTTTATATAATTAGTGTTTCTTAGGATCATCCTCTTACAAGGAAGTTAAGCACGAGGCAGTGTGAGCAGTTATTGATTGGGATGACCCCTAGTCATAACTGAGTAGCACCATATATATTTCCAGAACTGTATTCGTATCTGGGGGCTCTTTCAAGAGTTTCGGGATTTTATACCCTTCCCATATGGTCAATCCCGCCTGCAACTGTCTAGCTGAGCATTGATTATATTGAGGTGACCTTAGTTTCCTTACCTAGGTTATCGAGGGGGTACTTGTAGAGGTTATTCTGTAGGTGTCTCGACCAGGTAGGGGTTGGACAGCACAGTCCCTATATGCGTTGAAGCTGAGGGCCACTATAATTGGTTACGTACCTCCGCTTGTAGTGTATGGGAATTTCGAGCCTCTCCTAGGCAAGACATACCTGCTGCATTCAGGAGCTCACATATCCTCCCCTTGGTTTGCTTGTATTTTGGTTGTAGATTTTCTTAGGAGTGTGATCTTTGTGCGCTAGTTGGCCTTTGGGATCGTGATTACTTGAGTATATTTATTCTCTCTTGAGTTCGGGTGCTTTTATTTTCGGCATGCCTAGTATCCTATCACCCATATTTGGTCCTAGTATGGACCCTGGTGTCAGACTTGGGGGCATCACAGCCCCTTACCGTGCTCATAGATTTGGGAATGGTCATATTCCATCCTCTACTCCATTTGTGGAGGATTTTTATTCTCCTCACTCAGTATCTACACCAGTGGTCACCCTCACGGGGGTGGTAGTGGATACGTGAACGCTGGGTCTACACTTTACATTCCTTTTTATGGCCCATCGTCCACTGCACTGTTTCCTTTGAAATTATTTGTCATGATCATTCCTCCCTATTCCCTATAGTTTGGATTCTTTATTGACTATTTTGGGTTGTTTTGGACTAATATGGTTGTCATGTAGGGTCCAATTTTTGTATTCTCTCTCCGAGGTTTCAAACCGTTCGTTCCTATCATAGGTATCATGTCTAAACTGGCATATAGGTTAGGATTTCACATCCACTTGCATTTTTCATGACCTTATGACTGTTTCATTTTAACATTAGGTACGAACCCATTCCATGGTATCATAGAACCTTCATGCTATTTTTAGAAGTGGTACTATGTGAATGGTAGAGCTTTCCTATACATGGGTGTTCTAGTTAGCTCCCCTTTGCATTTGGTACCCATGCTATGAGTCCTCTCTTAGGTCTGAGAGTCCTTTGTATAGTATCTCCATGACTTTGCGCAAGAGCTTCATACTCCTCTTGAACTTTATGTTGGCCATTTCCCTGGGACTCCCTTGTATATGTCAACTTGTAATTGCATTACCATGAGTTTTGCTTGCCTTATTGAGCTTTATGCTGGCTTCCCTGACTTTGATTATCAGCTATATAGCCAGAGCTTGTCTCATGTCTAGCCACGCAGAGCCATTTTACATATCCTTTGCAGCTTGTTTCCCCATTTTTAACCGGGAGGGGACTTTCCCCCGAGTGTTGTTATCCTACACATGTGTCCTTGCATTGAGCATATGTATGTTCCCCTGCTTGGAACTAGTTTGTTTGCCCATTGACATTCGTCTCCTCCTAGTCTGTAACTATAAAGCACTTTTATTCTTTTTCAATCTTTTCAAAATATTTGAAAAAGTCCACAAAAAAAAAAATTGGACAAGAAAAGATGTTATCTCTAGCAGCAATCGAGTCATGTCGCCTTTGAATAGAACACTATATATCACATCTGTTGGTTTGGTTAATAGTTTGACTTTAGGAGTTGTACTTGTTTCTCTAAGTTTATCTCCATCGACCGGTTAAGCTTCCAGTCCCTATGGAGCCTCTGTTGATGCCTCCTCTGTCACAGAGATGTCCCAGTTTTGTCTATTGAGTCTATGATGCTTACATTCAGTCACCATTCGCCTTTATGCTCTTGTTCGAAGGAATTTAAAACCTAAGTCAGCCATTCCTCAGTTCTCTTGACTTTGCATATCGGCCATTCCTAGTACTATTACTGGTTCGTGCACATTATGATCAAGTCCTTCCACATTATACAGCTTTGCTGAGTACCTCGTGTTGGATGATGGGAGATGCCTTAATGCCCTCCTTCCAACGGATTTCATCCCATCGAATTCAGATCATTTATTCTGGGATAGGAATCTAGAGTCATTTTGAGTGCCTTGAGACTTGCAGTCATTAGTGGCAGGTTCTCTTGCCATTGATAGTTTTGGGAATACATCAATGTCCCCTAATCGATGGATCCTTTCAAGTGTTCAACCTCAACACGTTTATTCGCACTTGTTAGTTTGCACTCTAGTACCTTGATTCCCATTTTCATTATTGGTGGGTGATCTCGCGTCTGTTAACGGTATACATCAATGACTGGTAATCAGATGATGGACTACTATGCTCGACCTTGACACCTCTATTCACATAGTAGGACATGTACTCGTAGCGGATTGTGTAGAAGACCTTCCAGATTGGTGGCATTTCATATATGCTACCTCCTTGATCGTGCCAGTGTTCATGAGATTTCAACTCTCATGACTTTATTCCAGTGTGTGTCAGATATCTTCAGCCATTATGGAGATCTTGATCTGTTGTATATCTTCAGCTTTCATGGAGATCATGATCCTTTGTATATCTTCATCATGGAGATTCTAATCTATATATATTGTACGTGGGGATGACCACACATGTCATATTTTGTAGCATGCCTATTCATGTTCATTCTACTCTTATGTATCCGGGACTGCTATATGTACTTGTAGTTATGTGCAGAGTTTGATTATTGTATTATACTATTGGATGGCTGGTTCTTCCACCTAGTTCTTCATCACTCCACTTTTGGGATGGACTTATAATGTATTTCGGCCATCGTATCACCCCTCTGACCTCACACATTAGGGGGCATTTGTTACAACTGATTTTACCACACATGGTAGATCACACCTTTATGGCCTTTGTTGTCCCTCTGCAGACTCTTTAGACCCCATGGACCATTTTTCTATCTTTGATGTTTCGAAGATCATCCCTAAAAACATGCATTATTTGCCATACGCGACTTTTAAACCTATTCTCGTGTATGTACGTGGATATGACCCTAAAACCCGCGTAGATTGGGATGTGTGCAAAAGGCCAAATAGTTTTGGAGTTTTCCTTCATGTGGATTTGAGTCACTTGTCTCTTGTCCTTCCATATGCCTTGAGATTGCTCGGGTTTGACCTTCCATTACCCCATTGAAGCACTATATAAGGAACCCTTTGGATACATTGAAAGAGAAGAATTGAAGAGCAAGAAAACTATATTCCATTGTTGCCAGAGCTTATACTTGAGTCTGCATCCCTTTGTCCCTTGGAGCACTTTGTGTTCTTCCCAAGCTTGCCTTTGCTTGTGAGCTTGCTATTGAGAGATGGAGGATTGAAGTGGTGGAGGCCCAGGTGGAGGACTCAGTCTCTCCGATTCACAGACGTGCCGACAGAGGTTGTCACTATTGTAATCTCTGTTTTATATTAATAGAAATATCTTTTCCTGTCCAATAAAGTGTATTTAAATGAGTATTGAATTCATGGATGCTTTTAAATGCTTATATGTTATTGATTATATATGCTAGAGTAGGTCCAACACCATCATATAGAATGCTTGTCTTGTTTGCTGAATGTTGAGAGAGCAAATTGCTAATACAAGCGAGAGTGGAAAAGCTCAACGAGGATCTACATCAACCGTCCAGAATAAGGTATGTTTCGAGATCCTTTAGTGTTAGATATTTGGTTTCTCTTGCATATGGGAAATGATTGATTTCTGCAGTTACCCTATCTGTTGTGGTACCCCAAGCCATAGGAAGTTTTCTCCGTAACAGTATGGGCCTTACGTAGTCAAACGAGTGTTAGAGAAAAGTGCTTACGAGCTAGTAGATTATGAGGGGACAACCTTGGTGGAGCATAGAAATGGGCTCTATCTTAAAATTTACTATGCTTAATTCTTAGCCAAGGATTATGCTTTGGATACTATTGTACAATTGCATAGTTTAGTTTTGGTCTTCTTGTAGTGATCTGGTTTGTTGACTTGCTTTCGTTTGTTGTGGTAGATGTCCACAGAGTCTTCAATATTTGTAGGATACGCTGATAGTGCTAGCCACCACACCCAGAACTTAGCTTCGGCTACTTGGGTGATCTATACGCATATGGGTCAAGTTTTGTCTTCAGGAGGTGTATGTATTTGACCTTCATCAAACAACATTACTGAATATAGTGCCGTAATTGAGTTACTACGCGATGCCATCTCTCATTGTATTCGATCTCTTGAGGTGCATCTTGATTCGCAGTCAGTGATCTTACAGTTAAATGGCATGTATTGTATTACATATTCGACTTTATTACGAAGATTCTTGCAAGTAAAGTTGTTAGAACGACAATTTGAAAATATTACATACATTCACATTCCTAGGATCTACACTCATGTTTCCGATTCTTATGCAAATTACATATTAGATTGGAATTTGATATACAGAGAATGAAGCATTTACATCGCATTCAGACATGTAAATATAAATAACTAATCATTATAGTATTTTTCATTCAGATATAGTCCGAAAAATGGTGTTATAATACATAATGTCATGACACAAAATTGGGGCTTTCAACCACTAAAATATACTACACGGTCGATACAAAATGTACGTAAAGGCCTATAAGCCTATATAGCAGGGTGCTAATCATGAAAACAAATGAAAACCCTAGATATCTATCTGAAAAACTGAACCCATGCACGGGGTACTCCTACTACCTGCGTCTGCATCGCCTCGGGAAAGTCCTCGACTTGCACCATGGGCACCCTGTGCATCAATGGACAAAGTTTGTGTGGATTCTTTAGAGCATACGCTCCGCATCCGAACCTAGTATATTATCACCCCTCCCCCTTCGAAGATGTTAAGGGAAGCTATCTGGCCATCTAGGACCAACATCTGCATGTACATGATCAATATTAGTATGTTTCACTGCCCAAAAACATGTTTTTTTATTTCATCATATGAAAAAATACAAAAAAGTCAAAAATAAAATGGATTCAGGATTGTTACCTATGTCTTCATATGCAGCTCCTTGTGGTATAGGCATATCTAAATCACCGCGGAAGTCTTTCCCTACATAGGGATAGTCATCTATGGCCATGATCTGTCTAATCCACCAGTGGCGAAACTCAAGTGGGTAGGGTATAGATACACGTCCTCCTCCTAGACACTGAATCACACCTGCCCAGCGCATCTGAGTTGGATCCCATATACAATGTGGAGAAATATGGACTCTTGGTACAAGGCTTGGTACACGCTCAAAGAAGAAGGTACTCAAAATGATGGCAAAACCAAAGTTTATTGTTCTACCCAGCTTGCAATCCGTCAATTGTTGTTTCATGTTACCCAACAAAGAGGTACTCTAGTCAGATATAATCGGCCTTATGCACTCGACTGCATAAAACATCAGAGGACTGGAATACTGATGTAGAGATACTAACCCCACAATCTTGGCCAATACTAGTAGTATTGTCTTGAAGCCAAGGTTTTGAATAGAGTTCAGTGGGGCCTGACTTCCAACCTTTTCTATGTCTAGAAGGAAGTATATAGCAATGTACTCATCAATGGTGATGCCACCTCCAACCCCACGAGCTCTCAAGTTGACTATCTGACCTCGACGTGATAATCCAGTGTTAAAATATATGTCATCAGCCTCAAGGCTAATGGGCATCCCATCGATACGAAAGGTATTTGTATCCGGATCCCAGTAATCCACGAGCATCTGGAGTAGTCTTGAATGAGACCTCAATCTCCTGAGACACCAAAAATTATACAAACCACATGCCCTCAAGGTTTGTTGGGAAACCATGTTACCTTGTATGGCCCTATCCTCATATTCGTGTTTGCGTTCATGCCACTCCAATACCATCCTGCAAGAAAAACAGAAGATTTGATGATTTTTTGCCTTGAAATTTGGTATGCGTGGCCTCATATGCGACTGTTTCTTTAATAGTCACGCATATACGTGAAAATCATGGGATTTCCTGTGTATACTTAGCCCTATACGTGACCTGATGAACTATAGGTCGTGTGGGACAAGATGACAAACTAAGGATGATTCAAAATAAAAAATCAACCAATGAAAATTAAAATTAAACCATTGAAATGAAATAGTGTGGGATGTAGATTTACCTGGCTCAAACGGTTCCTGGTTTTGTGGCTCGTAGCTCACGGAATCAGTGTTTGAAGTTTGTGGCTCAAACTAGATTTAATGCACTATGTGTGGTAAAATTTTCAAATGGTATGGTGAAAATGACTTTTTTACTATTTTATAATATTTTTTTGAAATTTTTACCCACTACTCTATAGTTTTGACCCTTATTGACTCTTTTGAACTGTTTTTTCCTAATGTTGTGGTGTAGGGACCTAATTCGAGTGTACTTTTACCGAGATCTTGACATGTTCGTATCTATTATAGGTATAATTTCGAAGTGACATATAGGTTAGGACCACATTTCCGCTTGCATTATGCATCTACTTATGACCATGTCGCCTTGACTATATGTACGAACCCGCTTCGTAATGTCATAAAACCTTCACACTATTACTAGAAGTGACATTATTTAAGTGGTAGAGCCTTTGCATTCATGGGTTCCCTAGTTAGATTCCGCTTTGCAATTTGGTACCCATGCTGAGATTCTTCCACTAGGTTTGGGAGTCCCTTATAGTCCTGCCATGTCGTCGAGCAAGAGCCTCATATCCCTCTTGAAATTTATGTTGGCCATCTCCCATAGAGACTCCCTTTTATATCAAGTTGTAATTGCATTTCATGCGTTTTGCTTGCCTTATTGAGCTTTATGCCGGCTTCCCACTTTAGAGTTATAAGTTATGTAGCCCAAGCTTGTCTCAATCCTAGACATCAAATCATTTTTATATATCCTTTGTAGCTTGATCATCCCTTACCGGGGCGAGACCTTCCCCTGAGTGTCCTTATCCTGTACATGCTTCCTTGCATTGAGCATAGGTATGTTCCACTGCTTGGAACTAGTTTTCTTTCCTGCGACACTCGTCTCCTCCTAGCTATGTAATATAAGCACTTTTATTCTTTTTCAAGCTTTCTAATTTGAAAAAGTCCAAAAAATTAAAAAAACATAAAAATCCAGACGAGAAATGATCTTACCTTTGGCAGTTGTCGAGTCGTGTCGCCTTCGAACAGAGCACTGTATATCACATCCATTGGTTGGGTTATTAGTATGAATTTAGGGGTTCTAGTCATTATTATGAGTTTTCTCCACCGACTAGTTATGCTTCTAGTCCCTATGGAGCCTCTGTTAGTGCCTCCTGTGTCGCAGAGTTGTCCCAGTTTGCATGGCGAGTCTATGTTGCCTATTCAGTCACCATTTTTCTTATGTGCTTGTTCGAAGGAAGTTTAGCCTGAGTCATCCATTTCTCAGTTATCTTATCTTTTCTTTGCATGTCGGCCATTCCCGATATAGTTATTGGTTTGTGCACATCTTATTCGTTTGAGTTCTTCCAAATCATCCAGTGTTGCTGAGTACCTCGTGTTGGTTGATGGGAGATGCCTTAAATCCCTCCTTCCAGCGGATTCCATTCCATCGGCTTTAGATCATTTATTCTGGAATAGGAGTCTATAGTCCATTGAGTTCCTTGAGACTTATAGTCATTAGTGGTAGGTTCTCTCGCTATCGGCAGTTTTTGGAATACATCAATGTCCCTTGATCGATGGATCATTTCAAGTGTTCGACCTCAACACATCTATTCACACTTGTTGGATTGCACTCTGTACCTTGATTCCTATTATCATTATCGGTGGGATATATCACATATGTTAACAATATACATCAATGACCGGTAATCAAACGATGGACTATCATGTTCTACCTTGACACCTTTATTCACGTGATGGGACATGTACTCGTAGCGGTTTGCATAAAAGACCTCCGAGCTTGGTGGAATTTCATGTATGCTACCTCTTTAATCATGCCAGTATTTATGAGATGTCAGCTCTCATGATCATATTCTAGTGTATTATCATATATCTTCATCCATTATGGAGATCTTGTCTACTCTATATTGTACATGGCAATGACCACATGCAACATATGTGTATTATGCCTATTCATGGCCATTCAATACTCTTATGTATCTGGTATTGCTACATGTATATTTGCAGTCACATGCTGAGATTTATCATTGTATTGTAATGATGAGTGGTTGGTTTTTCCACTTGGATATTCATTACTCCACTTCTAGGATGGATATAATGTATTGTGGCCATAATGTTACTCCTCTGACCTCACACATTAGGGGGAATCTGTTATAGCTTATTTTACCACACTTGGTATATCACACCTTTATGGCCTTCCATGTCCCTCTGTAGACTCTTTGGGAGGCCTTTGCTCAAATGATACCTTGATGATCCAAGAAAATCCCTAAAAAACACATGTTTATTGTTGTGCGCAACTTTTAAGCTGATACCTGCGTGTACAGGAAGCTTGCTCCATTGTAGCCTGCGTATATTGAGAAATGTGCATAAAAACAAAAAACTTTTGGGGTTCTCCTCAATGAGTCTCGAATAATTTGACTCTTGGCCTTCCATATGCTTGAAAACACTCTGACTTGACCCTCCATTGTCTATTGGAGGGCTATATATTGAGCCTCTTGGATGCATTGAAAGAGGAGAATTTTGGAGAGCAAGGAAATTGTATTTCATTGTTGTCTCACTTGTTTATGCTCTAGTTTGCATTTCCTTTCCTTTTGAGCACACATTGCTGCTCTTCCCAAGCTTTCCATTTAGATGGAGGATTGAAGTGGTGGAGGCCCAGGTGGAGGACTCGGTTTCTTTGTTTCGACGAGGTGCCAACAGAGTATGTCACTGTTCTCTCTGTATATTATTAATAGAAATATCAATTTCTCATCCATTATATGTGTATGGCTATGAATATTTTATCCATGGATGTAGTTATATTTGCTTATACATGTTGGATTTATATATGCTAAAGTAGGCCTAACACTTTTACATATATCATGCTTGTCTTGTTTATTGTTATTGAGAGTGAATTATAAATACAATCGTGGTGGAAAAGCTCAACAGAGATTTACATCAACCGTCCATAATGAGGTACATTTCATATCTCTTAATGTTAGCAACATTTGTTTCTCTTACATATTGAAATGGATTGATTTCTAGTGTCATTCAGTTTGTTATGGTCTACCCCAAGCCATAAGAAGTTTCTCTCCATAACACTTTGATCTCATTACATGATGCTACCTAAAAATATGTGTAACATATATCAATATTTAAGTTAACCTTTGCGCTCTATCTCTTTAAGTGGATGTATCTTGCCAGACCTTAAATGTTTCCCTTCTTGACAGCTTCCCAGCACAACTTATTTCCTCCATATTTGCGTGACAACCTGTCAACCCTCGTTATGCAGAATCCTTCTAACCCGGGGATGAATCCCTTCACCCAAGCCCAAGTTCCTTGGGTGAATCAATATCCCTCGTGTAGTATCAGATAGGCTGTCGGGATCTTTATTTGACTGTTTCATCGTTAATCGTTGTGTCTTTAGTTGGGCCGTCGATTGCATGTTATCAGTTGATAGCGTTAAATCTGGACTGGAGATTACTTTAGATAGCCTTTAACCAAACTCGCAAATCTTTCGATAACTCGATCTTCTTTGATTTCGCGTCCTCCGCATCCTTAAGGCGTTAAACAAGCTTTACGACTTAAAAGTTAAACATTTAAGAAGGAGAAAGTAACTCAAGTCAAGTCTACTTGATGAATATCACTATGTCCACTTTTAATGGAACCCACTTATGTTCTTGGTAGAGAGCTACGATAGAGTTACAGTTTAGTCATGCTGAAGTCACTCCTATTGATCGGTTTATATTATTTGTAAGGTTATTTTATGGTTCTCATGTTTTATATATACATATATCATAAAAGAATTGCATTAAGTTACACTAATAGCACATTTATTTTAAATTAGGATACTATATATATATCAAAATAGTATCATTGGTAGAGGTACCTTCAGTATGTTTTAATTGCATATGTTGGGTTATTGAAATAACATATCTCCTTACTCAATTGCGTTATATTCGATTTACAAATAATGTAAAATGTTACATTTTACATATACTACGAAGAATCACAATTTTATACATGTTATAGTATGTAAAAATTGATTTATGTTGGTTATATGTATCGTTAGGTTTGCAAAATGGAATTGTAATTATTTATGGATATTTTGAAGAATGGTTTTATAAATGTTATAATATGGAAATAACTACTTTATATAATTATTCTATTTATATTGAAAAGAAAAGATATGTAGGATTTTATGGATACCTATATATATATATATATATATATACTTTATTAAGTATAGGTTGAAAAAAAAGGATAATTGTTTGAGCTAAGAATTGTACAGACGTGAAAGTATTAAAAAAGAAGAAGAAGAGGGAAATGAGTATGGGATTGGCCCTATCAGTAATTACCGATTAATTACAAACATTGACATATGAAAGGCTTGATACCAAGACAACTTGGGATTTGACATGAAAACCTTAATGCCATTATTGTCATTGTCTAGTAATGATACGTATTAAATGCCTTTGTATCTACACGCTAGAGAAGTGAAGCACAGTGATCTATTTGGGCGAAACCTTTATGTAAAAGATGTGACTTGTAAATCTCGTCGAAGGGGTCACATGATAATGAGAATGTTGAAATGAGGTAAGGACATGATGAGATTCTTGATTGGAACATTATGTGCCGACGAAATGGATAAAAGTTAAAGTTTAATATGTTCGACTAAGTTGCTAAGTTTCGACATGTTGGAATGATATTTAAATTGAGAGTCAATTTTATTAATATCTATGGGTTTGGAAGAAGCCTCATGAGAGTGATCGGTAACTTATGCATTGATTGTTGACTATTTAATAAACGTTATTGATTTAGAAATTAATAATTGTAACTACCAATCTATTGAGGATGGTATACCTTCTCTCCCGGGAAGAGAGGATAACCAAATAGATTTGAATTCTTAACTACCTTTGGATGTGCAAAATGTTGATTGATTATTCATATGATATACGTTGTAGTTAATTTGGATATCACAAATCCTCATGAGATATTAGGAGGCGTTGAGAATCTAGATCATATTGGAAATATTGAAGATATTACTGGAGTTACATTATGTGAAATTACTATTGAATTAAAGAAAACCGGTTGGAATCTTATTTCTTAGAAAATAAGGTCAATAATGACAACATATCTAGTGCTTATGGGAATTATCATTTGATGAAAATATAATAGAATGGGCTAAATACTTGAATGTGAGCGAAACTAGAATAGAATAGACAATACAATATTTTTTTTAAACTTCGAGACGAAGTTCCCTAAAGAGGGGGAGTATGTAATTCCCACATAGCGATAGGAAAAGTAATTAAATAAAATTATTATGTATAGATAGAAATGATGTCTCGATACTAAGTTAACATGGTTGATGTCTTTTGGTAAACTAACATTGTGTGATTCATGAATGAGGATCTAAAATTAAGAATAGTTATTGTCCTAATACTGTGACCTGAGATGAAGCATTGGAAATACGTAGACATTATCCATACTTATTCTAGAACTTCGGGACGAAATTTATTGAAGTGGGGGTGTATGTAACATTCTGTTTTTACCCTAACTCTTGAGATAAGAACAACTATTACTTGACGGAATTCTATGATGAATAACCTGACTATATATTATTTTGGGATCTAAAACTTTGTATGACATATTCTGAGGGCATACGATTTAGGATGACCTGAACTTGTGTGAACCAATGAATTATTGATGAGATATGACCTAAGAAGGACTATCTGACATATTCTTGAGTAAATTATGATTATGAAAATAATTCTGACATTTGGTCAATTATGTATGCAATTTTACCATGAATTTAATTGTGAATGAAAAATCATGTACAAATTTATTAGCAAGGATTAAAGTTCTATAATGTTTTGAAAAAAGTTATGTAGCATGTACTCTGATGGTCTGTCAAGTGTGACAGGAAGGGCGAGTACATGAAACGAAAGAAAGCATCGATATACAAAGACTCTAGCTGAGTCAATGACTATGGCAGGTGATATCAGTCTTGTATATAACATGATGGAATTGTGATATGTTTTATGCAATGGAATGCATGGACTCTGGATGAGTCGGGAAACCTCGATAGTTGAGGTTGATTGATGTTTTTGTTATAGTTGAAATATTATTTATGAGATTTGATGCACATGTTGTTTTATGTGCAAAAGATGGGATTGTGATTTTCAATCGATCCACATCAGCTGATGGGGATGAAAGATTATACCTATAATGCTATCAAATTGTACAGTGTGATGGACTTTGAAAAGAGTGAGGAAAAATCCAGTTCATCAAATGTGTGTGCCGTCAAGGTAGGTAGCGAGTCGGTCACCCACGAAGATTATTACGGGCGACGCAAAATACGGATTTGACCTTATTCCCCAAAAACCACCAGTCTCTTCCCATGGTAGGAGAACCGAGGTAACAATGAATCAGTCATCACAACCAACTCCCCTCCTGTGGGAATTATTGGAAAGGAATGTTGGAAGCATAACACCTTCATAATTCTAGTCGTGATGAGAATGCTGCAGTAATCAACATATAATTTAATTAAGAGAAATAATAAATTGATCATAAAAAAAATTAAGTAATAATAATAATAATAAATAAATAAACAAATAAATAAATAAGAAATAAATAAATAATAAGGATAAATAAACTGAAATAAAGCTAAATTAAGAAATCGGTTAACACAATAAATTAATGAACTTGAAAAATACTAACTAATCGAAAAAGAATCAGAGAACTAAAGATAACTAAAAAAAGTGGGTTGGTAAATAAAATTAATTAATTAATTAATTAAATTAAACTAAATATTTAACTGAATGTGGTGCAAGGGATGCATGAGAATTAATGAAATGGTTAACAAAAGATAAAGAAAAGGAAAGAAGAGGGATATGGATATGCATCTTCTTCTTCTTCTTCGGTCCTTCCATAGTTTGGAGGCCGAACCCTTTGGGTGGCTTGGAGGCGACTATGGAAGAGTGTGGTTTAGTACGATGTGAGTGAGGTTGGGATCCTCCCAGCAGCAGCCTAGCTTCGTACTTCCATTGCTAGCAATGTATGGTTAACCCCTTCGATAGCAGGGGTATCGAGGGAAGGAGAGTACCTGTTAGGGTATGGTAGGGAGGAAACTGGTGGATTCCACATGATTGTCAATTTAGAGACAACAATTGCAGCGGAGTGATGTCGAAATAACATTCGGCCTCTTCCTCTAACGACAACGACTAGCGACATGAACATGTATTTTAAAGTAATTTGAATTTGTTAAAAGTTGCACATGAAAATGGAAAATTTTAATTTAATAGATGTATGTGGATTGGTTTACGATTCATTAATGCCATTTATACTTACCTATTTTGTAAATGATTTAAAAAGAAAGGCATTCTTAACTTCTTTATCAGATCTAGAATTATTTATATGCATGAATGTTAGTTGTTTTTTTTCCAAGCTTGAATGCTTATAAACCCCATGCTTGTGCTAATATCCAAGCTTGAATGCTTATAAAACCCATGCTTGTGCTAATATCCAAGCTTGTCCCAAGCAATTTGAATAACTCTTTCCAAAATTCACTTGTGAATTTGTTGTCCCTATCACTTATTATGGTTTTGGGAAGACCATGCAACTTGAATACTTCTTGAAAGAAGAGACCAACAACTTGTCTTGTTGCACTAGTGTATGAAACAAAAACAAAAATGCGCAATTTTGTTAGCCTATAAACCACAACAAAAATGCAATCTTTACCTTGAACTTTGGAAAGTTGATTATGAAGTCCATGGATACACTCTCCCATTTTTTCTCTGGGATGGGTAGAGGTTGTAAGAGGCCAACAAGATGTATATTATCCACCTTATCATATTGGTATGGAATGCATCATGTTACATGTTTCATTATATCATTCTTGATACCCTTCCATGAGAACCTATCTCTTACCTTCTCTAGGTTTCCAAGAAACCTAGATGACCAGCTAAGGGTGCATCATGAGCATCTTCTAAAATATTCCTTTTTAAAACTGACTCTGGAACCAAGAAGATTTTATCCTTTTAGTAGATGATCTCATTAAGAAACTTGTATGCATAATCATGTATTAACCCATCTAATAGATGACATTAAAACTTGTTCTTAGAGTACTCAACAACTAGTTGTATTTTCCAATCATTTGGAACATGCATTAAGAAGAGAATGGGATTCCTAGAAAGAGAATCAACAACCACATTTATTTTTCCCTTTTTGTACTCTATGTCAAAATCATATGATTGGATTTTACTCACCCAATTCTAATGCCTATCATTAAGCTCCTTTTGTGTTAAAAGGTTCCTCAAATTGTGGTCATTCTTCACTATGAACTTTCTCCCCACTAAGTACTGTCTAAAATTAGCCAAAAAATGTATGATAGCTAACATTTATTTATCATATATGGAGAAATGATTATAGTGTGGCTTCCATTTCCTACTTTCATAGGAAATGGGGTTCCTATTTTGCATCAAGATTGATCCAATGCCTTCTCACGAGGCATCACACTCAAGTACGAATGGTTGAGTGAAATCTAGGAGTGCAAAGTACTAGACAACTACTCATTACCTTGTTCATTCAATTTAATGCTCATTTAGATTCCTCTGACCAACTAAAATCTTCCTTCTTGGTGAGATCTGTAAATGGTGCTATCAACTTTGAGAAGCCTTTGACAAAATTCCTATAATAGGTGCATAAACCAATGAAGCCTCTCACTTCAATAATTTTCTATGGGCTTGGCCAATCTAAAATGGCTTGAATCTTCTCCAGGTGTACCATGACCCCCTCTTTCCCAATAACATGACCAAGATATAAGATCTTTGTCATTCCAAATTAAAATTTGGACAATTTAGCATACAAATATTGATCTCCAGTATAGTTAGCATAGTTTCTAAATGATACAAGCGTTCTTCCCAAGTCCTATTGTAAATCAAAACGTCATCAAAAAATAAAAGAACATACTTATGTAGATTCTTACCAAACACTATGATCATGCAGGACTGGAAGGTGTCTAGTTCATTAGTCAATAGAAAGGGCATGGATAAAAACTCAAATTTTCCATAGTGACACCTCAAAGTTGTCTTCTGGATGTCCTCCTCTCTCATCTTTATTTGGTGATTTCCAGAGCGAAGATCAATCTTGGAGAAGTAATTTTCTCCATGAAGATAATCCATAAATTCATCAATCCTTGGAATATGATAGTTCTCTTGATGGTATTCTTGTTGAGGTCCCTATAGTCAATGTTCATTCATAGTGTTCCATCCTTCTTCTTGATTAGGACTACAAAAGATGCAAATAGACTTGAACTTGGTCTAATGAGACACAAGTCAAGTATCTCCTTGATGATTTTATCTATCTCATCCTTAAACCTATTAGGATGCTTGTAAGAATGAAATTTTATGGTCAATGTTCCCATATCCAACTCAATATTATGCTCAACACCTTGTTTTGGTGGCCTTCCATGTGGAAGGTCTCTAAATACCTTCTCAATATTTTGTAGCAACATCTTTATGTATTTTGGATATTGTACTATGTCAATGTTGGTTCCTTGAGTGGTGATGAGGACTAGAAAACCCACTCAATACTACCATGCCTCAATATGGACCTCATGCTATGTAAAGACACCACTTGCTTGAGATAAGTGTTGATGCATCTCAAAACTATCTTCTTCCCATCGGGATCTTTAAAGATAATTTCTGGCACCTTGTAATTCGTAGAATTCTCTCCAATGGAGTGCAACCATTGCACTCCCACCACCAAGTTGGTATAAACCACATTGACAACATATAAACTATTTTTCAAGGTAAAATATCCTATGGTTACTTTCAACTTTGGAATCCATCTAGAACAATCCATGGAGTTATTACCTAGAATGATGACAATGAAGCGTTTGAATTTTTATGTGGGAAAATTCCTTCTTTCCACCAATTATACATCAATGAATTTGTGAGTAGCACATCCATAAAAAATAAAACTATAATTATTTGTCCCTAAACCATTCCCTTGAATATTAGAGTATGTAATAGAGGTAGTCCTATTAAGATTGCAATATTTCCACTCTCTAGTGGTGGTGTCTCTTCATCTACTGTCTCATAGGATCCCTGTGTATCAATTGGTTATTCCTCAGCTTCCTCCTCAATTTTTCTCTTTGAGAATACCTCAATGTAATGTGAATTTGATTCATCACACTTGTGTCCTAGAATTCATGGTTCCTGGCAAGTGAAACACAACTTTCTTCTCCTTAATTCATCTCAATATTTGGAAATGTTCTCTTTCTTGAAAGTGCCAGTCAAGTTCTTTAAGGGAGGCCTTTGATTCTTGAACTAGGTTCTTAGGAAGAAATATTTTTCTTGGTATGGCATCTTGTATATCTCTTGTTCTGCTCATTGCATCCTGCAAGGTGGATGGTCTGTAGGACTTCACTAACCCTTTCAATGGATTTTCTAATCCTTCTATGAATAAAAGTATCAAGCGATCTTCATATATGTGAGTGACCATCACAACTATATTTTGGAACTTATAAATATATGCCTCATGAACTCCGGTTTGTATAACAGGCAATAAATCTATGAAATATATATCAATATCTTTCCAATTAACTCTATCTTCCAATATCCTTGTGAAGTGCTCATTTGTTGTCACTTGGGCATGAACCAGAGTCCTCATGCTATTGAACCACCAGTAGTTGGCATCACCATAAAGATGTAGGGTATCCATTTTTATGGCATCCCTCACAACCATGGGTTTCAATTGGAAGTATGTGTCTAATTTCTGGAGCCATGAACTAACATTGCATTTTTTTGAACCATCAAAATCAGGAAGATAAATATTACCAATGGTATTCTCAACTCAATATTGTGAATAGGAATTCTATTGCTCCCTCTCAAATTGAACTTGTATTAGGATTCACAAAAGTCCTCTAAAGGAAACGCTCTCCTAAAATATTTACTAGGAGTTTGCTAATCTACATAGTGATCCTCCCATGTAGCAATTGATTCATTCTGTAACTCTGGTTCCTCTCTATGTTCTTCAATGAATTTAGGTATGATAAGCTGTGGATAAATATTGATCTCACTCTTGAACTCATGAGCCCAATTGTGAGGCCCTATATTTAAAAAAATAGTCTCACCATAGATCTTCTTCCCTTCATGTTGAGATCCACTACTGCTCCCTTCTCCATCCTTGTTTCTTGAATCCCAATTTCTTGGATAATAATTATCTTGTGTATTTCCCCGAATGGATGATATTATGGTATACATATTGCATGCCTTTCAACATGCTTTGGACAAAGAATCTGAATTAATTTTTTTCATCCATGCTTGATGTATCCCATTCTCCTTGGATATTTTCTTCAATGGAGTTAACTTCTTCTTCTTCTTCTACAATGAGCTCTTATAAATAATTCCTCTTAGGAGATGGACTTTTCTTTGGACTCATCAATGATTACCATGAGAAGGCGCATAGGACCATGCTGATATACCACTGTAATATACCCAAATAGATATTCAGGTAAACTAACTCAATTTGACTAGTTTTAGGCTAGAAGTTTAAAATTTAAGACTCAAACACCTCTATGATTCCCCAAATTTTCCCAAGATGGATTTTAGGATCTGATATATCTTAAGGAAATCCTATAAAAACCTTAACAAACAACAAACTTCAACAACTGGACATTCTTTAGGTGCATCACACCGAGTAGACTCCTTTGGATGAACCAAAGGCTTTAAGGAAATGACCCCAGGACTGATGTGGAACCCAATGGATTCTAGTGCAGAAATGGAAGTGTTGGTTTTTATCTACCTCAAACTTCTATGAAAACATTGATATAGATGATTGTACTCACTTTGATAGTGATTGGAAGATAGGCAGAAAATTACAATTTCAGGACAACTCTACTAGGCGATTTCTAACTAAATTCTAAAGGTACCCGAGGGCCATGAACATTGGAGCATATTTTCCATCTAGACCCGAGTCATGCATGGATGCATGAATGCAAGTATGCAACATTATTGAACTACCTAGTGTTTATACCTTTTTGTTGACTTCCTAATGCCTCAATCCCTGCCATGTTTTTCCTCATTATCCATTATTGTACCATCATCCATAATTTTAACACTTCATGCATGGTCATCCATGATTTTATCCATCCACCATCAGTTACATTAAGTTAACTGGGATACAATTAGTTAACTAGGACAACATTCCTTGATTTCATCACTTTGGACTGATAGTGAGATATGATGACCACAGTTATTCAACTAATAATCCTAATTTCTCCCATATATCATTAGTTATCATCAATTAACTTCCTCATGTACCATCCAGGTGAAATTACCTTTAGTTACACTTAGTTAATTTAGCGGTACATTAAGGAATTAGGACTAGTTCTTAAGCCTAGTGATGGTTTCTATATTAATTTAAGCTTGTCCAATGAGAGGTTTCCAAATTCCTTCTTAGGATAATGTATTTCTCCTTTGGAGATGTATTTATATTGTACAATTATCAATGATTTAATACACAAGAATTGTTTATTCCATTGATTTCTATATTTTATATATTATGTTCAGTAATTTCTTCATTTTTTGTTGTTGTTAATCTTTGTTGCACATCTAAGTAGTATTAAATTTTGATTTAGATCCTTAGCTTATGATCTCTTGATGCCATAAAGGCTATTTAGAAATATCACATGGTATCAAAGCCAAGGGAGCTCAGTAGATTCAATTAATCCTCCGTACATATTTTTCAGAGTGTTTATTTTGCAGGTACAACAAACTTCAAAATGGATTTGATATCAGCTCCTCCTCTATCACCATTCAATTATGTTGAGTGGGAATTGAAGATGGTTGCATATATCAAGAGACATGAGCTATTTGATGTGTCTATTGTAAATGTGGAAATTATAGAATCTAATGATGATAAGTATATTTGGCTAGATGACTGTGATATAGCATTTGGAGCCCTGTGTCTAGCCATTCCTCCTAGGATGTGGTATCATATTGAAACTGTTGAATTCCCAAGTGAAATATGGTCTAGATTGTACAATTCATTTGGCTAGCAGATTGAAGATATTAGTGAAAATAATTGGTAGAGAACATCTAAAACATCATTGAAATATCCTCCATAATTATTTACATCCTCCACTAATGCCCATGAAGTTGAAGTTCTTCAAGATGAATAAATGACATAATCTTCAACTCATTCAATTCTAAATTGTGAAAGTCTCCTTGATGAGACTCCTTCTACTGTTGTTCTAAAAGTTAATGAAAAAATTGATGTCTCATGTTTTCATGTAGCTTCTCCAGAAGAGGATATTCAAACCTCCATTTTTGAAGAATAACTCTCTTTCCATTCTTCTTAGTCATTCTCCTATGATTCTTATATTCTAAATTCTGAGCAAATTTTTCTAGTGATTGCTCTAGATGTTGAAGAGGAATTTGATTCCCCCCACTCCAATATTGTTGTTGGTGTATATAATAGTGATCTATTGGATTTTTTGGAAGAAATATCAAAATTTGGGAGTGATCCATTCACCCTCTTTGGTCCAATGCTTCCTATGTTTTCCTACATGATTACTTGCATCAATTCTTAGAGTTTTACTGAAGAAGGATAAAATTGTGCATTTACCATATCAATGGCACACATTAATTTTTTCCTCATTATTGGAGTCAATATAAACTTATTTGGTTCTATTTTAAAGTTTCAAGTCCTTTTAGTCATGCTTGTGACTCTTCTCATAATTTTTGGTGTGAAAAATCAAGCATTTCAAGTTCCTTAAAAAAATATGTTGTCGGGGATTCTATATCAGTTTCTTCTCATGAGATATGAAATTTTGTAATTTCTTGGATATTTTTGATGCCATATTAGATTATGGATCTCATACATTTCTTCTCCATTGTCCAATGCCTCCTTTTCTTTCCTACATGGTCACATGCTCATTTCCTCAAATGCTAGTAAAAATGGAGGACACTGTCATTCGCTTGGAGCTAATATAACCACATTTGGTTCAAGTTATCAAGAACCTAAATATTAATTTGGACCTGATATCACCTTCGTTCATTCAAATTTCAAGCCTAAAGAGAACCTACCTCTATCTTTTGTCAGATAATCTCAGTTTCTCTACATGGTTCCAGTCTCCATCATGCAACTGTCTATGTTCCTGATCAAGTTGAGCATATTCATCTTCTTCCAAAGAGGAAATTCCTCTAGACATAAGAATTTAGTTTTGATATTTTTTTGTTGGTTTACGTTTCATTTCCATTTTTAGGAAGTATTTTCCCCATGTGGTTTTTCCTTTTTTCCTCAGGTTACATGGATAAATAATGTAAAGGGTGACCATATGCCTAGTTGCATGTGCCCTATCTTTTTTTTTTGCTTCTAATAAGTTAGGATTAAGGGGGGGATATTTGAGAATATTTTCCATCTATACCTGATTCATACATGCATGCATGCATGCAATCATGCAACATGCATGAAACATTATTGACCTACCTAGTGTTTAGACCTTGTTGTTGACTTCCTAGTGCCTTAATCCTTGTCATTTTCTCCTCATTATCCACAATCGTTCCCTCATCCATGATTTTAGGACCTCATGTACCCTCATACATGATTTTATCCTTCCATCATTAGTTACATTAATTTAACTGGGATACAATCAGTTAAATGGGCCACAATAAGTTAATTGGGCCGCCATTCCTTGATTTCATCACTCTTGGATGATAGTGAGTTTCGATGACCATTGTTAGTCAACTTAAACTCATAAATTAGCCCCTATATCATTATTTATCATCAATTAATCCCTCACGTGAAATCTTGGTCCAATTACCTTCAGTTACACTCAGTTAACTGAGCACATTCAAAAGTTAGGACTAGTTCTTAAGTCTAGTGATCGTTTCTATGCTATTTTAAGGCTTCCCAATGAGAGGATTATAAATTACTTCTTAGGATAACGAATTTATCCTTTGGAGATGTATTTATATTTTAAACTTATTAGTGATTTAATACACATGACAGATTTATTCCATTGAGTTTTATCTTTTCTATATTATGTTCAATATTTTCTTCCTTGGTTTTGTTGTTAATATCCATTGCACGTCTAAGTAGGATTACATTATTCTTTAGAACATTAGATTAATATTTATTGTTTCCATCAAGTATATTTATAAATATCACAATGAATTTATGATATGAAGGTTCAGATTATTTCAATTAAGTCTCTTCTTATTGCAACAACTTACATGATATGATTTGGAGGTGAAGAAGTCTAGATATTGCTTCAAAATCAGAAACTAGTTAAAATTTGACAACAACTAGTGCATATGAGGAAAGATACAATAAAATATTAAATTATTTAGAATGGAAGAACATAAATAAATATTATTATTCAAGAACACATGTATTACATACCAAATATGCAATTATAGAATCCACATGAAACTTGATAAACACCATCACCACCCAACTCTTAGAACTTGGATTTCTAGAACTTCAACACATTATAAGAATTTTGAATGGACCTACAATTACATGTAATGCATGTAATAAAAATGAATGAGAAAGGATGAATTTCATCCTCCTCAATCTCTAGATGAATGGTCAAATAGTGTGGTTGAACAAAATGGGTGCATCTCCCAACTAGTGACAAGGGACACATCTCCCATGTCTTCAAAATATGAGAGCTCTTCAACTCAATAATCAAACTGGAATAATATGTGAATGGGTGTGCTCAATATCGTTTTATAAAATCTATTAGCTTCTTGGATAATATACATCTTGGATAAGACGCATTGCATGTGGACCTCTAGCCTCATCCATTGCGCCCTCCTTGGCTAAATTGGAGACTTGCATATTTATGGGACTTTTAACTCACTTTCTTGCATTTCCTACTTTAGTCTTGTTTTCCTTGATTTTCTGTTGCTTTCCTTCCTTTCTACCACTTTCCTTGTTTTCAATGGATTTCTTTCTTTT
>LPNX010261831.1:107855-172374 GCA_001517045.1 Pseudotsuga menziesii | reverse complement strand
TATAGATAAAAAGTAATCCCTAACTACTTTATTTCATTTTATTCTTGAACCCATAGGGGTTGGATGGGTTAGAGGGATGACTCAATGAACCACTAAGGAGAGGAAATTACATGTAGGAAAATTTTCTCATATTCTCTTATCAAAACTCCACCTTCGAGTTGAGACCCATGCATACACTAGTCAGGTTTCTCACTAACCCTATAAAGTTTTTCAATGGTTTAACACTTGGAAATCATGAACATTTGCGTACAACCCATTCTATTCCAAACAATACATTTTGACCTTCCTAGTTTCCTTTTGTCAGTACAGTAGCACGATACATAATTCTTCATAATGCTTTGAATTCCACTAAGTTAGTTTCCTACACCATTTTCCATTTCATTGGGACATCCAAATGAAAACATGGATATATTTTCATCAAAAAATGTTTCACATACGGTTCAACATGTTCCGATATATTTACATATTTATTGTATTCAAAATATATGGGGATACTCTTCCCGCATCCTGTCTTCTACTTCCCAGGTCGCTTATTTAGGATTGTAATGGTTCCATTGGACTTTCACCTATCCTATGACCATCTTCCCGAGTGTCTTGATTCTTCTATCCAATACACAGATTGATTGTACTTGGAATTCCCTTTCGGTGTCCACTTGCATCACAAACCAATCAAGTATATGATTAGAATCATAAACATACTTTTTCAATAATGAAATATAAAAAACATTGTGTACTTTAACCCTAGGAGGTAGAGCTAGTTCACATGCCACTGGTCCAATTCTACTTAGACCCTTAAATGGTCCACAAAATCTAGTAGCTTACATTTTACAATTACCTATCCTTAATGAAATTTTTATTCCTTTAACCTTTAGGAGAACTTTGTCCCCAACCTAGAATTCTCTATGCATTCTATCTTTATCTGCATAATCTTTTGTCGGTCTTGTGATATGTTCAAGTTTTGTTTGATCCTAGCTACTTGTTGTTCCATATCCTGAAGTATCTCTGGTATAGCAATCAATCTATCCACATGCTTGTCCCATTTCATTGGACCATTACATTTCCTGCCATAAAGTGACCAATACTACATAAAGGGTTGTTTTAAGACATTTGTTTGAGACAATAATGACAAAATGTTTCTAACCTATGCACTTGTTTTTTTCTAAAATATAATTTTTACCTCTTTTGTCTCAAGGGCGACAAGTTATTATCATGAAGGAAAAGGGTTGTATGTTGAAGAAAATATTGGGGGTTTCACTCATATTTCATGCACCTACCCATAGATTTGATGGCATGGGGTTGTTCCCTTACACCCACATTGTGATTTCTTGTCTTGATGGGTTTGGTATAGTCTTGTGCAGA
Source organism: Pseudotsuga menziesii (assembly GCA_001517045.1). Taxonomy (NCBI): domain Eukaryota; kingdom Viridiplantae; phylum Streptophyta; class Pinopsida; order Pinales; family Pinaceae; genus Pseudotsuga; species Pseudotsuga menziesii. The sequence continues at coordinate 171,015 of LPNX010261831.1, read as the reverse complement.
GGGGTTGTTTGTTGGACTCTCAATCGTGTGGAATCCTCCTTTCTCCTAAAAAAATGAAGGTCGCGCAGATTCTCATCCTCTGCCACTTCATCAATTTTCCAATAGTTCATGGGTTGTTTCACTTTGTGTCGATTTATATGGTATGTGCATATTGATACCTCCTGCATGCACATTGTCTGTGTTGGATGAAACATTATGCCCCTAAAGAGTTGTATTATAATGTATTCGGTAGCTATGGGTAGCTTCCCATGGATTCGATGGCATAGGATTGCTTCCTTATACCCTCTGCTCCTGGATTTAGCATCATGGGCTACCTTCCATGGATTTTATGGACTGGGGTTATTCCCTTATGCCCAATGATTTTAGATTCGACAACGTGGGGTACTTTCCCATGGATTCAATGACCTGGGGTTGTTTCCCTACTCCCACTTTTCCTAGATTCAACATCTTGGGTACCTTACCATGGATTTGGAGACCTAGGGTTGTTCCCTTATGCCTACTCCTCTTAGATTCTGTAGCCTAGGGTACCTTCCCATGCATTCGATGATCTAGGGTTATTCATGGTGAACGATACTACTTTTGGGTTCATTATTCCACTCCATAGTAATCACTTTACTGTAGGTAATGAATATATTGGTATGTTTATTTTGGGAGTATCCATTAAATCTAGTTGTTTATTGTGTACAAAGTTATTAATTTGTCGTTTTTGTTATGTCTCATTTTTTTTAGTACATAGAGGAGGAAAGGCCAATGGTTGTATCATGGATCTGGTATCCTTAGACACCTAGACGCTTTACGTATATCATAAAACTTTAAAATATCCCCTTAGTTATTTCAGTTCCTTCATTTATGAAAGCCATAACTTAACACTCGCTACCCTGGCAGAGGTCTACGAGTTGGTGGTTTCGTTATGTCAAATGTCACAAGGTAGTCTTGCGAGATCTGGTGAGGGTTTAAACTTTGTTGTATTTCATTTTCCACTTTAATTATTTTCAATTCCTTTAACATCTCTGTACTAAGGGATTTGTTTTTGTAGTTACACGGTCCATACACCAATGGAAATATCCTGGCTACTCCAAATGTCTTGACCATTCTCAAGTATGGTTTCCCAGTGTCGGTTATCCAACTCAAAATTATGTGCTTCTTCCATTTTGGGAGGGTTTTTACACTTCATTTGTTTTTATTTTATTATTTGTGTTAAATTTTGGGCTCAACCCTCTTTGTTAAATTACCAGATGAATTTTTTACCTTTCTAGGGCCCTCGAGATTAATGTATTTTGATAATTGGCATTAGCTTTCCACTGGTTTTTTAAATTTTCATGAAGGAAAGTCTTTTTATTTGATTTTAACATTGAGATAATAGCCAGATGCAAAGCAATATGATTTATATGTACAATATTATAACTAAACTGCAAATTTATATGACTTTTATTTGCAATCTTATATTTTCAATTCCATCCATTTTGTTCATCTGTGAAAAAATTTCAATTGAAAAAAGTCCAAAAAAGTATGATGTAAAATATCCAAATCCATTAGGCTACACAAAATAAAATATATCACAAGTTAAATCTTGATGCATCCTTTCTTAATTACCAAATTAATGTAATTAAGAAACATGATAGGGATTTATACAATATGATATAATGTGAAATCTTTGAACATAATCCTAAATTTATCCTTCTGTAGAGTTGTATTTGCATTCTTCAGTCATCCTTGTATTTCACTGAAATATTTTATTAAGGAGGTGAATAAGTCTTGTGAATTGTTAGTGGACTACCAAATTATGGGAAGGTTGTATGTGCTCCCCTGAATCTCCTCTTATTAAAAATAGAATAAAATTTTCAGGGGGACCTCTAATATCCAAAGGAAATGGTGTACGCCTCAAATAGCAGATTTTGCTCATTTTCTATGGAAAAAAGTGGATGGAAACACTCTAGACTTGAGTCTCTGCATCACAAATATGGTGACCAATATTTCTACAATCAAGTTTGGGCGTCTCTACCACTTGTGCATTTTTCTTCTGTGGAGTTGGCCTGAGCTTTAAGATTTCCTTATGGAAATCATCTTTAAGAATCTGAGAAATGCTTTTTCAATATGTGTAGATTGTTATATGACCATTAATAGTGAACACTAAATGTCCACTAGCTAGACATGACATCAAGTTGTCTTACGACTAGCAAATGGAATGGTTCCATTGTTTGACAATTGAATACTGTCATGATTGCAGATGAAAAATGCACTTGTTCCTAAGCAATGAAGAATAATTCCTGGATTAGAATGTGCCAAGAATAATTAACTAAATGTTTATTTTCTATAATTACCATCCATAAAATGCAATCCAGTGAAGTGCAAATCAACCATGCATGTCTTGTATATTAACATTAACACCAGTAGAAACTATTGGACTTATTTCCCAATCAGAACCAAGGGCATCTACTATATGTATAGCACCTCAACTCTCATAATCTAGAACATTTGGACCCTTACCTTCTTCATGCATCTGACACAGAATCCATTCATAAAACGTTTCCTTAAATAACTTCTAGAATTTTGCATTTAAAAAATTCATTTCATATTTTACTTATGTTTTTTTGCTTGCGATATGATATTGTCCTTTAAGTATAGGCCCATTGCAAAATGTTTCTTATTTTATTTGCAATGTCTTTACTTAAACATTTCCAAATGATAAGTTGTGTAGTTTTAGATTAATGCAACTCTTCATGACATGAACATATACACTTAGAGAGAGATAAGAGTGAGGTTTTAGAAGTTGGTTATCATTGCAATCCTTTAATTATATATAAGAATAAATGCAACAAGCACTGCCTATGTAGAATTTATAAAGAACTTTATTGGAAAATATTTGCTAACTCATTAATCTATAGAAACATAAATATGGTACACGTTATTAATACATATATCATCATTGTGGGATTTTATTCCACATTGTTAATTTCTCTACTCCCCTCTATAGAATTATATTGTTACTAATTCATATTACTATCAACCAACATAGTGGCCATAGTCACATGCTAACAAATTTAATATTCCAATTTCAATTGGGAAGGATAAACTCTTAGACCGCAATATATGCCATAGGTGCATCATTTGAAATTAGGGTTTAAGACTGACAATGTTATCAATAAGGTTTTCCCCACTATATTTTTTCTAGCATCAAGTTCATATATATGTGTTCCTCCACTTATCTGGGTTAAGAAGTGTTATTCAACCCTTAGGTGTGCAAGAGACCCCCACTATTACAACTTAATGTTATTTTTAGTTTATGTAGGCATGGTTCCATTTGGTGTTTAGGGACGCAACAAACGATATGAAGTGATACCATAGCTTTAGTAAACATTCGTTGGTGCTATGCACTAGTTCTTTTTTTAAGAAAATAAAAGAAAAATAAAAAGCAATAACATGCAATGACACATGATGTGCCATTGTTTGTTTGCAACCAATTTGAAAAATAGGTGAAAGAGATGTGGCATCTATAGTTGGAAAACAAAAGGTCCACGGAATCAATAAATATGTTAGAGCACTAATCCACCTTAGTACCATGATAATACACCTAGGATACATTTAATTAGCTTTTATGCTATGTTCTATGGTCCAAACTTAGTCTATGTTGATCATTGACTGGCAGTTCAGGAGCACCAGTTTCATCATTTTAACACTTGGGACCCTCTATTTTTATCATTATGAAAACCTAGGTGCCCTAATTGATGAAATATCAGTATTGGTGCACTCCCCCATCCCTATATTTAGAGAATATGTTTGACCTTAGGTGCTAGTGCATGTTTGTGGTGGTTTTTGACTTTCCTTGAGCATTTATTTCCTCCTAGAGCCATTCCCACTCAACCATGTGCTCACCCATGCCTAGAATGCCTTCATTTATGATCCATAATGCTCCAACCATGTTCACACTTGCATTCATGACCGTTTGGGATGGCTAGGGAGATGATTGGTCCACCTAGGGGGGTTTGAGGGTCAAATCATAGTTTGACACATGTATGCATCCAAATCGCCTCCAAAGGCTAACGATTTATCCCTAATGTAATATAAAAATGATACATACATATTTACATGTTGGACATTCATAATAAACTCAGTTATTGACTACATTTGTGTATGATATTTTCACTCCTTCTGCTATTTTGTGCATAATTTATGTGAAATATCAAATTGTGACAATCCCCTTGGATTATAGATCCTAACGTGAATCAATTCTCACATGGTATCAGAGATATTTGGGATTTCAAATCAAATCTAGAGTGTTTGAGTTTCTATTTAGGGAATTTTCTAGAGAAATTTGAGTGTTTGCATTGCAGGTACAATCAACAGTTTGTCACTCAGTGCGCAAGAAGAAATGGATAAAACTCATGTATTGATGACCCCATTCAAATATTTCAAATGGAAGGCATAAATGGTGATCTAGATGAGGTCGAAATGCCTATACAGAGTCACCATGGAGATTGAAGTCGAACCCAACTCTGTTGTGGAGAAATCAAAGTACTTCAACATGCTTGATGAAGCATTTGGAATTCTTTGTCTCAGCATTTAGAGAGACTTAATATTCCATGTAGACATTTTGAAAAATCCTAATTAAGTATGGCTCAATATTGAGGCATTATTCGGGAATACTGATGAGATGAGAGGTAACCAGCTTGAAAATGAGCTAATCTCACTGAGTCCAGCTCACTTTGAGACAATCCAAGAATTCTTCACCAAGTTCAAATCATTGGTGCTTCAATCGAAATAGTGTGGCATAGAGAAGAAATAGGAGTAGATTATATTGTTTATAATTTTGAATCTAGGGATAGAGTATTCTGTGTTTGTGTCTACATTCCACTCTAGCAAGCTCATAGCTCGAAATTGGAGTATGCCATCACTGGCAGACTTGATGGAGTCATTAATATAAGAGAAATACAAGATGGTACAAATGGGAACTATAAAATATAGTAAGTATCAAGCCCTTTCTATAGGTGCTTCGAATCCAGCCATATGCAAGAGGAAATTCAGAGATTCAAAGTAGGAAGAGAAGAAGAAGCAGGAGAAACCCAAATCTTCAGATGGGGGTTCGAATCCTACCAAGAACAAGGACAAGAAAAAGAAAGAGAAGATCAAATGCACTTATTTTCACAAGGGGTGGCATCTAGGGAGTGCATGCATGAAGAATACCATAAACATGATGGCACAACTTCTTGAGAATAAGAAGACCCCTCTGCCAGAAGGCGCAAGGAAGAAAGATGCTGGTTCAAGATCATACAACAAAGAGAGGAGCCATGCTTTGGTTGCTAGATATTCAAGATATTATTCCTTCACCATAGATTCAGGAGCTTCCAGGAACATGGCCTCCATGCAATATTACTTCTTATCCCTGTATCCTTGCACTGGTCCATTCATTCTAATGGGTGATGATTCATAAATCCAAGCCAAAGGGGTTGGCAAGATTGATCTTGAAGATGGGTACTTCAACAATATGTTGTTTACGCCTGATCTAGCATCAAACATACTCTCAATGTATCAAATGAAACACACTGGTGAATCCAAGAGAGTAAGATTTACTCCAATTGTAGTGGAGACATCAGAAATATCAACAGGAAAAGTTGTGGCATTGGGTTTTGCTGACCATAATGCGAGAATGTACAGATTCTCTCACTTCCTCCCCTACTTCCAAGGGAATGCGCTCATGTCACATTCCAATGATAAGAAATTTGTGGCATGAGAGATATGGACATTTAAACTATAGGTACCTATAGGAATTGAGAAAAGAAGGAATTTTTGAAAGGATTTTTGCTATCAAGTTCTCAAATGGCACATGCAAAGGATGTGTAGTGGGAAATCATGCTGAGCGTAGATATGAGAAAGGAAAGGAAAGGAGAGATGTTCGAGTGCTTTATTTTTTCCATCAATATCTCATAGGGACTCTTCCTGCACCCTATTATTGGAATTCAAGGCATGTATTGATCTTCATAGATGATTTCTCATGGTACTGCTGGGTATATTTTCTCAAACTAAAATTTGAAGTTTTTTATACTCACAAAGTTTGGAAAGCCCTAGTTGAGAATGCATGTGGGAAAAAGATCAAGGTCATTAGGACTGAAAATGGTAAGGAGTATGTGAACAAGAGTTTTCATCAGCTTTGTGAAGAATGTGGCATCCAAATGCATCATTTGGTTCTCTACCCACCACAACAAAATGTTGTTGCAGAGCGTAAGAAGAGGGATCTCAAGGAGATGGCAACCTGCATGTTGGAAGACAAGGATTTGAATCCAAAGATATGGAATGAAGCCATTAGAAGTGTTTCATATGTTCAAAACATATCTCCTTACAAATATTTGTATGTAAAAACAACATATTAGGCTTGGAGTGGTCACAAGCCAATTGTTTCTCATTTCAGATACTTTGGCTCGAAGGCTTGGGCTAGGATTCCCCCAGAGAAGAGAAAGGCCTTGAAAATGAAAATAAAGGAGTCCATAATGGTTGGATACATGCTAATAATGAAAAGGGATACAATATATTTGATCCCTCATCTCAAAATATAGGTTAAGGGAGTGTACAGTTTGAAGAAGAGCTCATGCAAGGGACCAAACTAGCTCATGGGGAATGCTCACATCCTCCATGCCATGATGATGTAAGTAATGAATCCTTCTCTTATTTTTTTGATTCTTATATATATAATGATTATTATGACATGAATTCATATTATGACTCACCTATTCATCCAAAGTGGCCTGAGAAAACCATTGAAGCAGTCGGGGATCTTGTTGGTGATACTCATGATTCTAGGAAGACTAGATATCAATTTCACAATGCTTTCTCTACTTGTGAATTGACTATTGTTGAGAGATGATCCATGATGATTGGATAGTATCCTCAAACATATCAGGAAGCATCGCTTGACCCAATATGGAAAACATCCATGCAAGAAGAGTTCAAATCATTGCAAGACAATGAGACTTGGGAATTGGTTCCCTTTCCCTCCAAGAGGAAACTAGTGCAATGCAAGTGGGTCTATAGGACCAAAGTCGTTTCTTATGGTTCTATACATATACATTTGCACCGGTTGTAAACATGGACTCTATCATGCTAGTTTTAGCCATTGTTGCATCTAAGCACTGGGAGGCTCACCACATGGATGTGAAGAGTGCATTTATTCATGGTGACATTCAAGAGGAGATATATATGCAGCAAATTGAAGGTTTCATTGAGGATAATTCACTTGTATGCAGGTTAAATAAGTCTCTCTATGGTCTCAAGCAATCCCCCAGGGCTTGGTATGCCAAGATAGACAATTTTATGCTTTCGCTTGGCTTTGAAAGATGAAAGTATGATCCTAATGTGTACTTTCAGCCTGTTGGTGAATTATTTTAGGTCATAGTGCTGTATTTTTTTTTATTACAGGTAGCTTCACTAATGAATTGGATCAATTAAGTCTTCTTTGCACAATGAATTCTCCATGATTGACCTTGGATTGTTGAGGAAATTTCTTGGATTGGGAGTTGAGAAATATGAAGCAGGGATCAAGGTCATCCAACCAAAGTATGCTTTAGACCTATTAATAAAGTTTAAACTAGCTGAATGTAAGGCATCCAAGTTCCCATTCCTTTCAGGAATAAAAGTAGGTGAATTTGGTGCATCTCCATTGATGGACAACTCGTTGTACAAACAACTAGTTGGGAGTATACTGTATCTTATAAACTCTTGAATTGATTTGGAATATGATGCAGGTGCTGTTGCTATATATATGCAGCAGCCTCATGATATCCATTGGAAGGAAGACAAGAGGATCCTACATTATGTGCAAGGAAATAGACACTTTGGGGTATACTATTTTGTTGGTTCTCCACTAGAACTAGTTGGATTTACTAATTCTGATTGGGATAGAGATCCCATTGACAGGAAATCTAGTTCAGGTTATGTATTCATGCTTGCACATGGTCCCATATGCTGGTCAAGCAATAAAAAACACACCATATCCCTCTCTTCAGCAGAGGTCGAGTATAGAGGAGCAGTGAATGCAACTACACAATGTGTGTGGTTGCAAGGTATTCTTCGAGAGCTTGGTTTTGCATTTGATTCACCCACAGTAATTTGGTGTGATAATCAAAGTAAAATAAATATTTATACTGATCCAGTGTAGAGACAGAGGACCAAACACATTGAGATACACATGCACTACATCTAGAGCTTGGTGCATGATCAGGTGATAGCCTTACAATATTTCCCATATGCATAGAAAACTATTGACATTTTCACCAAGAGATTCATAGAGAAGGAATTCACCTATCTAAGATACGTTATTGGAGTGGGTGACACATGGTGATACCTAATATTCACTTTCATATTTTGCTACATGTCAATTTTTTAGGGGAGGTTTTTTTCCAATGTGGTTTTCCTCCTTACCTTGTTTTCTATGGACAAATAAATTTTTTGTTATATGAGGTGACTTGAGCTTTAGTTGCCAATGCCTCAATAGTATTTTGGTATAAGCCATATTAAGTTAGGATTAAGGGGGGGATTTAGAGTAGTACTCCACCTTAGTACCATGATCATAAACCTAGGATACATTTCATTAGCTTTTATGCTATGTTCTATGGTCCAAACTTAGGCTATGTGATCATTTACTGGAAGTTGAGGCACTCCACTTTGATTATTTTGACAGTTGAGGTGCTCTACATTGATCATTTTGACAACCCAAGCTCCCTCATTGATGAAATATTAGTATTGGTGTGCTCCCCTATCCCTAGATTTAGGGAATATGTTTTACCTTAGGTTCTAGTGCATGGTTGTGGTGATTTGTGTCCTTCCTTGACCATTTATTACCTCCTAGAGCCACTCCCACTCACCCATGTTCTCACCCATGCATAGCATGCCTTCATTTATGATCCATCATCCTCCATTCATGTTCACACTTGCATTCTTTATTGTTTGGGATGGTTATAGAGCTGATTGGTCCACCCAGGGGGTTTGAGGGTCAAATAGTAGCCTGACACATGTATGCATCCAAATGTCCCCAAACAACTAAAAATTAATCCATAATGTAATATAAAGATGATCCAAACATATTTACATGTTGGAGAGTCAAAATAATCTCAGTTATTGACTACATTTATGTATGATATTTTCACTCTTTCTATTGTTTTGTGCATAATTTGTGTGTAATATCGAATTGTGAGAATCCCCTTGGCTCCTAGATCCTACTGTGAATCAATTCTCACAAAATCCATTACCCTATTTCAATATTTATGCAATTTTTTTCATATGTTTCGAAGTGTTCTACAATGAATATCTACAAGATAGTGACAAAATGTCCTCTATTAGAATTTAGAGACTCTTGAAAAAAATGTCAAAGAGAAAGAGATTTCCATGATTCCAATGAAAAAAGAAGTGTCCAAGAAAAAAATTAACTTTGAAATCCCAAGAATAGAACTGATGTGTTCATGGAAATGAAAAGACAAAGATTGATAGCAACACAACTCTCAATTACAATTTTGAACGAATAGATCTACCAAAAAGTGTAAAAAGAATTGACATGGTTTTCAAACCCATAGGAGTGGGTTGCTTTCCCATGGAAATGAAAGCGTAGATCCAATGCATGAGATGGTAAAGTTGCAATCCATTCCAAACCAAGATCTCCATAGGATGTAGGAGGTTGGAGGCATGGATGAGATGGATGAGGCTTTACACTAACTAGGGCATGACAAAGATAAAATGGAATATTGCATGATGGGTTGGTGGAAGATATGTTGAAGATCCAAGGGACAAGAGAAAATGGAAAATCACATGGTGATATGGAGGATGCAAACTTTTAAGGTTGAATTTCACATTAGGAATTGTACAAACCCCAACTCGTTAGGTGGATACAAACCAGAAACAAAAGTTTTTTTTTCTTCTCGTTCTTAAAAACTATTTTTAATTTAAATTACTTAGTTAAGTTCTTGGTAATGAGTGATTAAGGGTTCAAATCTTACTCTAATTTTCAAGTGACTTTATTGTAAAATTGATGTCATTTAAATTACAGTGATGTTTCAATTATGTGATATAAGGTACAAATTGTGTTAAGTGACTGAGGTGTAAAATATTTGTCATTTTAATTATAAAGTACATCACATTGGTTTTGTTTTAAAGCTTTGAGGAAAAATAATTTTTTAAGTGGGAGGGCATGTTGTGTGCCTAATCAAAACATAAGTATCTTTACAATAAACTCATAGGTATAATTTTATATAGGTCTCCTCTCTATAATAAATACCTAGACATGTAATATTAGGTTATGGTTAGGCTTTGTGCAACATATTTGTTATAAATAATATTTTTCCTTATCTCTTGTGTCTTTTGTTATATAGATGAATGTGCCCCAATGTTACTATTAGTGTTAATTTATTTCTAGTTTATTCAAGTGTTATTCCATTTTGTGTTTACAAACATAGTAACATAATCCTTAGATATCATACCTAAGGTAAACATAAGCCATCCTATGTTTTAGGCATCCAAAATTCCCAAATTTCCAAACTTTTCAATACATGCCAAATAATGCCTCGACATGATGCATGAGGTTGAAGGAATGGATAAAACATATGAGGAATTCCATGGGCATGGAGAGTGATAAAATAGAAGATTGCATGGTGGGTTGAGGAAAGACAAGTTGAAGGGCCAAGGGATAAGAGAAAATGGAAGATCACATGGAAACTATGGAGGATGTTGAATCTAAAGGGCGGGTTTCACATTAGGAAGTGTGCACACCCTAACTCATCCAATGGCTAGAAACCAAAAAAAAAAAAAGTCTATTTTTGATTTCATGCTTTACATCTAATTTTAATTTTAACCAACTTGGTTAAGTTATTTTGTAATAAATGACGAAGGGTTCAAATAAATGACTTTATTGTAAAGTGCATGTCATATAAATTCTAGGTTACCAAGATATAAATATGGATCCAGATTCAGATATGGATCTGCCATATTTTTGAAAAACGAAGATCTGAATACAACTAAGATATGTTAAGTAGAAAAAAATATAACAATATGTTTTAATTTTTTTAAAACATAATATAATTTTATAATCAAAACCATTCATGAAATACCTCATTAAAAGTGATATGTGTGTGTGTGTGTGTGTGACATGCAATGAGAGAGCATACAATAAAACCGCAAATTCCACAACATTTCCTGCCGCTGACATAAAAAATACACTGTAACATAATCATTAAAGGCAGCTAGGTTGACTAGCAAATTTATTTACCTATTTTTTTGAAATTTATGTGGCTTCTCTTTAAACACGCCGACCTTCTAATTTTGAATTTAGGAGTCACTGCATGGGAGTAACAAAAAACCATATGGAGAGTCGTATGGGATGAACAAATACTAAATCGAGTTGGTATCCACACGGGTGGGGACAATCATCACAAATATATCTCCAAATTTCACAAGTGTCCATTAAATTCCAAACCTAGCTCCATTTAACAATGCGCTAGAGAGCTATATGTGAACTCTCACTAGAAAAATAAATAAATATAATTCCATTGAACATAAAATCATTAACAATTAGGAATATATGATATTTGCAAATATACAAAGGATTCATAAGTAACTTCCATGCTCTATCAATTGGGCCTGGCTCAAATTCTCTAGAAGATAAATTATTATCATTTCCACCCAAGTTCAAATTTTGTTTATAACATGTTTACTTTTCATGCACTTCATGAAACATTAACAAACTTTGGGTATTTTATTTTAATTGTGCTTATTGTTAGAAGTGTTCAAACCTAGCTTGAAGCTACATGCCCTTTCCAGGATTTACATTATCCGTGGTTCATACCTAGATTGAAGGCACATATCCTTTTCATGAGGGAAATATTATTGGTTTGATAGTGTTAGCACCTATGCTAAATTTTGAATATTTCTATAGAAGGCATATGCATTAATCCCCCTTCAAAGGTCTAGACCAGTGAAAAAATGAGGGGTAGGATAAAAAACTGTTCATATCTTATGACCTAGAGGTATGCAAGAAAGGGTTTGAAGTTGCTTGGGAAGCTTATTCCTAAGCCTGAATGTAAAAACATTAAGAAATACTTTGGCACGACTGGTAAATGTGCCTAAGTATAAAAAATCCGATCAAGGATAAATCCTAGGCAAGAATGAATGATGGAGATTCAATCTGCAACAAATCAGACACTCCGGATTAGTCTCGCAGTAAATAAAATGATGGAAGCAAAAAGTCAGAACTGGAAAAGGGTAAAGTTTCGGTCATGAAAAGTTCAAAGCCCTATTTCCGCCTTCCATGATCTTCCAGATCGACAGTACAAAGTTTTTCTACCCAAGATCAATGGCTCAGAAAGGAACAACAGAGCGAAGATCAAAAAGTGGAAATACCAAATGGTTTTGTCATGAAAGGTTGAAGTCCCGCTTTATGAGATCCACAATATCTATGATTCATAGAGATCCTGCATAGATCAATGTCACAGAAGGAAAATGCAGAAGCAGAAAGCCGAGAGTGGAAGGATAAAAATCATTTTGCAGAAATTTCAAATATCGATTTTCGGCTTCTGCGATCCGCCAGATCTATGGCTTAGATCGTCTCCACCTAGATCTAAGGTCTGGAAAGGAAGAGAAAGTTAGAAGTCTGAAACATAATAATTTGTCTATAAAATGCAGAGATCCTATTTTCCGCTTTCCACCATCCTGCAGCTTGGTCTCAAATATACAGCTGGGAAAGTTTATGGTGAAGATTGATGGTGTGAAAAAAAAATGCGTGCGAGATAAGTAGCTTTCCAGATTTGTGAGATCAGTTAAAGGCCTGTAGGTTTCAACGGTCGAGATTGACGGTGAGATAAGATCAACAATGGAGAAATATTTCGCTAATACAACAAGCATAAGGAAATGAACTTTTGAAATCCGTGGAATCGTTTAAAGGGGGCTACAAGTTTTGATGACTCAGATCAAGAGTGATCTACATCCACGGTCGAGGAAAATTTTGCTAGTTCAAATTTCTTTTATTTAAATCTCCATAACTTAGTGAAATTTTACAGAGCAAGCAGGTTCAGACACGGGCTTCCAGATCCTTGTTTTGGCTAACAGATCAACGGTCCGCGACGATTCCGCTGGTTAAAGGTGCAGAGAAGGAGAAAGGCTGTTGCATACTGTCAAAGGTGCTTGGAGCAATCATTTTCATCCATCAGGCATGGTTTCCAGGTGTTTCATTCTCCATTTTGTCCATCGTGCATGTCCTAGTATGCTTTCCTATTTTTTTAACAATCATGGCGAATCTTCTAGATCAGGGGTTGTTGGGATTTTATGATCATGTAGATTTGATCCCTCATTTTTTGTATGTCATGTACTAAATTTTTCATTTGGTCACAATGGCCTAATCACATTTACCATATTCATGAGAGTTTTCCAAATTGATGCTAAGGGTCAAATAATTGCCAAGGTGGAAAATTACTAGTTTCCTAGGTTGGGGTGGAAGGTTTGGGATTTTGAATAAGGGTGACAATGAATGATGTTTAAAAATTAGAATGACATAAATATTTAATAAAGGATCTAAATAAATAAATATAATATAAAATTTAAGTGGCAATGAAGCATGGAGACACATGGAGACTATGGGGCCCACACAAGCTAGAATTTATGTGCCACATGGAATCCTCCTCTTGCAATTTCGAATCCATGGGAAGAATAAAGGTTCTTGGATGAGTGAGAAGGATAATAAACTTGGCCATATGCATAATAATTTTAATTTTTTAATAAATGCAACTTACATGGGAGAGGAAGAGGCATTTTGGAGCTAGTGAGACACTTGGACTAGATTCCCTAGCTTTATGACAACAATGATGAAGATGATATGAAACCTATTAAAAAAATAAGATCTGAAGGCTGAAATATGACATATATTACATGTCAGGTATAAATAGAGCATCCAAGAGAGCTCTCATGTTATTTTGGGAAGCTCAATGGGTTCCCACTCAAATTGGGGAAAGATGGAAGGGTAGGAAAGGGAGGAGACATGGGAAATCATGAGCACACACCTAAATTCAAATTCAATTGAGTTTATGGATGGATTGGTAACCTCAGAAGGCTAAGTATTTTTATAAATTACAGGAATCAACCAAGAGAATGGCTTTTGTTAATTTTAGAAATTGTCATTTGTGAATTGTGAGAGCTAGTGGATGACTAGTTTTCTTGCCTTGGCCAATTTCGAGGGTGAAAGATTCCCATCAAAGTTGGTGTTTGGAGAGGAAAATCAGGTATTTAATTTATATTTAATGGATTTTTATTTGCATGTGTAATCTATATGGAAGCTCATTGTTCCTTCTATTGCAACACTTTCTCTCAACCATTTCCAGTTTTTATTGCATATTCTTGCTCATGGAGGGATTGTACTTTGGGTGAGCTATTGATATCTTTGGGGAAGATTATAATTCCCATTATATTATTTTATTATGTATATTCTCTTTATTTATCATTCAGAATACTCTCAGGTCGAAATACCCAAAAGAATTCATGTAAAAATGTTGAACAATGAAGAAATAGTGCCATTTCCCCACTATCTTGTTGTGAACCATTGTAATGCTGATGATTTTGAATTGGGAGAGCCTATAATTTTATATTTATGAATTTAATCAGTTAAATATTCTATTTATTCATTCTCATAAATTTTCAAGTCTAAATACCCAATATTTGTATGTCAATTTGATTTTTAATGAGCAAACAATGGCAATTTCCACTCTATTTTGATATATGCCATGGTAATGCTGATTATTTAGAATGGAGGAATGTATATATGATTAATGTATGATGTAAGTACTTTTTAATGTGTATTACAAGTCTCGTGTTCATTAATTAAGCATTGGAATCCATTTTACTCATTTTTATTGCACTGGGAGAAGATTTGGTGCATTTTCCCCAAGGGTTGAAATTGTGATTTGGGAGCTGTTTTGGAAAGATTCATAACAGCATATATAAACTGAAACATGATGCATATGAGAATTTAATAATTTACATTACACATACCATTCCTCTTTTCATAAATTTGAGTGACTTTGGGACCATTTGAGAAGCCATTTCCGACAATTACCTAGAGGGAATTGGAGCCCCAATTTGCTAGTAAAGGTTCTTAATTTGAACAGAACAATAAATAGGTTTTCAAAAGTGATTGTGGGGTAATAGAAAATCCATGGACATCATATTTAATTTCTATTATCATTCATGTAGCTTCTGAGAAAATTGAGAAGCATTTGGGTCAATTTGGAGGTCTATACATCAAAACTAGTCAAGGTTCCAAATTGGGGAAAAAGTGGAAAAATTGGTGATTTAATAAAATTTCAAAAAGGGAAATTATATTGCAACTAATTTTTTCTCTATTTCAGGTTGGTCTCGGGATCTTTTTTACTCTATAAATATACCATCGGAAGAGGAATAAAGGGTTGGAACTTTCATTCAGAAGCATTCTGCTCTTGGATTTTATACATCTGTAAACTTTCTTGGAAGTTATAATGAGAAATATTTTTCTACATCTCTGAGATTCATCACGATGTTCTACATTCAGTTCATGTTTCCTATTTGCATCATTTTCATTTCTCTGATTTCTTTCTAATGCTCTCTAGTTGTATATGAGAAATTCATTTTGTTAAGCGCTCCTTATATCAGATATCACATTTGTGATGTGTTCCCGATGACTGTTGCAGAATTCATCCTCTGTTAGGTGCATTGTATCATTTATTGGCCTCATTATTGCTACTGCTAAAGGTGGTGCAAGATATTCATCCATAGATAGGTGCCTCTTTCTTCATCGGGCTCTCTCCTCTTTCTCCTACCACCCTTTAAAGATATTTCTCTGGATGTGACACTTACTTTGCCTCGGATATCAAAGGAAAATCCCTACTCATTTTCATTGTAATATCCTTGATTGGTTCAAGTTGTGACTCCATTTTCCAATGGTTTTTATTATCTATCTGTTTCACCCTCTTTAAAATTTGCAACTATCCTGTTACCCTCAGAAATATAGCCTTCTAAATGTTTTCTTAAAGGAAAATGTATATGTGAATTTTCTTGTGACAAGAGAGAGCCCTCTTTGACTGTGTTGGCTAGAATGCAGTCTAAAGGTTGGTTGAAATGGTTACCCCTGTGACTTCCTACTGCAGCCATAGGAAAATTACAGGGAGCTAACATCTTGGCGCCATTTCTAGGGAACTAATTTCTATTGTCTCCTTGGGAAGAACGACATTGTTTCTTTTCTATGACCTGGTTGAGAAGTCGGCCTTAGAGACACAATTGGATGAATAATTTATCTGGAGACTCCACTGAAAAACATTTAGAAGGTGACTCAACTAGAGATACTGGATACCAGAAGAACAAGTATGAGAATAAATCCCATGACCGAGTCTTTTCAAGAAATATTCTATCGAGAAAGCCTAATTTGAAAGGCCAACAAGCTGCAGAGGTTAGATATAACTTTGTCTTTACTTGTTGAAGGTATTGTATCCATTAATGATATATCTGAACATTATGGTGAATAACTGGAGCTAGTTCTCCCCAGGACTAATTCTAAGTCTAGCCTATCTGAAGTTATTAGCTTGGACCCCTCCTCGTTTGATTTCTCACATGAATCCTGGTATCTAGAAATATTAGAGTCTCTGGGTGGGAATTTTCTACCCTTGTCTGACCAAAAGTGCCCCATACTTACCTCTAAGTTATCCCTATTAAATTCTGCTGCCATAAAGCAATCTGTTGCCACATATTTTTCTCCCACTGCTTCAAGACAAAACTGACATTCATCTTCTAGTTTCACACCTCCCCACATTCCTACACTTGCTCATAGCTTATTAGTTTCCATTCCACTAGTCTTAATCCCCCTTGTAAACCCCACTGTGACCCCAGGTATGGCTAGGTATGCCCCCTTAAACCTCCATGTTTCTCTTCATGACCTTCTCCTCCTTTATTCCCAAAGAATCATACAATTTAATGGTGAGAGGGGATATTCAGCTAAAGAGCACTTGGAGTGCTTTTCATACTAGACAAATTTAGAAGAGGTGGACTATGATGATGTGAAATTCAGATTGTTTTCCCAATGTCTTAGTAGAGAGGAAAGAAAATGGTTCACAAACCTTCCAACCCACTCTATCCTGAACTATGAAGATGCCTTCAGGGAAAAAACGAGAGTGAGTCTTTCCAACAATTTTATAACACATTTATGAAAGTATACAATGTCATCCTTTCCCAATTCAAAACTCCCATTGGTTCTGCCCAACCCCATTATGTTGAATCCTTTGAGGTGAGTTAACCTTGTGGCTAAGTGAAAGGAGATCAACCTCCTTGGAAGCTATGATGAAAGACGCCATAGAGGTGGATGCAAACTTGAATACTGCAAGGAATAAGAAAGGGGATGAGGGAGAATGAAGAAGAGAGGAGGGAGAATGGAGAAGAGATGGGGCAGAGTTGAGAAGAGAGGAAGGAGAAAGAGGAGAGAGAAGAAAACATAAAGAAATTGAAAAAACCTCTACCTCTATCTCATAAGAGGCCAGAATAGACACGATGCTGGGAACCATGGAAATAATGATGAAGAGACTCGCTGTGAATGGTAGACCACAACCTAGGGAAAATCAATAGCAATAGAATAGGAACCTAGATTCCAGAAGGACTCAAATTCCCAAAAATAGGAAGACGAACCAGAGAAACCCTCCTGATCCACCTATCAAGCCTCCCTTTCAAGAAAATTATGTAGAGTAGGATGGAGAAGATCAAGTAGAAGATGAAATCCATCAATTGGACACCGACTCACTACCCACCTTTCTCACCAAAGAAGAACACGATAAGGCTTGTCTTGAAAGGGGAGAGATGTCTACTGGGGAAACATATGACTTCAAGAGGGGATACCAACTTGCTGTCATGGAGATGCAGAGACATATTGGTCTAAGGAACATAGATGCTCTTGTAGTAAAAAATAAAGAGGCAGCAAACAAATCCTCTACAATCAAATCAAAGAGAATCCCACACCCTATGAACACCTCCATGAATGTAGCAGAGCTCGAAGGGAAGGAGAAAAAGGAAGATAATGCAAGAGCGTCAGATTAGGGGCATACTTCTTTCAGTATGGAGGCTGAAATTACAAAGATAAAAATATGTGTCCCTCTCACTGAGCTATTGAAAATTTCTGAATATCACTCTAAAGTTACCACAATGTTTAAGCCTCCATGCAATTTTTTTGCAATACCAGACTCCCTAAATCTCCAAGATGATAATCCCACCTTCCTTTTTGGGCCCCATGTAGAAGACTTTGCTGATGAAGATAATCCCCATTTTTATGTCATCCTGAACATCCATAATGCCATCTTACATAATTCCATGTATGATCCAGGAGGCTCTGACAATTTGATGCCTAGGATAGTCACGGAGTTACTAGGATTGGGAGTGACCAGGCCATACAAATACCTTTTCTCTTTTGATTCTATCAAAGTCATGTGTCCAAGATTGATCAAATATCTAGTCGTTTCTTTATCCGAAATCCCTACCAAAAACATGGTCATGGATGTAGTTGTAGTTGACATTCCTCCAAAGTTTGGGATGTTTTTATCAAGATCTTAGTAAACCAAACTTAAAGGTTCCCTTCAAATGGATATCCTATGCCACTATCCCTATATTTGGAGTGCAGAGAAGGATATTTAGGGAACAAAAGTTAGCATACATGGTGACCAGTGTTGAAAGGCCAAACAACCACCCCATCTATGCACTAGAAACTTAGATGGGATCAACTATTTTCCTCACAGAAGGGGATACAAACAACTGTAATTCATAGAATGCTTCCTTTGTAAGCACTTAGGAGGAGATGGATGGAGTATGGGAGGTACGTTTTGATGGGGAAGCATGCAGAGAAGGGGAAGGATTTGGAATTTAGGTGAGATCCCCAAGAGGGAGAAATTTGAACTACTCCTACAGAATTTCCTTTGATTGTACAAATAATGAGGTAGAATATGAGGCTATGGTGTTAGCCATTTAGATCCTGAAGGATTTCTAGGTCTGGAGGTTAATGATAGATGGATATTTTGAGCTAGTCATTAAACATATGACAGGTGAATATCAGGCCAGACACCCTAGAGTGAGAAGTTACAAGAAAGTTTCCTAGGACCTCATAGAATATTTTGAAGAGTGCAATTTTAATATAATCCCCAAGTTGTCGAATTATATAGCCGGTTCTATGGACACTTTTGCTGCTGGTTTCAAGGTACCCATGCACCCCGATGGAATATATGATATTGAGATCAGGAACATGCCTTTTGTTCCTGATAACGTGAAAATATGGCAGGTTTTTGAAGATGACAAGCAGATCCAAAAGTTCCTCACTCTCACTGGGGAGTTTAATGGATTAAGTATTGATGAAGAAAATGAGCTTCTAGGGGAGGCTACTCCCACTCAAGAACCTTTGAAAAGCCACACTGCTGCTCCCAAATAAATTCCTTGAGAAGAGGACGTTGCTCCTGTTGAAGATGCTGATGATGGAGAAACTGAAGAAGCTTGGGATCCTGAGTTGCAGGGGGTTGATGGACAGCAAGAATATGTGAAAAATCTATTTGGAAAGGAGATCCTGTGGCTAAAAGGTAATTCTATCCCTAGGGGTCTAGTTCCTTTAGAAAAATTGTTTGACCCTAATGATGTGGCCAAAGAAACTCAAATGGTCCCAAGCCATGAAGATGTTGAGGATGTAAATATTGGGACAAAGGATTATCCCAAGGTCATTAAGATATCAAGAACTCTATCAGCATAATCCAAGTAAAAATATATTTCACTGATGGTTGAATATTCATATGTGTTTTTTTGGAGCTATAGTGGCCTCAAGGATTACAATACAAGCATAATCCAACATACCATACCAATTAAGAAGGACGAGATGCCATTCAAACAGAAGCTGAGAAGGATGAATCCCAAACTGCTACCCTTGATAGAAAATGAGATCAAGAAGTTATTTGAGTCCAAAATCATCGTGGCCCTCAGATTCTCATGTTGGGTAGAAAATCTGGTCCCTGTCAGGAAGAAGAACATGAAATAAGAATATGGATTGACTTCAGAAACTTGAACATAGTTTCTTTGAAGGACCATTACCCACTTCCCAAAATGGACCATATCTTGCAGAGAGTAGTGGGTTCATAGAGGATCTCAACTCTGGATGTATTCTCAAGTTATAACTAGATCGTGTTGTACCCGGAGGATCAAGAGAAGACATCCTTCACCAAACCCTAGGGCACATTCATGTATGCAAAGATGTTGTTTGAAATTATGAATGCAGGAGAAAATTTCTAGCAGGCTATGGACATAGCCTTCACTGATGAAAAGGACAAAATTCTGTTCATTTACCTGGATGACATCACTTTATTTTCTAAATTTGATGAATAACATGTTTTCCACATGTTGAGGATATTCAAAAAATGCAGAAAGTTCCGCATCTCCCTAAACCCGAAGAAATAATTTTTTGCTATGAAAGAAAGGAAGTTGTTGGGGAATATAATCTCTCAGGAAGGGATCAGGATAGATTCAAAGAGGGTTGAGGGGATCAACAAAATTGAGCTCACTTGAAATAAGGAGGAGGTTCAATCATTTCTGGAAAAGGTAAATTTTCTGAGAAGATTTATTGTTGCCTTTGCTGAAATAGTGAAATATATAACTCATATGATGGGGAAGGATAAAGAAATCGAGTGGACTCCTGAAGCCAAACAATCCTTTGAAGACATAAATAAGGCCATTTCTGAAGCTCTTGTGCTAGACAACTCTTATTTTTCTAAATATTTCCTTGTATTCTCATTTGCCTCAAGCCAAACAATCCTTTGAAGACATAAATAAGGCCATTTCTGAAGCTCTTGTGCTAGACAACTCTTATTTTTCTAAATATTTCCTTGTATTCTCATTTGCCTCAGAGCACGTAGTGGCAGGGGTATTGCTGTAGAAGAATCATGAGGGACATGAACGTCCCATTTCTTTTTACAGCAAGACCTTGATAGATGCTCCCCTAAAGTGTAATATCATGGATAAGTAAGCTTATGATCTGCTGCAATCCTTAAAGTATTTTCAGGTATACATCCTACATTCTCATATCATTGCTCATGTCCCCACTAGTGCTGTAAAGGATATTCTCACCCAACTTGATCCTGAGGGGTGAAGGGGAAAGTGGATAGTAGTTCTACTTGAGTATAAAATAGAAATCAATCCCACAAAATTAATCAAAGGCTAGGGGCTAGCCAAACTTATTACCCAATCAAACTATGATGCTATCAGCCTGCACATGATTGTTGAGTTGTTAGCAGAAGAGAAAAATACCTAGGGACATCCAGGTCCCCCAGTAGGTGAGCATTTTCTGTTATCCCTGTGGTACACTAATATCATTTTGGTGTTACAACATCTGCAGGCACCACAAGGTATGGAAAGGAAAAGGGCCATATTCCTCAAGCATGAGGCATCTAGATTTTGCATCTTAGAGGGAAAATTGTATTGGAAGGAGACAAGAGGGGTGTTACTGAACCGTGTAGATGAGCACGAGGCCAAAAGGCTCATTGAGGAATCCCATGCAGGGGAATGTGGAGGGTGTCACTATTTTAAATCTACTGTAAACAAAATAACGAGGGAATGGTTTTATTGGCCTACTATCTTCTCTGTTACACACAAGAAAGTTGCTTCCTATCACAAATGTTAGATATTTGAGGGAAGTAGGAAACTGTTGCCATTTCCTTTAAAATCCATACAGGTTGAAGGCCCTTTCCAGCAATGGGGGCTAGATTTTATTGGAGAAATAAATCCTTCTTCTTCAAGACAACACAAGAGGATCCTTACTCCCACTGACTATCTTACTAAATAGATCAAGTCCATCCCCACAAGGAAAGCTACTGAGATAGTGATCATGTGATTTTTGGAGGATCATATCCTCTCAATATTTGGGGTTCCCAGGAAGATAAACATTGACAATGCTTATGCTTTCCAGTCAAATAAGATGGTCAAGTTTTGTTCCAAATATCACATACAATTGGGACACTCCACTGCCTACTATCCACAAGGAAATGGATTGGAAGAATCTTCAAATAAGAGCCTGATGAGGATCATAAAAAAGTTGCTGCAGGAAAACAAGAAGGCTTGGCACACAAAGTTGATTCATGCTTTGTGGGATGATAGGATCAGCATAATAAAATCCATTGGCACCTCACCTTTCCAGGTGGTCTATGGTTCTGAGGTAATCTTCCCTAGCTCCTTCAGTCTTCCAATGATGAAATTATTACAGGAAGAGGAAACATAGACACATCCAACCCAAAGGAGGATGTATCAGTTGATTGAACTACAACAACAAAGGGAGCAGTTATTTGAAAGAACCCATAAGTTTCAGGAAAAAATTAAATAAATTTTTGACAGAAGGACTAAGCCTGATGATTTCCAGTTGGGAGATGTAGTTTTTCTGTGGGATGCACCATGTGAGGACAAGGGGAGGAATGGTAAGTTTGACCACCTATGGAAAGGACCATATAAAATTGTTTCCTTCATAGGAAAGAATGCCTATTTATTGGATGAGATGGAGGGTGGTCTAGTATCTGGAGCTGAATGGGAGGATCCTCAAACATTATTTTCTGTAAAAGTAAGTTCAAATCCATTGTCATTGTATATACCATTTTATTTTAACATTGCATGTGTGGATAGCCCCACCTGTTAGACTTAAAGGCCGAGGTGAAGGAAGTAAGGTCTCTAGCAGGGGTTGCCATTTATTTTTATTTTTTCAGACGAATTTGATGTTGTAGGCACATGGGATACAAAGTTAATTGCTACCTCATAGGGAGGATATCATCCCTGATTTGGAGCTGTTGTTAGCACCTGTGCTAAATTTTGAAGATTTCTACATAAGGAATCTTCACTAATCCCCCTTCAAAGGTCTAGACCAGTAAAAAAATGAGGGGTAGGATCAAACAAATTTCATATCTTATGACCTAGAGGTATGCAGGAAAGGGTTTGAAGCTGCTTGGGAAGATTATTCCTAAGCTAGAAAGTAAAAATAGTAAGAAATAATTTTTCCCGACCGGTAAATGTGCCAAGTATCAAAAATTTGATCAAGGATAAATCCTGGGAAAAAATGGACGGTAGAGATTCAATCCGCACCAAATCAGATGATCCAAAGTGGTCCCATAGTAAAGAAAACAATGAAAGTGAAAAGGCAGAAGTAGAAAAGGGTAAAGTTTTGGTCATGAAAATTTCAAAGCTCGATTTCCGCCTTCCGTGATCCACCAGATCGACGGTCCAAAACATTTTTGCCCAATATCAAGGTCTCAGAAAGAAGCAACAGGACGAATATTGGAAAGCATAAATACCAAATGTTTTTGTCATGAAAGGTTGAAATCCCACTTTTCGGCATCCACAAGATCTACGGTTCATAGAGATCCCGTACAGATCAACGATGCAAAAAGAAAAGGTGGAATTAGAAAGCCGGGAGCAGAAGGATCAAAATCAAACTTCACAGAAATTTCAAATCTTGATTTCTTCCTTCCAT
The DNA here is from genome assembly GCA_001517045.1 of Pseudotsuga menziesii. Classification (NCBI taxonomy): domain Eukaryota; kingdom Viridiplantae; phylum Streptophyta; class Pinopsida; order Pinales; family Pinaceae; genus Pseudotsuga; species Pseudotsuga menziesii. The sequence goes on along the minus strand of LPNX010261831.1, from coordinate 147,512 downwards.
GATCCTCCAGATCTACGGTTTAGATTGCCTCTACCCAAATCATGATCTAGAAAGGAAGAGAAAGGTGAAAGTTAGAAACATAAGAATTTGTCCATAAAATGCAGAGATCTTGATTTTCGCTTTTCTCCAGCTCGCAACTTGATCTCAGATCAACGATTGGGAAATTTTATGGCGAAGATTGATGGTACATAAAAAGGAAACATGCTCATGAGATAAGTAGCTTTCCGGATTTGTGAGATTGCTTAAATGCCTACAGGCTTCAACGACCGTGATTGATGGAAAGGTAAGATCAATAGTGGAGAACAATTCTGCTAATACAATAAGCACGAGGAAATGAACTGTTGAAATTCGTGAAATCATTTGAAGGGGGATGCAAGTTTTGATGGCTTAGATCAAGAGTGATCTAGATCCATGGTCAAGGAAAATTCCACTAGTTCAAATTGACATTGATTTAACTCTCCAAAACTCAGCAAAATTTTACAGAGTGGGCAGGTTCAAACATGGGCTTTTAGATCCTTGTTTTGTCTAAAAGATCAAGGGTCCATGATGATTCCATTGGTTAAATAGGCAGAGAAGGAGACAGACTATTGCAGACTGTCGAAGGTGGTTGGGGCCATAATTTTCATCCAGCAGGCGTGGTTTCTAGGTGTTTTATTCTCTATTTTTGTCCAACATGCGTGTCCCATAATGCTTTCCTATTTTGTTAACAATCATGGCGAATCTTCCAAATGAGGGGTTGTTGAAATTTGTGATCATTTGGATTTGATCCCTCATTTTTTGTAACTGATTTTCACTCGATTTTGAGGTTGGTTTCGGTAGCCTGTTTACACTATAAATATACCCTCGGAAGAGGAAGAAAGGGTTGGAAATTTCATTCAGAAGCATTCTTCTCTTGGATTTTATACCTTTGTAAAATTTCTTGGAAGTGCTAATGAGAAATATTTTTCTACATCTCTGAGATTCAATAGGGTGTTCTACATTTAGTTCATGTTCTTGTTTGCATCATTTCCATTTGTGTGATTTCTTGCTAATGCTCTCTAGCTGTATATGAGGAATTCATTTTGTTAAGTGCTCCTTGTATCAGATATCACATTTGTGATGTGTTCGTGATGACTATTAAAGAATTCATCCTCTGTTAGCTGCTATGTATCAACTATTGAACTCATTGTTGTTGCTGCTAAAGGTGGTGCAAGAGATTCATTCAAAGATAGGTTCCTCTTGCTTCATCAGGCTCTCTCTCCTTTCTCCTACCACCCTTTATATATATTTGACTGGATGTGACACTTACTTTGCCTCAGATCTCAAAGGAAAACCCTACTCATTTTCACTGTAATATCCTTGATTGATTCAGGGTGTGACCCTGTTTCCCAGTGGTTTTTCTTGTATGTCTGTTTCACCCTCTTTAAATCTGCAACTATCCTGTTACCCTCAGAAATCTAGACTTTTGAATGCTTTCTTAAATCCAATTATATATGTGAATTTTCTTGTGACAAGAGAGAGCCCTATTTGACTGTGTTGGCTAGAATGCAGTCTAAAGGTTGGTTGAAATGGTTACCCCTGTGACTTCCTACCGCAACCATAGGAAAATTACAGGGAGCTAACAGATACCATGGTGTCAATTGCTATCTCTTACTAGAAGGGTGCATATTTTCTTAAACCTTGATAATATTTTAATCTCAATGCAAGTATGTGGAAATTAGCCAATACGTTAATAATGAAATTGTCATGCATGTTAAGGATAATTAGCAAAAGACTTAGATTTTAATAAGGATTATTCTGATCTTGCAACTTAATGGGTTGTTACCAAGGTGTCAATTGCTATAGATAACAAGAATATGCTTTCATATTTTCAATGACCTTGAGAATATTTAAATCTCACTGGAAGTATGTGGAAAGTAGCCAACACGTACAAATTGTGAAACCAACATGCATGTTAAGGACATGTAGAGTCAAAGTATGATTTAATAAGGATTATTCCAAACTCATAACTTATGTATTGAAAAATTCCATATTCTGTTGTAGCCTTGTAAAAATTAATCTAAAATAATCGTCCTTCCTTGTTCCTACTAAATGCAATGTGTGTACATTTTTTCGTGAAATTTCTTTGAGAAAATTTTTGGATCTTCCACTTGGCCTCATTCCTTCTTGAGACATGTTGTTTGGGTGTGGAGAATCAAAGAAAGAATGGAATTCAGGTAGGTGACTCCAACCCTCAAAATAAAAATATATCTTATGATTAATGAGAGCCGATGTGAGATTGACACCTTGTTCTGGTTCTCAAATTTTTATGGCATTCCCCATGTGCTACAAAACAGTAACCATGCCACCTATGGGGTCATTGATGGGGATGTAGAGGGATGAATAGATATGATATTTTACATTTAGAAAACATGATATTTGGATACAACATACACTTTAAAACTCCTTGACTAATTTATCTAAAGTCTAAGCATGAAGACACATGCCAAAATACTCCTCAACATAAGTAGCATTGACTAGTTAATGAATTTTTGAGTAGAAAGAAAACTAGGGGAAGTGTGTATAGATGAGTTGTCATATTTCGATTTATGTTGTTTTTTCGATCAATTCCAAAAAATTTATTGCAAAGATATTGCATAGGCTAAAAAATTGGAGGGAATCTTATCTTTAATGAGTTTAAATCGATCTTTTTTGTATTCATTGTCAATGAAGAAAGATCAAAATACATAACGGTATATCACCCAAAGTGTAACATATAAATCCCATTTGTGTGTATGAATATATATGTTATATACACCATAGAAGAAATTGGCATTTACATAATTCCTATTTTATGAGATATCACATTACTCTTTGCATCTTTGTTGTACCTCCTCGCCAGCTTATAATCATCTATGCACGCATGCTTTGTCCTTGGGTCTACAAGCATTGATGATATCCATTATGTTGAGTTTCGACAACGTTTGAACTTGGGAAACATCTATTACGGTATGTGAATAACTTTTCTCTTGTAACTCTGAAGACGATGGGTATATTTATGCTCTGGTGGAGATCCCGTGAGAAATGTTGTTAAATGGATTTGGAGTAGCCTTTCAAAAGACAGGTGAGAAATTAGTGGAAGGCCATCTTGAGTCGCAAAAATACCACATTTTATTCATATTTCATATATCATTTGTCACCTTATTCCTATTTTATCCTTCCATAAGACCATTAATATCCACAATTTTCATGAATAAATATGGGTTACCTTGTTATTTTCCAAATCATTTATTTTTAAGTATTTTGAGTGAACTTGTGGTTAATTATTGAGAAAAATAACATATTTTCATTATAACTTAAACTTGGATGAGTTTGGTGATGATTACAGGTATTTTTGAAGACTTTAACAAGCTCAAAATTCACCACCTAGATTCAAATTCGAATTTCATCTTCAAGATGTGGGCTAATTTCAAGGAGAAGATCATGGAAACGTGGAGAGAATATCTCATCCAATATTTGTTGGAGGATTTGAAGGGATAATTTGAGAGAAAAGTGGGTATGTTGGAGAAGTTTTAGGGATAAGTTGAGAGAATAGTGGATCTATAATTATGGATTAGTTATCTTGAATATATAAATGTATAAATAGGAGGGCTATCTTCTAATTTTGTTACAGATCTCTCTAGTGGCGTGGAAGTAGATAATAGTTTATAGAGATAGTCATAGAGTGGATTTTTTATTGTTATGTAATGGAGATGATGATTTAATGCAAATCCTTTTACTCTCCCATGTTAATTTGAGTTTCTTTCTTATGAATTGTTAGTATAGAATTTCAATGATTTCTTTCTTATGAATTGATAGTATAGATTTGTCGTGATCTCACATCTATAATTTTAGTCTTTCTTTATCCATTTAATTTATTCAATTTCATGTTTTCTGCAATTAGATTTATTTTCATACAATTTCCTATTTTCATAACTTAGATTCAATTTGAATTGTAGAATAAGTTAGCAATACTCTGCCCCTGCTTATATTTTGTCTGTACCTCACAAGTTTAGGCTCTCTCCGGGTTGATAATTAAATCGTTGGATATATGTTATAAATTGTTTAATGTTTTTCACCAACAGGCTGTGATGGAGTTTCTGAAGATGGTGATTCATATGCATTGACATTAAGAAAATATGGAATATGCATACAATTTGTTGAGTGTAGTATATGGGAATCAATGGTAGATGAGTAGTGGAATAGTTTCTTTCTAACAATAGCCTTCTCTTCATACTGTGCATGGAACCTACAAGGCATAAAAGAATAATATTATCCAACTAGGAAACCAATTCACCAATATTGAGACGAAGTTTGCATCTTTTTGTGTGGATTATTAGATTTAACGGTCTTAAAACTTTAGCTCTACCTCTAGAAAACAAGAATGATAGCATGCTTGATATTATCACTTAAACTTGCCTTTCCCAAATTGAGATGGCTCCCCACTCCTAATTTTCTTTCTATACAAACTATTAATTGCATGGTACCATATTCCTTCCAAAATGTATACAAAAAGAGACTCCTTGCAATACAAAAAATATCCTAAGAGTGGCTAGTAAATATGTAATGATAAAAAGTTCACTTGATAGTGAATAACCTGGATTCTTCCAAGTTAGTGCATAAAAAAATCATCTCATCGATTAAACTGAAACAATTGGAATAATGTTAACATAATTATTATCAAGTGAGCTGGTAATTTCCATATTAGTTAATGAATGCCACTTCCAATATGAATTCCAATACCAAAGTATTATATTTTAAATAATCCTAGTTGGAATACTTACGAGTCCCACTAAAAATTTCAACATGCTATTGACAATCTCATAAATATTTCAACCATAAAATTTAAACTATGTCTAGTTCACAATGGAGAACACGGAGACATTCTATATTCCATTCCTATTTATTATATTTGTTGAGAGGGTTACATAAGGGATACTCATAATTGAAATCGACTTACACATTAACTAATCAATCAACTATCCAATTTTCTAAAATGTTGATCCTATAAGATTTGTTCCTCACAAATTTATATCAATAAAAGGACTCAAATATTATAGAATATTATGGAAACTAGCCTTCTAATTTGAAATACATGACAAAAAGGGTGTATACTAATTCCTTGTATGAGTAAATTTTTGATGCCAAGGAATCCTTTTGAACTACCTTCCACAAATTTCTGGGAAATATAAGCTTCTAGGTGATTGTATGAACTTAAAAATCATAGAAATTGTCCACAGAGTAATCTATTCACTCTGTGTATTAGTAGAAGTGTTCATAGAAAAATATGAGTGTCATTCATTCCCCCAATTGGTTAACATTGTCATAGATATGGGTTGTTAAGAAATGTGCATGATTTTCTGTTGAGAGCAATGTATCAACAAATGGGTTCCAATGATAACCAAAGGGAGAAGGTCAATCCCCAAAGATCCTCGAAATGTGAGAGGACCTATTGTCATTACCAAGAGTACAGGTAACCTAGATATCCTTCTACAATAATCCAATTTCCTACAATAAACTTGGTGAGACAAAAGAATGAGGAAAAGGAAATCCCAAGATAACTCCACACAACAGATAGGTGGGAATCAATCCACCAAGAGGTTACAAATTCATCCAAGTTAATCAGAGTATAGCCAAAAATCAATATCCAAGTGTTGAAAACCTTATTAAATGGAAGGAATGATGAATTCATAAAATAAAGGAGCCAAAAAATTCTCTTGAAAGGAAAATTTCACGTGTTACATCCAAATTTTTGGGTCATTGATCTATAGTTTTTGAAACCTATGAAAGCATTATGCCATTATAGTCACAAAACTAGTAATCAATACACCCTTATAAAAGCTAAAAAAATCAATAGGTGGGAGATCATATCTATTATTGACGAGAATTAAAAAACTAGTGTTAGGAGTCTCGAAGCATGTAAATTTTGAAATGGATAAGAATAAAAAACACAAAAATGGCTAAAGGTTACAAGCCCCCTTTTCCCACTTCCTACTCATGGTCCTCTTCATCAAGTTTTTTTCGAAGATATTAAGTGAAAAAATGATTTTCTTATGAAACTAAAAATGTTCATGGATGGGACCAAAGGAGAGTTTGTACACATTTCAACACCTAATCAAAGGAGTTGGTTGCACAAACCTAGATTTGTGCATCCCACCTATAAAGGCACATAGTCCAATCAGATGATTCCATAGGCATCAAGGATCCAAAAGGAACGAAAATTGGATTAGTAATTTAGGTAAGACACATAAACTTGCAATCTATCAAGGTTATTTGGAGGTCTCTTTGGAGGTCGAAGTATTGAGTTTTTCCCAAAATTGTAATGTTGTGATGTTGATTTGATATAAGAGAATCATGTTGTTAGTTTATGAGCTTGTATGTTGTGATGTTGATTGTATATAAGAGAATGATGTTAGTTTATGAGTATGTTTGTAATGGATCATTAGATTCCAATTTGTATGGTAAGTACTACCTAATTTTTAATGGTTTGTTTTTAAATATTTTAAAGAATGCATTTTTAGTATGAAATTTTGTTCTTGACTCTATTCAATATATGATATGTATGTAGGTCGAGCTCGAGAAACCTTAGAATGGACTATGCAGTAGAACATTTCAATAGGGGGTCTAGAGAATTAAGATATACACATGAAGATTGTAGAGTAGGTTTTACTTCTCATCATGATATGTGTCCTAATATTCTCATGACTCGTGATTTTAAACAAATGGTGAGCCTTTATTCTTTGGATCTTGAATATGCCACTAGATTAAGTTACTGAGAAAAAAATAGTCTTTGATTTTGAGATACAATTCTTATTTCCTGGTTGTAGATGGCATTCTTGCATGTTTTCCACTTACATGAGGCAATGTGGATTTCTTTCACGAAAGTGGTGCACACAAGTTTGAAAAATAATGTAGGAAATAAAGTTGTTGTAGAATGTGATTTAACTTTTTTAACTGTTAGATTGTTTGTATCCTACTAGTTATTTTCCTATTGCATCCATGACAACCATGCTAGTGATCACAATATGAACCCCTTTATAGAATATGAAGCATGAATGGTATGCCATTAGAACATTCCTCCTTCGACTCCACGCTTTGTATGGATCCTCCATCAACTTTTTCAATATGGTTAACCTCTGGAGATAAAGAAGAAGTACAAACATTAAAAAAAGCTCCCCCCCTCCCCCAAACCACACTTAGGAATCCTCCTCCTTTTCCTCATCACCAACTTTGCCATTTCCTTATTGGGTTTCACCTTGAATGCCTTTTTTTTACATTTTTTGGTTTGTATTTCTAACCCATATTTCCTTTCTAAATTTGGATTTTAAATGTTGATGTTTTGTAGCTTCAACAAGAACATTCGAAGAGGTTTTGTGCCAAACATGCATGAAGTCATCCATGCCAAATCTATTTTGTAATTCACTTTATTAAAGTGAAATTCTAATATTTTGTTGATAAGTCTAATAATGTGCTTTTTTAATGCATTAGTGATTTATACTAACCTCAATCGTTGATCTCATCAAGAGATTAAAGTTTTGGTATATTAGGTTTCAATTAAATTATAAAAGCAGGTCATAGTAGACGGTAAAGACACATTCATTATTCACAAGACAGTTTTGGTTGGAAGGTGAATAAACTCATCCTGAAGAGTGAAATTAGAGGACCGAAGGGAATCCAAGTCAACAACTAGGAAGATTTTAGCAAGAAATAAACAATAGGTACATACCTGTACAGTTTTACAGATACATATGACAAGTCCATACAATCATATGAATTTATATGGATAGGTCAATATAGGTGTGTAAACGGTCCATATGACAATTGACTAGCTTCGACTGGATTTTTCGATTGATTGAGAGAAGTTTTCATTAGTAAGTTTGTTGTTTATTGCAGTTGTGGAGGTTTTCTTGTAATTCTAAATCTATTAATAAAATACCGATTTGAAGGTGTAAATCAGCTATATCATGTTTTTGCTTCTGATGCTAATTTTCTACTATATGTGTGATTGTTGCATGTTTAGAAATATTTATTTCTATGATTAGATAAGTTCATATATGATTTATTGAATTAAGAGAAACATAGGACAACACTCACCTAGGGCTTGAAATAGGCATGCCAACATAATATGGAATCTAGAAATCAGAAAAAGGGACCTTCGATATAATTCTCTACAACTAAATCATATAAAATATCAATGGCCTTCATAATTCGAGCAATGGATAAAGCATTGGATTCAAGAAAACTCATCCACTTCAAAATCACCAGTTTCCTTAACAACTTAAAATGTCTAGTATTCAAGGGGAAGATCGAGGAGTTCTACCCACACGAAATACACATTGATTTGTTCCATATCAATTGAAAAAGGACCCCATCCATTAATGGATAAGGGTGAAAAACCCCACTTCAAGTGATATTTCAAGTCTTTGTTTGAATCTATCTATATCTTATACCTAGCTGCCATCCACTCCCCAAAGAAAATGTAGACGACATGAGTATATCCAATCAAAGATTACCACTCAACATGCAACGAATATTTCAGGGTTTCTTCACAAATAGCTCTTCCATGAAACCTCAATTCCAAAGATTGATTCACTAACTCAACAACTTGGTGAATTTTCACATCATCACAACCGCTGGTTTGGATTGTTTTTTTTCTTTTATCTCCATGGAAATCACTACATTGAATAATGAACACCCACCTCCTAAATGTATAAATTTCCTTTCTTCAATTTACCAATATCACTCAACTAACATATATACTCATGGGGAAAGCATTCACACCATTAATTATAGGACATTCAACATGCAACCTAAAAATATTCATAGTGGAATCGTAGTTGAAATATCCCATAGACTGGAGAAGGAAATGATTTGAGAAATCATGTTGATCCTCTTGGATTGAGACATGACCTTCATGACCCCCAAAATATGTGTTTAGTGTTCTTTTACTACCTTTATCCCTTTGAACTAATGAACTTGTACCACTCTCGATCAATGACGTTCCAAATCTGGTCACATTTCCTTTTTCATTTTTCCTCATGCCAAGTTGGCCCTTGCACCTCTAACAACACTATCCCCCACATGTAGAAGGCATTGAGTCTACTCGTCTGTGAATATTTGGATTCCCTCTAGGGGGTTAGCTAGATAGTCTACAACACCTTTGTACATTTTCAGGTACTACCACGAATCCCCACTTTCCTTTTGTCATATCTTAATTGAAAGTAATAAAATTGACTATTAGTTCTCTTTTTTCATATGGAAATGAAAAAGATAATTTTATCCTCTATACTTGTCAAATGTTCCTCACCTCAAAAAAAGAGAGTGAATCTTTATTACAAGAAGAGAAAGAGGTAGATAATTTGCCTAAGAGGAGGCAAAACAACACTTCCTACGAGGTGAGTTCAATTTGCATTATTCTTGTACTTTTACATAAATATGAACATTATTGATTTAATTTTCTATTATATTTTCCACATTGGCATGCAATCAGTCTTTTCATCAAGAAAATTAGTCAACATTAGGATTCAAGACAAGACGAATCTCCAACGTACATGATTAAAAAAAACAAACCATGGTTAGGTAGAGTTTTGAAATGTAAGTTTGAGGCTTCCTTTTGAGTCATCATCTTTTCTCAGAATATTTCTTACATATTAGGGGTATTTCCACTCATGAGATAATATATCCTAAATGTAACACAATATACATTATAAAATATTATATCTTATGAAACATTTTTGGAGATTATTTTGTTCTAGTAGTTCAAATGATGGAAAGTAGTTTTATCTTCTAAAACATTTTCGGCTATATTCCATCATTTCTACTCAAATTAAATTATATTCTCTTCCCAGTATTTCAGTCCTATGGTATGTTGATTCATTGAGACGAGAACAGAAATACTCAATCATGGATTGGAATATGTTTGCATCTAGTTTTCTTTAGGGAAGTCACTTTCCTTCTTCTCAAATCCTTGGAATCACGTGCGCTATCATACCTCCAAAATGAGGACGAGGTAGAATTATTCTTCTAAATATTTCCTTGGAAGAAAAACTCGAGTACTTGGTGTTACTATTGGTTACAATTTTACAATAATAGATTATAAAAAAGAATTCAATGGATCGTCTTTTGGGACTTAATTGTTCCCATCTATCTTGGTAAGGATATTCAATCTGATGATTTGTGTAATTTATTACAACCAAAATGTTTATTTTGAATTTATTTTAAGTTCTAGAATCCATCCATCTATCCATGTAGCTATTCTTTCTCTATCTAATTTTTTCCTAATAGCTCGAGAATTGAGAAGTAACACTATATTACATTTTTTTTTCTATTTTGTTTTAGAGAAGTGTTCCCTATTTGAAACTTTAATATAATTGTGACTTACCTTTATGTTGTTGCAATGAGCATTGTGTTCTTGTATTGAAGCGATAAGCCACTTGAAGCAAAGCATTCATATGTTGTTCCAGTTTTTGATAATTATGTTGGGGCCAACTTATATCATTAGTAACATATCAATTGTCTTATGAACAAGATATATTGGTAATGGGATATCATATGTAAGTACAATCATATTCTCTTTAGTCAATGGCTTTAGTATTTCAGGTAAACAACTTAATTGGCTTGCATCAACAGATTTTTCACATCCATTGGTCATGGACGACAACGAATTCTTCTTTGTCATTGAACTCAATATATTCTCTGATTGTATATCCCTTAAAAATTTAGGTTTTGGAAAACCTGTGGATCATAGACCCACATATCAAGTCAATTTAAATTTCCACAACAACAAGTTTGCACATTGATTTCTTCATACATTTATTTCAATGATTTTTTCTGGCTAATCTTTTTAAATCTTATTTGTTGTATCTACCCATACGATTTGTATGTCTAAGACTCTAACTATAGAGTTGACAATTGTATTTTAGTAATATAAGTGCACTTTATGCATACACTCCTGTGGTTTTAATCATAAATGTATTTTAAGGATATTTCTGGTTATTCTTTAAATCTTATTGGTTGCATCCACTTGTACAATTTGTATTGATAACTATGATGTTGGTTGTTGTATTTTATTAATTCTAGTGCACTTCATGTATACATCCCCATGGTTATATTTGTAATTGATATTGAGTAACTTTATTATAATAACAAGGAATAATAGATGGCCTAAAAAAAATTGAATTACATTTAGTCCATTTTGTTGTTGTGTTAGATATCATGATATTTGCTGGTGATATTGTGAACCATCTAGTGTGTTTTAAGTACCGATGAGAAACAAAATCCATTGGAAGATTTGATAAAATTTATCTCTCATAAATCACTTTCCCTTTGGTTGTAGCAAGTCCTTCTGAATCCATTCAAAATGATGTTCCTTAAATTCTAAAATGTGATAAAGCAAAGAAGACTCATCTAAGTATGGTAATTAATTTCATAGTAAAATAAGACATGGAAACCTTTTTTCAAGTGAGACCATTTAGATGTGGTAAATCATGAACCTTATGAGAAGGAATGCATACATTGTAACAACAAGAAGTGTCAGGTAAATTTATAAACTCAAAGAACATGAATAACAAAACTACAACATAGAGGTGTTACGCATAATGACCTCAGTGACCACCTCTCTCCACATTTTGTTGGCTCTTCTCGAACTCTATGGGGGCTTCCCTAAATAGGATTGCTAGGTTGTAGAAATGAGGGCACAAGTTGATTTCAAAGAGTTAAACCTAGGAAAACTTGAAGTCCTTTGTAGTATATTTTAAAGGGGTAATTGGAGGGATTTGAAAATTATGCTTCTTGTGCACATTGATTTTAAAAAAACACTAAAACATACAAATAATGATCTTTTATATGAATTTACAGGGTTCTATCTCAATGGTAGATCATCTGCATTATATAGTGCAGAATATTGGTGGCTCGATTCCATCACGCACTATCATAAATATTTGCATTCTATCACTATTACATAGAGGGGGTTTATTACAATATTTAAGACAATAATTTGGTAAATTTCTCAACTTAATACAAAAAAATGTGTGTATTGTCTTTAAGCGAGTGCATTAAACTATTGTCTTAAATTAAATACAATTTATTGTCTTTAATTTAATATAATAGTTTAAGACACTCGCTTAAAGACAATGTTTAAGACAATACACAATTTTTTTTTGTCTTAAGTTGAGACAATTTACACAAATATTGTCTTAATATGCCCCTCTATGTAGTAGTGGACTCATCTTTAATGATGTATAGTAACCATTTTGTAATCAAAATACCCTAAGTACAAGTAGTTTTCCCATTTATTGGGCTTGTCCATTAGATACATTCAAAGCATGTCCTTAATAATTTGATTTAGTCACTCAGTCTGTCCATCCTTTTGTGGATGATAAGCTGTAATGAGGTTGATTTTATCTCCAAAATATTGGAAAAATCCTTTCCAAAAATTCGAAGTGAAATTCGGATCTCGATCTGAAACAATTGCATTTGGAATAACATGCAACCTAAAAATTTCCTTCATATACATTTATGTAATCTTAGCTACCTTAACCATTGAATAAACTGGTATAAAATGAGTTTACTTTGTCAACTTGTCAACCACCACCATAATAGAATCATGATGCTTCAACATTCTTGTTAGTCATGATGCTTCCACTTCTTTCTTCATCCACATCCAATAGTATTCTTTCTTATTTGCTTTCAATGCCTTTTGATAACCAGGGTGACCTGTATCAGGTGCATTATGCATTTCTTGTAGTATGATTTTACTTATTTCACTTTTAGCTAGTATATAAACTTTTCCATTAAATTGAAGTATTCCATATTCAACTAATGCACAACTAGAAATTTTTAATGGCCTATTACCTGCCTGCAACATTGCCACAAATAGTAGATAATGATGATATTCTTTCAACGTATTTAGCAACTTGATTTCTAAATCAAACTTCCAATTTCCAATGGTTGAAAGTTGCAATATTTGACTTCTTTTGTTGAGTGCATCAACTACTCTATTCTCTTTTCCTTTTATGTATTTAATTTCAAAATTGAATTTACTCAAGAATTCAATCCATTTGGTCTGTATAGCATTTAAATGTGACTGTTCAAACACATATTTTAGGTTTTGATGATCAATATTTAATCCAAACCTGTTTCCCATGAGATAATGCCTCCATATCTAGAGTGCAAGAACTATGGAAGTTAACTCCAGGTCATGAGTAACATAGTTCTTTTCACGTTCCTTCATTTTCTATGATTCATAACAAATCACATTCCCATCTTGCATTAGAACTCCACTTATTCCTTCTAGAGAGGAATTTGTAAATACCATATATTCCTTGCCTGGATCTAGAATTTTAACATTGGAGCACATGTGAGTAAACATTTCAAGAGTCTGAAGCTATCTTCACACTTATGATTCCAGATGAATTTCATATCCTTCTTCTGTAAAGATGTAATCAAAATTTCAATTCAGGATAAATATTTTATAAACCTTCTGTAATATCCAACCAAAACCATAAATGATATAACCTCTAACATATTTCGTGGAGTAGGCCATTCCTATATAGCTTTTATTTTAGCAGGGTCCACAGACACTCCTTCCTCAGAAATAATGTGACCCAAAGTAACAACTACATCCGATAAAAAGAGAATTTGATAATCTTAGCATATACTTGATTCTCTCTCACGATTTACAAAGTAATTGTGAGATGTTCTTCATGTTCCTCTTTTTTCTTGGAATAAATCAATATATTATCCAAAAATACTATAATGAATTTATCCAAAAAATATTTAAATACACCATTCATCAAATACATGAATGTAGCTGGTGAATTTGTTAACCCAAAAGGTACTACTATATATTCATAGTGCCCAAACCTGGTCTTGAATATAGTCTTACTATATCTTCGTCTTTGATACCTACCTAATGGTAAATTGACCTTAATTTGATATTTGATAAAATTCTAGATCCACGCAACTGATCAAACAAATCTTTAATTCTCGACAATGAATACCTATTCTTAATTGTGCCTTCGTTTAGTTGCCTGTAATCCACACATAATATCAGTGTTCCATCTTTCTTTTGTACAAACAAAGTAGTTTCTCCCCAAGGAGATATACTAGGGCGTATATAATTATTCTTTAACAACTCTTCTAGTTGGAATTAGAATTCTCTTAGCTAAGGGGTGCTCATTTTGTAACGATCTATAGACACTGGAATTGTTCCTTGTACTATATCGACTATAAAATAAATGTCTCATTTAGTCAGTATCCTAGGTACTTCCTAGAATAAGTCTTGAAATTATTGTAACACTAGAATTTATTTCATGCACAAATCCATATCAACTAATACTTCTTCAACATGGACAGCATATAACTGATATCCATTTCTGATATATTTATCCCTCTGTAGAGTTGATATTTGTCTTATCCAAATCAACTTTAAAAATTCCTTTAACCTGAACGGTTTTTCCATCCCCATCCAGGAACATCATACTTTTATTATGGAAATCAAGAATAGCATGATGCAAGTCTATGCAATCCATTCTAATCAACACATCATATGAACTGAGAGGAATGCTATCTAAGTCATCTTTTGTATGGTACCCATTCATCTCTAAAAAATATTTTTAACCATATAAGTAATCTTCATTTTCATCCCAATTTCTAGTTGTATCATTCTATGCTTAGGAAGTTTACTGCTTTCTGAGTTTCATCTTTCAACCAGATTAGTATTTGCTTACTTGTAAGAAGCTACAAAATGAATTAGAATCAAAATTGATAAATCATTTATCTTACATTCAATTTCAATCATTCAAGATTGGTGATGTGATTGGAAATTAGACAATGATGCATATATATGAGGAATGTTTCTAGCAACACCTTCCACTATAGATTCTTCTTGCAAATTATACATAATGAAATCTCTATTTTTCCTCTCGGGACATTTATTGAGGTAGTGTCTGCCTCCACATTTCCAACATTTAATTTGTAATTCTTTCTTTTATCCCTTAGATTTAGCCACCCTTGACTCCTCTTTCAGAGTATGTTGTTTGAAAGAGTTATACTGATCGCGATTAACATCAAGAGACTTAAATACCTTTTTCCTCTGATCTTACTTATCTTTCAAATTACTTTTCCAACTCTTATGTAAATATTTCCTACTCTTACATTTCTCATATAGACATTTATCCTTTGGTATGCATTAGTTTAAGGTATGAGGCTCATCATAAGTTATTTGGTCCTTGTAGAATGCTAGTAAACCACTAATGAATAGTTGAATATTAACTTTTTCATCTTGAATAAATTGAACATAACCTAGTAACTCCAAGAATCTATTCTCATATTCCTCCATCATAGATTTCTTAATCCGAGTTCGAAGAATTATTGAATTTTCTTATCATAATGTTTATGTGATAGGAATTCATGTTTGAAATAATATTGGAGGAGCTAGTCGGTAAAGCCAACTATACTAGTTAGCCAACTAATTAGAGATTAGGTCGGCCTCCATAGATCGTGTCAGTTGACTGAACCGACAAGTAATTATTCATAACTATTTTGTAATCATATATATAGGCTGTTGAGCCAGATACGAACTTGGTTCAGTTTGATGTTTGTATGAACCCACATATGTTATTATGTAATATAAGCTGTTATTCAACTTACTATCCTTGGTTCTTGTCTCTGTTATGATTATATGATTTTTTATGTGTATTATCGGTAACTTAGTGATTTGAGTGATTACAACATTGGTTCTGTTTTCGGTAGTACACGTATGGATGAAATGACCATTAGTACATGATATCAGAGAAAGAGATTAAGGACTGATGGGACGTAAGATCAAAAACTATCTGTAGAATTATGCTCGGAGAAACAAGCTGACTATTTCCCAGGCAAAGGAGAAATTCTTCACTGAAACACATGAGAAGTTTGTAGAATTTGTGCCTCCGTTTCTAAAGAAATTACTGGATGAAAAATACGGTGGAAATTAGGGACCAAGAATTGCTCCAGAAACTAATTAGAGGAGGACGCATGAACCTGTCAGAGTGGTTTGAGAAAATTGCAGACGAGTTCTGAGAAGAACGCACCGTAGAAGAGAGAGTCTCTGTCAAGAGCATCAAGAAGAGGTTCTACAACAGCTCCACTGAGCAGTTTCTTTTCTCACTGCCAACTCTATTATTTAAGTTCCTAATTGAAAGGGGAGTAGGAAATATTGTCAAGCCTTGTCCATCACTAATAGAACCACCAGCAAATACTAACTGGGTGGAGAAATATAAAGAGTGGGAGAAGTTTATTGTAGAAAGGGAGTGGGAGTACTTGAGAAAATAGATAGAACTATATGGGATTACTAAATAATTGTGTAGGCTATGGGGGGCTAGCTGGTCATGTGTCAAGGTAGAGTAGAAGGATTCAAATCAATTGTAGAAGGAACCATTAATGATGAAAAGTCGGGCCAAGAAAGAAATAATTCAAACAGTGAGTCACAAAATCACTCCGAATTTGCAGAAAATAGAAAGAGATAAGAGGCAGAAGAGAAGGGAGGAAAATAGAGAGAAATCCATTACGCTACAGAGAAGAATGAATACCAGGGTGATTGAACATGAGGGAAATACACTAGAGTCAGGTCATCACCGACAAGAAGAGGGCATAGATGATGAAGAAGTATCACCAATGGAGGAATATTTGTGGATAGAGCAGCGAGAATCTCTCTAGATCGAGATACACCAAGATATAAGACCTCTATCTTCGATAAGTTTGAACCTGAGTGCCCAAGTGCAATCCATTGCCAAGGAGGACCTAAGGCTATGAGCTGGTGAGTTTGGTGTATGGAGACGACTATACGATGAAGGAAATTATGTCTAACATATGGTAATTCATCGACCTGAGGAAGGAAATTGGGTCACATTCCAATCGTACCCATCTAACCGAGGTATCCACCTAATCTACCCTTGACATGAAGGAGCACCCACTTTCCAAACACACTTTTAGGAAACACAAAGAATTTAGATTCACAAGGAAGAATATCTGAGCTACAACATTTGTCTTGGACATCGAAAAAAGAAGTGGAACTAATTCGACAACTTGTCGAAGAGGATCCGACAAACAAAACTACCAACTGGAATGAGAGTTCCATCGAAACTAGTTGTGAACAACACAAAATCACATAGAGTATCGCACCACCCCCACCAACACCACTGAAAGGAGACAATGAAGCTAGTGATATGGGGCACGACACAGCACACATCCCCCTCTATCATGGTGATGAGGATCCCAGATGACACTGGTTCCTCTGTGAATCAACATGGGAAGCTAACGCTGTCGTGAATGAAGATAGATAGATGACACAGTTCGCGGGTGCCTTGAGGAAGCAAGCATTGACTTGGTATATGACATATGCTGAGAAAACAACTAACATAAGAAAAGAAAAAAAATCAAGCAACAGTTCTTATCCTTCTTCAAAACACCAGATGTAAAGCATTTGGCGGAAAAAAAATTAAAAACGACCGTTCCGAAACCTACAAAAAATGTCCAGGACTATGACAAGCGATTGAAGGACCTATTGAGCCAGCTAGATTATAATATTGATGAACAACTATTAATTCAATGGTTTCTTTCAAGAATTATACAGAATATCTAGAGACATAGAATTTTGGACACATTCAAAAGATATGAAGAAGCACTCACAAAATCATTGCAGGTCAAGATGGATGATGACTATCCAGCACACCCTGTCGACAATCATATTGAAGAACAGTTGGAAATAATGCAAAATTCGTAAAGGGAACTGAACCTCAAAGGAAAATATATCTGGTGGACAAAATGCTTAATGGAGGACAATACCAAAGATAATTATCGACAAGACATCAGCCGAAAAGATGTCCCCACAACAGGATTTGAACTCGAAATCTGACGACAGGATCCGACAACATCCGACGTATCGTATAGATGTGTCGAACAGTAATGATGAAAAGTATTGATCCTTTTAAATTATTTTAACACCATCGAATTTCCAACACTAGGGAGTAGGATTTCTAACACTAAGGCGTAGGATTTTCGACACTTAGGCGTAGGATTTCCTACAATGGGGCATAGGATTTCTGACACTAGGGCATAGGATTTCCGACACTAGGGCTATGTCATCGAATTTCCAACACTAGGGTAATATATATATATATATATATATATATATATATATATATATAAAACCACAACTGTTTGGACACAATATTTCTTCATGAAACAAAGAAACCAATCAATAATTTCACAGCAGAGCCGACACAATATACCTCCACATCCGGAGGTCACGCAGAGGAGGTTTTCCAGAGGTCACATAGAGGAGGTCGCTGGAGGTGCTGTCGGAGGTTAATTATGTTTACATAGAGGAGGGTTTGTAGCAGTTAGGGTTTGCAGAGGCAGAGGAGTTTTTGGTTTGAAACAATCATTCAGGTCCCTCTACAATGAACTCCCTCATCTAAATTGGTTTGAAACAATCATTCGGGTCCCGCTACAATCAACCATTTTAGTAGTGGATCTGCAAGATATTTTAGTGGGTTTTTACTTATCAGGGCAGTCCTTTTAGACCTTGTTGCAGGTGCAACTGTTCTCCCCAAATTTCTTAAATTTTGGGGCCCTCCTTATCTTTTCAGAGTTGTTTTGATGTCGTTTGATTCATGAATGTTTGGCCTTGCTGTAACTTTGGTTGATTCTAAGGGTTAGTTGGCTGCCTGATTTTTTTAAGTGACACTTTTGTTAAGATTTTATTGTGGGGCGCAGAATTGAATTTCGAGTGCTAGCCTGAAACTTGTCAGATCATTGCCCTTTGAACAAGCCATTATCTTTGAGATGGGACAATTTGACCTTCGCTGATTTTGAGTTTTCTGACACTTAAGTTTTCTTGATCGGGTGTCATTTTATGTTGGATTGGAAGCTATAATCTTTTTCCCTTCCGCCGTTGTGGATGTCCGAGCGGTTTGGCAGCCGAAGCACAAAGTGTTTCGGTTTCTGATTTGAAAGTTTCTTGTTAGATGGTCGCACCTCTTAGTTTGTTTCCTTCCGTCGTTGCGGCTGGGAAAGTCTTTTAGCCTCCGAAGCGTAAAGCCGTCCGATGTCCGACTGAGGGTTTTTTTTTCCCGCCCGCGTTTCACATCATTTTAACGCTTGTCTTTTCGCCGTTATGGCTAGGAAATCCATTTGGCGTCCGACGTCAAAGTCACCCAATCTCCGATGGAGTTTTCCCGCCCACAGCTTTGAATCGTGCCTCTTAGTCTTTTTCTTCCCGCCGTTGCGACTGAGCCAAGCCTTTGAATTCCGATGTCAATATCCTTCCGACTTCCACCGTGGTGCATGAGGCCATTTGTTTTTGTGGAGTAGTCATTTCAGTTTGTATAATCTGCTGCTCTGTTTCATAACACAGTCCCAAATGGATAATACACGTGGATTAATTGCAGGTGTGCGTAAGGAGCTGATGTGTGAAGACATAGAAGAACAGTTTGGTAAAAAATCGAAACGACACCGACCAGATCACTGAAAGGGCCCTCGAAGCGGAAAACAAACTCAATAACACTAAAGGCACGAACCTGGCTGTTGGTCCATTACTAAAAGAATCATGAGTGCATACAGACAACTCAGAAGAATACGAAACGCTGGGGAGACCGAAAGGTCATGCATTGGGGGAAACCCAAACGATTTACTGTTTTGTTTAAATACTGGAAAGGGAGAGGTTACGGAGGCTTTTTTCACTAAAAAAAATTGTAAACCATTGGCTTATAAGAGGAACTATTTCTTTTTACAAACAGAAACTACAACTTTTGCCTGCTGGAGAAAGCGAAATGTGGAATGTATCAATGTGATTAAATGAACAATGTTGAAGGGGAACTATTTCGTTTTCGGCCGTGTTTCATTAACTGTGAGAGTGTTTGACTTCCTGAACCTATGTTCTTGTTGAATGTTCTTCAGTATATTTAGTGATGTTTTCCACTGTGAGTAATAAGTGTTGTTCATAAAATGATTGGCTATTTGGTTGTTTAAATATCTTTAATTGTTCATGTGTCTTGAAAGAAGTGTTAGCTTTCTGTAACTCTTCATATTGCATGTACAAAATGTATTACTCACTTATGAATGATAATTATGCTCCCTAGGGATAGTTTAGGTAGTTAATTTATTTTCTTGTTGTATGTGATTTGGATGCTTGTGAGCCTTAAGACGAGAGGTAAGAACCTGCGCATCACATTGTGACTGCTCCTTGCATTTTTATCGCCCCGCATTTTTAATTAGGCACGTGCATTTCATAATTTAAGTCAAAAAATCACAAAACTCGGTGGACCAGGCCGTAACCGGTAAATCCTTTGTTTTGTACTTGACTTACGGTAGCCGGACCGTAAACCGGACGGATTCCCTATACCAAACAGTCAACGGGCTAGTTGGGAAGGTTGATTGGGGAGAATCCCTTGCTGTTGTCACCTGCGAATTTCCAGGCCTCAACAGTTTTTGGCACTAGAAGGAGGGCCGCCAGTGTATGGCTGGCCGAGGAAACCCGTTTTCCTGAGAATATTCCACCGGTAACAGTTCTGAAAGCAGTGGGTTTCATAATTCAATTCCGGAAGAAAGAGAACATCTATATTATGTTGGCAATGAAATTGTTAATGATCTGAGAAGACACACCAGGGCATATGTAAAGAATATTGGAGGATTGCCAATCATCCCTGAACTGCCCAGAAGAGAGTATAAAAAGAAGGATCGTCCTGAAGCGAAAGGCTCAGTGTTGGTTGGAGACTGAGAAGAGCTTGTAGAAACAGCCTTACAGGAAGTTGTGCTACCTTTGAATCAAGAAGGCCTAGAAACCCCTCACAGTTCTCCTACTCACACTCCAGTTGGTTCACCTCCTCACTCTCCACCCAGACTCATGGCCGGCGTAAACGCAAACCAACCACCTAACCCGCCAAATCCACCACCTGCATGGAGAGCCAGATCACCATTAAACCTGACCCCTTCGTTACATGATTTTCCTCAATCCCTTGAAAAGTTGCTGCCTAAATTCGACCCCAATGAGAAGATACTAGTAGATGATCATCTGCAGAGTTTCTTCTTGGCAATAGAAGGATTGAGGGTTGGGGAGCATGAAGATGTAGTCTGCAGACTGTTCCCGCATACCCTTAAAGGAGCTGCAACATCATGGTACTTTGGGTTGCCTGCTAACTCTATCCCTGATTGGGATACCTTTGAAAGAATTTTGAGAAGTAAGTATGCAACTCAGAAAACTCATGTGGCTCTCATGAAAGGGCTGTGTGTGTTGAAGAAGGAAAGAAAAGAAAAGGTGCACAGTTTCACACAAAAGTTTGCAACCTATCTCAATAATTTCTCTGAAATGGATAGACCTTCAGACAAAGTTCTGATTGAATATTATACCTCAGCATTAGGCCCTGATTTGGCCATGTTTGCCAAAGGTAGGGCCAAGCCTACTCTGGCAGAAACCTATGAAGAGGCAGAAGTAGTGGAAGCTGAGAGAGAAAGTATTGAAGATTACCCAAAGCAGTCAGGAGAAAAGGGTGCGGGAAGAAAAACCTTATTGTTTACTAATCCTAAGGAAAAAAAGTCGCCAGATTTGGAAAATATGGCCAAAATGATGCAGAAACTTTCCAACAAAATCATAGATATGGAGAAAGAAAAGGAAGCACAAAAATTTTATAAGCCATATTATAAGAAAAAAGAGGATAACTATCAGTCTCAACCTCCTCCTCACAATACTGCATCTATGAATTTAACAGAGGTAGGCTTGGACAATTTTTGCACTTTCCACCAACAGCCACACTCTGAAAAGAATTGTCCTCAATGGATTAATTCGATGACATTGGTCATGAATCAACTGTTAGATTCTAGATTAACAGAAGAGGGAGAAGAAGAAAGAAAAGAGACTTCTACTTCTACTTCTACTAAAGAACAGGAAGAAGAAACCATGGATTTATGGAATTCTGTCTCGTTATTTGACGCTAAAGAAGAAAAGATTCAGGGGTACAAGGATGTTGTGGAAACCAACATAGCCACAAGGATCCAAGGGACGGTTAAAGAAGACAGTCTTATACTCCCAAAGATTAAGAGGCTACAGAGAAATGTTAAGAAGAAATTTCAAAATAAATCCTTGGCTGATAAAATTCCAGAATTCACTATTACCAGCCAAAATCCTAGATAGAATGATACAACGACCAAGCCAAATGAAGATAAGGAGAATGTTGATAGGCCTCATCCCACGGAATAGCAGATGGATTATGACATTGTGGAGGATTTAAAGAAGATAAAGGAGAATGTTCCACTATTCGAGATGTGTAAAGTGCCGTAGCAAAAAGAAAGGCTGTTGAGAGCCCTTGAAGCATCAGATGAGAAGATTCCCACTAACAATCAACCCGAAGAAGAAGAAGAAATTAGAGAGACCAGCAGTGGAGGTAAGTACAAGCACAAGAATCCACCTTTCCTCCTTACTTTTGAAATCTTTAACTACAATGTACATAATTGCTTGGTAGATTCAGGGGCAACTGTTAATGTCATGCCGATATCTGTCTGTAAGAGAATCAATGGGCAGCCTAAGCCATCCCCGTGGAGAGTGGTTCAGTTGGACAGGACCGATGTGAAGGTAATTGGTGAGATGGAAGATGTCCTAGTCCATCTGGCTTCAAATGATAAAGTATTCCAAGTCATTAATATCGTGGTGGCTGATATACCAGACGCATACGGCCTTATCCTGAGTAGAGATTGGTGGGCCAAACTTAATGGATATTTCGCTTCTGATTGGTCACATCTGTGGTTGCCATACAAAGGAAGTCCAAACCAGATTAAGGTTTTGAGGGAGCCTCACATGAAGTACAATGTTACTCAACTTGAGGAGAAGAATGAAACTGTGGATTCGGTCTTGGGAAACTACTTTATTGAGTTGAAACTAGGGAATTATCAAGCGGAAGAAGCTAGCAACACATCTGACACCTAGCCTGATCTCCTTCGATTCTCACAGGATGATGAGATTGACTGTAAAATAGTAGACTTAGCAGTAGGAATAGATTCACATTCAGTAGTTAGTGATTTTTGGATTCTGTTTTTTGATAGCTCTAATACAATAGAAGGGTCAGGGGCTGGCTGTGTCCTGATCGACCCACAGAAGAATAAACATTTTCTTTCCTGTAGATTAGAGTTTGAATGTACTAATAATATGGCTGAGTACGAAGCGCTGGTGCAGGGGCTAAAGAAAGCGATTGAGTTAAAGGTAAGTAATTTAAAAGTTTTTGGAGATTCAGGAATAATTGTAAAGCAAATCAGAAATCAAATACACTGTGTTTCTCCTCACTTAAAGGCTTACCAAAATGAGGTATGGGACTTGCTTAAATGTTTGAATGAATTCAACATTATTTCAATTCCAAGATTGAAAAACGCAGCTGCTGATTTGTTAGCCACATCGGCCGCTAGGATGGTTCCCACTAATAATCGATGCTCTGTTGAACTACTTTTTAGGCCCTCTATACCTGATATGATTACGAACCTACGAGTATTCGATGATGATCAGCAAATAATAGAATGCTTGACAAATGATGAGGTTTTTAAAGGAGCCATTATAAATGATGAGGAACATCAAGCCGAGATGAAATACAACAATTTCATTCCTAAAGGAGTCAGAACATTGGAAAAAATGTTCGATTTAAATGAAAAGTTCCGAAGACCAGCCAACGTGAAGACCCACAGCTCATCGCTACAGTTCGAGATGATAAATTTAGGGACTGAGACGAATCCCAAGTTTGTAAATCTCGGCAAGTGTTGTTCTCCTGCAGAAAGAGACAGATTCATCAATCTGTTTAAACAATATAAAGATGTTTTCACATGGACGTACAAAGATTTGAAAACATACGACACCAGCATCATCAAGCATGTCGTTCCCATTAAAGCAGGTGTCAAGCCATATCAGCAACCATTAAGAAAAATGCATCCAAAATTGGAGCCACTGATTCAGAGTGAAGTGAAGAAATTATTGGATGCTAGAATCATCTTCAAAGTTAGACACTCTAAGTGGGTATCAAATCTGGTACCAGTAAGAAAAAAGTCGGGAGAAATCAGGCTATGCGTGGATTTTAGGAACTTGAATCGCGCTTCCGATAAGGATAACTACCCTGTTCCGCCCATGGAGCAATTGCTGCAAATGGTCTCTAGTTCTGAATTGTTTTCATTATTAGATGGTTTCTCTGGCTACAATCAAGTATTGGTAGCCGAAGAAGACAGATTGAAGACAACGTTCAGAACCAAATGGGGAACCTTTGCCTACTGAAGAATGCCCTTTGGGCTAATAAATGCTGGAGCAACGTTTCAAAGGGCTATGGATATAGCTTTCCGCGGATTGATTGGTTGAAGTGTTGTAGTGTACCTTAATGACATTACAATATTCTCGAAGAAAAGAGAAGAGCACCCGTTTCACTTAAAGCAAATTTTCGAACGCTGTTGAAAATATGGCATTTCCCTCAATCCTAAAAAGTGTGTGTTCGCTGTCACAGAGGGCAAGTTGCTGGGTCACATAGTTTCAAAGACAGGAATTTCTATTGATCTAGAAAGAATCAAGGCCATTGAGCAAATCCCCTTGCCCCATAATAAGAAAGGGATGC
Organism: Pseudotsuga menziesii; assembly: GCA_001517045.1. Taxonomy (NCBI): domain Eukaryota; kingdom Viridiplantae; phylum Streptophyta; class Pinopsida; order Pinales; family Pinaceae; genus Pseudotsuga; species Pseudotsuga menziesii. The sequence goes on along the minus strand of LPNX010261831.1, from coordinate 122,901 downwards.
AATATTTTATGGGAACTATAAATTTTGTTCGAAGGTTCGTGCCTAATTTCGCTCAAACTGTCAAGCCATTGCAGCAGATGGTGAAGAAAAATGCATAGTTCAAGTGGACAGAGAGTGAAAAGAACGCTTTTAGCCAAATTAAGACTACTGTTGCACACGCGCCCTCCCTGAAAATCCCAAACTTTGATAAAGACTTTATTCTGTATACATTTGCGTCTGATGATTCACTGGCAGTTGTGCTTACGCAAAAGGAAGATGGGGGGGATGAATTCCCAATAGCTTTCATGAGCACTAGTCTTCAAGGGGCTGAATTAAACTACCCAGCCATTGATAAGCAGGCTTACGCAGTATTTAAGGTAGTGAAGCAATTCAGGCCTTATATTTTGAAGAATCGAACCAAGGTAATAGTCCCCTACCCAGCTGTAAGATCCCTTCTCATACAGAAAGAGTTAGGAGAAAGAAGGGGTAACTGGGTAACACCTCTTCAAGAGTATGACCTTGAATTCAAGCCAGCTTCTATAGTGAAAGGTCAAGGGTTGTGCAAACTGATGACTAAAAGTGGGAACAATGAAGAACAAGCATGGGAAGATGAGGCTGAGTTACATGTAATGGATGTATGTCCTTTATTTACAGCTCCTGAGTCATGGTACAGAGACCTTGTGCATTACCTGCAGGCAGGGTTGTTACCAGAACATTGGAATTCCAATCAAAGAAGAGTGCTATGTCTTAAATCAGCATCTTATCAAATTGTTGAAGGAGTATTGTTCAGAAATAATTATGACGGGGTTCTTCTCAGATGCCTAGAAAAGGAAGATGTGAAGAAAGTAATGACAGAGTTGCATGACGGGCCTGCTGGGGGACATTATTCAGGAGACACTACAGCCCAAAAAATCCTCAAGGCAGGTTATTATTGGCCTACACTCTTCAAAGATGCACATGCACATGTCAGGAGATGTGACATCTGCCAAAGGTGTGGTGGGAGACAACCTAAAGCAGCAGCACCCCTAAAGCCTGTGATGATCACAGAACCATTCGAGCAATGTGGAATGGATATTATTGGAGAAATAAAACCAAATTCTTCCCTCCAACACAAATACATTCTGACCGCGACTGATTATTTCACTCGCTGGGTCGAAGCTATCCCACTGCGCAAGATAAATGAAGACGAAGTCATCAGCTTTCTGCAAGATCATATCATGACCAGGTTTGGAGTTCCAATTTTGTTAGTTTTTGATAATGCTAAATACTTTTCATCAATTAAATTAACTGCTTTTGCTCATGATAAATGAAAAAAATTGCTTTATTCTGCTAACTACTATCCACAAGGGAATGGCCTGGCTAAATCCTCTAATAAAAATCTGATTAGAATCCTAAAGAAGACTGTAATAGAAAACCAAAGGAGTTGGCACTCAGCACTACCAAACGCCCTGTGGGCCGATAGAGTCACCCCCAAGTCTGCAATAGGAGTGTCACCTTATACCCTTGTGTATGGGAAAGAAGCCATTCTTCCACCCAACATCATGCTGCCATCTTCTATTTTAGCCCAAGAATCTAGTGGGTCGGAGAATGAAGTTTTACAGATGAGGATATGCAACCTTCTGAAAGCGGAAGAGGCTAGATCTAAAGCCAGAGAACGATTTAAGCAGCAGCAGAAGTTAGTAAATAGGTGGTTTGACAAACATAAAGCTGGAACAAAAGACTTTGAAGTAGGAGACTTAGTCCTCAAATGGGATCACCCCCATGATGAGAAAGGAAAGCACACTAAATTCCAGCAATTATGGGTAGGCCCTTTTCAGATTGCAGCAAAGCTTGGCCCCTCTACTTACAAGTTGCAGGATCTTCAGGGGTGGGAAGAGAACTTACTAGTGAATGGTTTGGTTCTCAAGCCTTATTTTTCTTGAGTTTCTTGAGTTCTTCTGTTTGTATATAAATAAGCTGTTTAGCTGTCTTTTGAGTCATGTTTTCCAGTTTGTTATAATTCTGAGTTTTCTTGGTTTCAATAAAGGAAATAAACTTGGTTTCATGGAGAACATTAAATGTTTGGGAATGATAAACATTCTTGGGTTTCAGACTGTGTGTTTCTAAAAGACTCTTCTTCCAGTTTAGCAGTTTTCTCAAATAAGTTCGGTGTGCGTTGAAGTCCTGCTTAAACCATGTAAAATAAACCAGATTTGGAGAGTTTGGAGTACTATGTTGAGGCTCCATCCACGTCATATTTAAAATGTCCGAAGGGGCGATAGAAAAAGGATCCACGGAAAAGATCAAGGTGAACAGTATATTAAAGATAAATGATCCCATGCCAAGAAGCGAATGCCAAAAGGCAAATGAGAGTCAAAGAACTCCTATGAAAAACATCATACATCAAAGCAAATGCTGAATCATAAGTACTAAATTGCTGAAAGATCCTCTCCGTCAGTGAGCTTAAACTTGAAGTACACCACTCACACAAAAGGACACTATGGGATAGAGGATCCTAAATTAAAATTCAGTAAGAAAGGCATGCAGGAGGACTCATATGAAAAGGGACAAAAGTCTAAAAGTACAAAAAGTGCTAAAATGGCATGGAAATGAGGAACAAACGAATATTTATGTTTACCATATGCTACAATCCTGTGGTGTCCAAAGCTATCAGCCACCTGAGGACAGAAGTAATAATGAAAATCATTCTCTGGCCTCAACAGAGTTATCTGGACTTGAAAATCTCGGTTTCCACTCTCCCAAATTGGACTATCATCAATGATTAATGGTACACACTCATACCATTTGAGAAATCCGGATAGCTGGAAGAATTCAATAGATGCATTTTCTATTAAACAGTCTGCTACTCAAAGATTAATCACCCAGAGATCTAGGTTCACCAGGTAATCGCCAATTGTTGCAGGTGCAACTGTTCTCCCCAAATTTCTTAAATTTTGGGGCCCTCCTTATCTTTTTAGAGTTGTTTTGATGTCGTTTGATTCATGAATGTTTGGCCTTGCTGTAACTTTGGTTGATTCTAAGGGTTAGTTGGCTGCCTATTTTTTTAAGGGATGCTTTTGTTAAGATTTTATTGTGGGGCGCATAATCGAATTTCGAGTGCTAGCTTGAAACTCATCAGATCATTGCCCTTTGAACAAGCCATTATCTATGAGATGGGACAATTTGACCTTCGCTGATTTTGAGTTTTCTGACACTTAATTTTTCTTGATCGGGCGTCATTTTATGTTGGATCGAAAGCTATAATCTTTTTCCCTTCCGCCGTTGCGGATGCCCGAGCGGTTTGGCGGCCGAAGCGCAAAGTGTTCCGGTTTTCGATTTGAAAGTTTCTTGTCAGATGGTCGTGCCTCTTAGTCTGTTTCCTTCCACCGTTGCGGCTGGGAAAGTCCTTTAGCCTCCGAAGTGTAAAGCCATCCGATGTCCGACTGAGGGTTTTTTTTTCCCACCCGCGTTTCACATCATTTTAGTGCTTGTCTTTCCACCGTTACGGCTGGGAAATCCATTTGGCGTCTGACGTCAAAGTCACCCGATCTTCGATGGAGTTTTCCCGCCCACATATTTGAATCGCGCCTCTTAGTCTTTTTCTTCCCGCCGTTGCGGCTGAGCCAAGCCTTTGACTTCCGATGTCAGTATCCTTCCGACTTCCGCCGTGGTGCACGAGGCCGTTTCTTTTTGTGGAGTAGTCGTTTTAATCTGCCGCTCTGTTCCATAACACAGTCCCAAATGGATAATACACGTGGATTAATTGAAGGTTTGCGTAAGGAGCTGATGCGTGAAGACGTAGAAGAACAGTTTGGTAAAAAAATGAAATGACACCGACCAGATCACTGAAAGGGTCCTCGAAGCGGAAGACAAAGTCAATAACGCTAAAGGCACAAACCTGGCTACTGTTTCGTTAGTAAAGGAATCATGAGTGCATACAAACAACTCAGAAGAATACGAAACACTGGGGAGACCGAAAGGTCATGCGTTGGGGGAAACCCAAATGATTTACTGTTTTGTTTAAATACTGGAAAGGGAGAGGTTATAGAGGCTTTTTTCACTAAAAAAATTTGTAAACCATTGGCTTGTAAGAGGAACTATTTCATTTTACAAACAGAAACTACAACTTTTGCCTGCTGGAGAAAGTGAAATGTGGAATGTATCAATGTGATTAAATGAACAATGTTGAAGGGGAACTATTTCGTTTTCGGCTGTGTTTCATTAACTGTGAGAGTGTTTGACTTCTTGAACCTATGTTCTTGTTGAATGTTCTTCAGTATATTTAGTGATGTTTTCCACTGTGAGTAATAAGTGTTGTTCATAAAACGATTGGCTATCTGGTTGTTTAAATATCTTTAATTGTTCATGTGTCTTGAAAGAAGTGTCAGTTATCTGTAACTCTTCATATTGCATGTACAAAATGTATTACTCACTTATGAATGATAATTCTGCTCCCTAGGGATAGTTTAGGTAGTTAATTTATTTTCTTGTTGTATGTGATTTGGATGCTTGTGAGCCTTAAGACGAGAGGTAAGAACCTGCGCATCACATTGTGACTGCTCCTTGCATTTTTATCGCCCCGCATTGTTAATTAGGCACGTGCATTTCATAATTTAAGTCAAAAAATCACAAAACTCGGTGGACCGGGCCATAACTGGTAAAGCCTTTGTTTTGTACTTGACTTATGGTAGCCGGACCGCAAACCGGATGGATTCCCTATACCAAACAGTCAACGGGCTAGTTGGGAACGTTGATTGGGGAGAACCCCTTGCTGTTGTCGCCTGCGAATTTCCAGGCCTCAACAAACCTGTTATGCATGGATTTGAAGTGGGATGCTCTCAGAATGGAGGACAAGGGACCTGCTCTGCAAAAACTAAGAGTTTGATGGATTTGGCGTGGTTTAATCATGGGTTCACTATTCCTATTAGCTTCCTACAGAACCAAATTGTACATGATATAATAGCAACAACCCTCATAGCTTTAGTAGCTCTTGCTTGCCTCCGCTTTTGGGACGAGATGGCCAAGCAAGATGTATTTGATCAGTTATTTTTTTGTAGTCGTTTCTCTTTTCTCACCAAATCAATGTCTTGTTTTTTTTCATTTTATTGTTCCTTTGTGTTTATGGAAAACGAACTTGTGACCCCTCATTGAGACTTGACTTTCAAAGAACTGAGTAGACTGTGTTGAGTGACTTTCGAAGAACTTGACAATTCACTAAATTAATCGTTGTTTGCATATTGTACAGGAGTTTACTTGGAAAATAAATTGGCTGATACACTCACTTGGGGTTTCCAGAATGAGGAACTAGCGTTACAACAATGTGCCTGGTAAGAAACCCGCCCTCATTTCCAAACTGCATTTCTAGTTTCCTTTCATTTAGACTTTGGTGGAAACATTATTTTTGTCTCCTCTGAGATTGAATCGACTTACGATTCCTTTTTTTTTAACATTAACTCACCAATAAGGGCACATGGTCTCTCCAACCCTTGTTGAATAAACAATTGGGAATTCCAATTTATTTATAAAATATCCAGCAGAGATGTCATGGAGGAAAGTATCCATATCGTATGGGCCTGGAGCCCCCATTTTTATTCCAAAAACATTTTTTGCGAGACCAAATCCCATGATTTGGGTATTTTTATGAAAACATAGATTCGCTTGGGGTGTTTTTCTTTCCATGTGTATGGGTTTGATTTCATTTTTGGTAGCTTTTGAAATGTTGAAAGGAACTTAGAGAAGGAAGAGTTGTAAGTGGCTATCTACTGATTGTTTGACAAAAGTCCTCAACCAAGTACTTGTCCACTAAGTGTTTGAAAAAATGCCTAAACCAAAATTTCCATATCTCCCTCATTCGTATTTTGAGGCCAAAAAAAATATACAGGGTTCGACTCAAAGATTCAACCAAGAAATTTCCAGAAATCCTTGTAACCCTATTTTCTAGTCCATAATCCAGCTAGCAAAGTGTGTTAATTAGGCCCCTTCCAGGTTGATTTTTTTTTTACTTTGAAAGAGACGCATTTGATATGGAGAAGTGAATATTAGTACTATACAGTTCCTTTAGGTTTTCACCCATAAATTTTAAATAATGACCTTAGATTTTGATTTCATCTCCCTCAGAAAAACCTTTATTGTTTACCTTATGGAGGCCAAATCTCACTCAATTTTAGCTCGATTTTCACCAAACAAAAGGCAATGCGTTAATTATACTTGTAATTTATTTATAATGAACTTTGGAAATTTTAGTTTTAGATAGTTTGTGAAAGGTAGATTAGATGGAACAACTTTCATGCCAAGAGGCATTTTTCCCATTCTAAACGTAGTTTGAGACCAATTTTTATAAATACTTGGGGGTACAATCATAAGAGAAAATTTCCCTTTGAGGCATAGATGAATGTCCCTATGCAAGTACCATGACTTGAACCACCTTGGAAGCCATTGATAGCAGTTTTGTGGCCTTTCAGCTCCATAGTTTGTACGATCCAATTGATGATTAGCCATCACAAGTTCCATGGATGGAACATATCCCAAATCAAATGATGACATGGAACTCCAAAGTTGATCTTCAAAGCCTTTTTTCAAATCCATTTCTTTCTCTCGAATTGTAAATCTTTGAGCAAAATAATATTAATTTTTTCCTATAGGGAAAAAATAAATTTTTGAAGGAAGTTAAAGGTGATTTGACTTAGAAAAATGGCCACTTCTCCAAAAGTGACAAGTATCTTGTAAATCGTCAAGTCTCTTTTGACCAAAGGGATTGCACGTAACCGTAACCTCTCAAATCTCTTTATATATGAGGAGGGTCCTTTGTAATAGTTAACATTTACTCAATAAGGAATATAATCTCAGTTGGTATTTTTTTAGAGTTTTTAGTGCTATACTCACTTGTCCACACTCATCTATTGTGATTTTGTATATACTCGTTAAGGTTTGAGGGATAGTAGTAGTAGTTTTTTTATGTTGGTTAGCTATGTTGCTTGTGACTTTTAAGGGTGGTTCTAAACACCCCCCCACCCCCACCAAAAGTGACTTTTAAGGGTGGTTCTAAACCCCCCTCATAGACACCTATGGTTCTAGATGGAATTCGTCTTTTGCCACAATATCAAAGATCTGTGTTATAGAAGTTATGATATGATTTTTTCTAGAAAACCAATAGGGTTTATTGATCAAGTTACATCTGGCACATATTTAAATACATCATATAAGACTAGTATTGGGTTGAATGCGCTCATACTTCAAATATATGTCTTAGTGTTTTATTGCTCTTTAAGGTCTTTGGATTGTTAGGCTATTTAAGGCCTTTGGTTTATTAGGCCAAATATGAAAGATATCTAATGTAGATGGCTAAGAATCCTCCCATTTTCTGCATCCTCCTCCATCGTCCAACAATTTTGGATGGCTAATCTTTTAAAATTTCACTAGTGACCACTTAGCTTTGTATATATCCTTCATGTTTTTTTAAATCTGATTACAGATCAAACCTACCCTCTTGTTGGCCCAATTTTATGAACTAGGCCAATAAGGAGGTTTTTTCCACACAATCAGCTTAAAGCAGCGTCCGGTGTGTTTAAATTAACAAAACCTCGCAGGTTGTGGTCCTGCTACCAGCTGATTTTTCTCTTAAGGAGAAATTAAAATCAGCAAAATCTAACCTATTCTAATGTTATTTCTACTTAAATGAATCCTATAATTAGTTTTAACTATCAAAACTATCTAATGGTTTCTTTCTGAAGGAAAGACTTCAATTTTTATAGAGTTTTCTGAATATAAAGGTTTGTAAAAAATACACTAAATTCTACAAATTGATTTAACAGCTGTTAACTGGAATATACTAAAATAAAATTTAATCTAAACTATTTTATATGTCCTATCTCAGCTGAGAGCATTTCTAAAGACTAGATTAATTATTAATCAATAAAAGATGAACAAAAAGACTAAAAAGCACAATTTAAATAGAAAAATTTAAATTATGAATAATAAGTCACTCTGTTATATGACAACAGAATCGAAGAAACAACTGACAATAAACAGTTATTTAAACTTTCTGAAATTAATTAATAATTAATTATCAACATAGCTACTTGAATTTAAAGATAATGTCTATAATAACATCACTGTTAACATACAACTGATATTTTTAACAGACAGAAGAGTATATCATTATATCTTAAGTTTATAGTAAAAATACTAATAAACACAATCATAATGATATATTTGTTCAAAATGCAATATCGAACTGATAAAGTGCAAATTGTAATTAAACACACATATATCAAAGCATAATGTGTTAATATTAAGATAGAAGATAAGATGCAGAAGTATATAATATATCCACAACAAAAATACCAGTAATGGTATCAGTCTGTAGATGTCCAGTTGTATTCTCCTCCAAAGATTCAACTTCAGGAATGAAATAACACCAGCAACGAAATTACACTTCAAGTATGTTTTCTTCCAACACTCCATCCCATGTTCATCAAAATTCCTAACTTATATACTACTATGATTTAGTTTTCCCTATTTAATGTTACATGCAACATTATAGGGTTCATATAACTAAAAAGAGAATCGAATCTCTTATATTAAACACCTGTCACTATAAACAGAAAAACAACTAGCCTGAGTGTTTGCAAATTTCCAGGTACTTGGAAAATTCTTGACCATTGTTGAAACTCCAGCTCTTAACAAACAGCTCCATCTCCATGCCAATGTATTAACAACATCCTGAAACTATGGAAAGGAGTGATGACAAACCCACCTGCATTTAACAAATGAAGTATCTCATTAAAGCTATTTACAATAAATACAACAGAATAAACTAATATTTTAATGCATGCCTGTAAAATCTGCAATTTTACAGGCATGTATTACAAAAAATATTTCATTACCTGTTTGACAGCAATACGATCATGCACTTTGAAAACGAAAATGAGAATAACCATTCATTTTTTACTTTGAAGAATGATTACTCTTCGTGCTTCAGTCAATTTGGCCTTTAACCTGATAATCTTTATGTTTTGTTTTTCAATTCTCTCAAGTAGGTGCTAGTTCGTACTAATTATTGACCTCTTTGCCTTTTTATACTGATTCTTCTTAGCACTTGTTTCTTTCCATCTACTGATCCAATCCAGCAACTCTTCTCTAAATGTTTTATTTTCCTCTTCTAACAATGTTGTACTGGAAAGACAATGCTTAAGTTTATCCTTCAACTCTGAAATTTTAGCCTGGTATGCATTATCTAGTACATGCTGCAGAGTTTCTTTTTCATTGGCTACCTGAGGAGAAATAGAGCTGTCAATATGTTGACTAGATGATGGTTCAGGGTCTGCAATACCTGTGTCTATACCTGGTTGAGTAACCTCGGCCTTGCTTGATTTTACATCATTACCCTTTACGAAAGTAGAATTATTTTCATGAATCGTATCAAGGATAGATGATGGAATGTCATCTTCAATATGGACGACCGCAGGCTGAGAAGCTTGTTGATGGGCCATAGGAACCGAAATCGAAGGTTTCATACTCCTAGTAACCCTTCTCGAAAACAACGGATTTTCCAAATCAAACCATACTTTGTCACAACAAATATGGGCAAGACGATCTAATCGACGCATAGATTCCCTGTTATATTCAGATGGATTTTTACACTCAACATCATTATCAGTTTTGTTTTTGGTTAATATTTCTTTCATTTCTGCAAGGGTGTTATGACCTTTACCAGATAAAGGCTGATTCAGGACTGTTTGAGAGCCACAAGGGACTGTATTCGCATCATCATCATTACTAATCCCATCGTTTGTGGGTATACTAACTTCCCCAACCCCTTTTACCTCTGATACAGTTTCAGAAGTATTATTAACCTTAGACTTTATGGCTTTTCATTTCTTACGAATTCTTGGGGAGGGATTCGGCCAGTACTGCGTCGGCCCCAACTGACAGTCGGTTAAAAAACTATCCCATGACTTTCCATTTATAGACAACTGACGTTGTAATCTAATTTTGATTAACCCATGGTGGAAAATACTTCTATCAGGGTTACTAAAACTTCTAATTGCCTGTGGCATTTTCTTCAAACTTTTCCATAAGTAAAATGGCAAATTGAGTTTACAACCCTATAATGCTAGCAAGAGTCTTAAATGGTAAAGGTGTAAATGGGAGAAACATCTGTCACATGACACGTACCTTACCAAGATTTCATAATAAGCTCTCCATTCGGGCTTCAAGAACCTGACAGGGACACCTATCTTTATCTTAGTATCATCCGGCAATGGCAACAACAGAGATAAACACCTCCTCTTATTAACCTTGCTACCCTTAAACCAGCATTCTCCAACTTGCGGGAGCTGTGTCGCTGCTTCTATCTTGTCTTCGTTAATAACGAACTCAAAACCCCCTATTTGCACAATTTCATCTTTTAAATTCATGGCGAATAGTTTAGTCACCTCTGCATGATGACCATCGAAACTCTTAAAGAATTCCCCCCACCCAATTTTCTCAAAATGTAGAGCTGCCTCCTCGTTTGCTTCTATGAGTTCAGAACCAGAGATTTCAAAACGGTTTAATGGAGCCATAGTTTCTTCCACTCTCTCCTGGCTTCAAACTGAAATGAACAGAGAGGTGAACAAGGAGGGAATAGGTACCCAAACGTATGACATGATGTGCAGACTTCGCATGCTTTGGATCTGACGGATATGAGATCTCTGGACTTGGCCATTTTTAGCCGAATTTTAGCAATGATGAGTGCTGCAACTTAACGTTATATTATGATATATGCAGGTTTATCTACGATTTAGCTACGACTAGTAGTGATACTCAACCAAATTGGCGTACCAGAGATCTTGTGATTGACGAATCATAAATTCAAACATTGATTATAGACAGTGGTCAATAATGAACTTGTACATCGTGATAAAATGACATGACTATCAACATTCAATTCTTTTAATACGATGCCTCCATATGTTCACAGCTGTCGATTTATCATGAGGTGCAAGCCACATCTCCGTGCTAACTCAACAATCCGAATGACAAACGTTATCATTTTGAGACATGGCCCTTTGTAAACTTTGTCACCTTAATAGTCTTCTCCAGTTTTTGCGTGAAAGGTGGTAGCACTCTATGTGATATAGTGATGAAATCACATATCCTAATGTTAGCATGACAACTAGCGAAATGGCTTGATTTAATATCTATGTCATATATTTCATAGGCTTAGTTTTAAATCTTTCAAAATCCTATCTATGAATATCCAAAATTAAATTGATAGGATATTAAATGATAAAACTATAATATGTGAAAAATCCTATATGAAAATCACTTATTCATTAACTATAATATTTACAAAAATCATAGTAAGGCATTACATGGAATATAAACTTTAAGTTTAAAAGTCACTTTTAGTTCTAAGAACTTAGGAATAGTAATACCTCATCCATATCCATCTTTTAAACAAACACAAGATGTGTTTTATTGATTTTCCCTTGGCATACTATCCTTTCGAATTTCTCAAATCATATATAGTCACATAAATTTATCTTAATGATTGAATTAATTATATGAAAATTTATGAAACTAACTGACAGTTGTTAATTGCCAAGTTCACGAGCATGTTTCACCAATTTAAAATATCATTTTACTTTTCTCGAATTTGAGAGTACCTTCAGAATCAAAGATTCTGAAGGCACTCTATTATAATTTTTGAGTAAAATATAAAATAGAGCTGATCTCCCTTCATCTTAATGGAATATGAAGGGGTTGTTGCTAGCTGGCAACATCTCTTTATGTTGATATCCACCATTGACTAGTTTCATATCTTCGCCTTCCTTAATCTTAACTTGTGACTTGTGAGCACTAGATATTTGGTTATCGCCTTATCTCTAACTGTAGCATAGTTGTATCTTTGGCTCTTGCCTGGGACTCATTTTTTGCTCTTCCTGCTCAGACTCTTTGGATTTATGTCAAGCTATGATACTGCTATTGGATCAGGCTCAAACTTGGCCTTGGTTTCATCTCTATCCTTCCATCCTTATTACTATCTTGCTCTAGCTGCGTGACAGTTTTAACTTTTCTACTAAGGACAATTTACTACTCGGATCTCTGGCCCAACCATTCCAAAACTATTATTGAATATTTTCTTCTATTTTTACTTTGAACCTCTTTTTCCAATTAATATATACTTGAAAAGAATAATCTAGACTTTACAATTTATTTTTTCCTTCTGTTGGTACCAAAATCTACCTCATGAGAATTTTTATATTCTGATGGCATGCATGTAAATAAATATCTTAATTCTTGTTGTTTGAAGCTCATAATCCAACATATTTTCACCAAAGCACTGAGTTTTGTGTCAATATGATCAATTTCTCATTATTTTGAACTTCTATCCTGACTAGTTTAAATTAATCTATCTGAATGACAGATAACACATCACCATGGAGACTGCATATTTGTGCACATTGACATTTACCTTGACAAAAAAATAGAACATCAAATGTAGAAAAGTTGCTACCAAAATAAGTGATAAATATGTGGATCAATTGAGAAGTATTACTTTGGCTGCTCTGTGGAAATATTAGAGTCAAACCATAAACCTATCATCTCTACATTCGAAAAATTTCATATACCCAAAGTAATCTCCAGATATGAATGTTCAGTTCAAGACAGAGGTGTTTGCAGTTGTTCAGAATTCCCAATATGTTTTAGGCCATCCACATAAAACTTTTGGCACTTGCTTACTAGATCCAAGTCCAAGCATAGCTAACAACATGTCTCTTGAAAAGGCTTCCATGTCTCATGAGTGGATCCATGGAACTCTAAAAACTAGTTACCAAAATTTTCTTTGAGGATATTTCTTATGGCTTGGGTCATAGTAACCGAACTCATGAATGTTATAGAAGTGATAAATATCATCTGAGTGATGGTTCAGTACAAATTTCCCCTTTGCATGATAATGATTCTCTACAAAATCAAATATCAACTCATGAAGCTCTGCCATATTCTACTGGATATTCATTTTACAGTTCTCCATCAGTTCAAATTTGTTCATCTAGTGGAAGCCTAGGATCACCACAAGTATCAAAAAATTACCCTTCTGGTCTACATTATTTCCATTTACCACAGGAACCATATGACCTAGATGGAAGTGGCTACAGTGGCACTAAGCAAGAAGAATATTTGAAATATATGTTGAAGGAACTAGAGACAACATTACTGGTGTCTGAAAGTGATGATCTTGATAATTTTTGGATCCACTTATGAGGAACATAGGTTTCCAGAATACTCAGAATGGAATTTTGAGGCCATGCATGACACAATTGATAATTATTGCCAAATCTCCTTGTTTGTTTACCCCAAACCAGAGCAGGTAGAAGTTTCCTCAATGACATTGAATCATGTAAAAGTAGAAATAGTGAATGAAGTAGATTTGGGAATGGTTTGTTCTACTACCATAAATTCCTCAGAAGAAAAAAAGGAATAACTAGAGTTTGATATCCCATACGGTGATGAAAAAAGAATTTCTAATTGCATGCACAAAGGCTGTTATGGATTCTGCTAATGACTCAATTAGGATAAACAAATTGATTGCAGAATTGCGACAAGTAGTGGCAGTATGTGGTGATCCAATGCAAAGGTTGGGTGCCTATATGGTAGAAGGTATTGTAGCAAGGTTGGTTTCATATGGAGGTATAATCTATAAATCATTGAAGTGCAAAAAGCCTACAAGTCTAGAACTTCTTTCATATATGCAAGTTCTCTATGAAGTTTGTCCTTATTTTAAATTTGGGTATATGGCTGCAAATGGTGCCATTACGGAAGCATTCAAAGTTGAAGATATATTTCACACAATTTACTTTAATATTGATCAAGGTATCTAGTGGGTTACATTAATTCAAGTTCTTGTAGCTATACCACATGGTCCACTTCCAAACATATATTCTAGCAGGGTTTCCTTGTTGCTATGCTAATACAATCTTATTAGTACAGTACTAAAAAACATATGCATTGGACAAGTTGAATAAACCTGACTAAATTAGATGTTTACAAAGAATGAAGAGAGTGACCATGGGATCATAATAGTAGAACAAGATTCATGATAGAGGGTAGTTTCAACATAGGAATAACTCTATTAAACAACATAAATTGTTATGAAGAGAAATTTTATAGTATTTGTCCCCAAACATTGGCAGAGAGGTTTGAAATATTATTTATGTGTCGTGTCCTATGTACTCCAACATATTTCTTATCTAGATTGCCTCTTGCAGTTGGTGATGCAACCTCGTGTCTGTAGGCTATACTTTTTTATTTTAAAGTACTAAAGGACCCTAGTAACAAGTCAGAACCCTTTTTCTCCAATTGTGGCTGTAAATGTGGGAGGAATTCCCACATAGCTTTGAATTTTACCTATTAGGCTATTTGTGGTTATTTTTAGATCTGATCACATATCAATCTATTTTGGCATGATATACACATTCAAGCAACATAATTGTATTCTGTAAGCAGTTCTGAAGGCATTTTCATTTTTTTTTTTTGTATTTAGATGGTTAAGTTTGTTGAGCATCTTATATAGCTGGATATTCCAACTCATGAATGCATTTTCCTATGAATCTCCTTTATTGTAGTTTTGAGCAGTAAGAACATAAGCTGATTGTTGTGTTTGTGTAGTTCCAGTGTATGGTGATTTACTGTTAGTCATTCCCTTTTATTGTTTGTTTTGTTGCATACAATGCTAAGAATGTTTAGACCTTCAGAACATAAGCTGATTGTTGTGTTTGTGTAGTTCTAGTGTATGGTGATTTACTGTTAGTCATTCCCTTTTATTGTTTGTTTTGTTGCATACAATGCTAAGAATGTTTAGACCTTCAGGTTTGTTTCCTTCTTTTTTTCTTGATTACATATTTTTTGTCCTTTTTATTCATGGTTTTTTTGTTGTTGTTGTCATTGAATCCACCTTTGGTTTTGTTTCATTCTTCTAGTTTTTTCTTGATTACAAATTGTGTTTTTTTATTTTATTAATGATTTCTTTTTTTGGTCATTGAATTCATTAATGATTGCAGACATAGAAAATATATTATTACAATTCATCCACAAGAGTGGA
>LPNX010261831.1:5370-99043 GCA_001517045.1 Pseudotsuga menziesii | reverse complement strand
TATCAGAGACTGTCAAAAAAGAAGTCAACGAAGCAGTATCTTGGGAGATGGAAGGTGTAAAAAGAAACATCACAGTATTGTTCGAATCCGGGTTAAGCAAAATCGAGCATCATTTGGATAACACAATTACTACATTAGTGTGCAATATGTCAAAGGAAGACCAACCATCCTCAAATTCAAGGCACCATAAGACAATTCCTCCCAAAACAGGAAGTCCATAGGAAGAGTTCGATCATGATCTCTCTGCAAATCATGAGCAATCATTTTCTCCTCCAAAAAGGAATGGATATCAAATGAGACTCAAGTTAGAATTGTCAAAATTCAATGGAGACACAAAACAGAGCGTGGCATGGATCAACAAGGCAGAAGAAATGTTTTCCATACACAATATCACAGCTGACAAGGAAATGATAAAATATGCCTCTATGCAACTAGAAGAGCGGGCTTACAACTGGTACATGTGGTGGAAGGTTACAACACAGGAAACTAAGCACAAGTGGAGAACATTCAAAAACGATTTTTTTAAGAGGTTTGAAGACTTAAAAGAAAAAGACTTCTTTGCAAAACTTACCAGACTGTAGCAAAAAGGCGATGTCGATGAATACACCGACGAATGGGAAGCCCTGGTGACACGTGTGCTAGAACTCATAGACATTCAATGCCTCTAGACTTATGTGTATGGAATAAAACCCTATATAAGAGATGAACTAGAGCTACTAAATGTATCAACCTTGGACAAGGTGAGACGTAAGGCAAAAAACATTGAAGAAAAATTAAAAAAAGCGTGGAACAAAAACCATGAAAAAGATAGAAGGTCTAT
The DNA here is from genome assembly GCA_001517045.1 of Pseudotsuga menziesii. NCBI lineage: Eukaryota > Viridiplantae > Streptophyta > Pinopsida > Pinales > Pinaceae > Pseudotsuga > Pseudotsuga menziesii. The sequence goes on along the minus strand of LPNX010261831.1, from coordinate 98,223 downwards.
TCCAAATACAAAAACCGACACCAAATACCAACCACCACATCTAAGAAATGACAACAAAACCACCTTAGAAGCCCAACTGATGAAAGAAGGAAAGTGTAAGTATTTCGGAGAGAAGTGGGACCCAAGACACAGATGTTTAAAAAAAGAGGCCACCAAGAACTTATATCAATGTGAAGCAGAAGAAGAAGACAAGTCAGATAACGATGAATCCAACATAGAAGAAACTCATGACATCAAAAATCCCTTGTCATATTCAAAAGATGAAGAAACTCCCAAAATATCAATTGCAGCCATAACATGAATACACCAACCACAAACATTAAAATTAAAAGGGCATATAAAAAATAACAATGTTGTAGTCCTATTCGACACAGGAAGCACCCATAATTTCATCGACGTAAGTGTTGCAAAGAGGCTTAAACTTTTCATATATCTAGTACCCAACATGAAAGTAATGGTAGTAGATGGAAAGAAGATCGAAAAAGTAGGGAAATGCCACAAAGTTAAGTTGCAAATACAAGACTATAGCCTTGAGTCATAATTTTATGCAGTTCCCTTAGGAGGAGTTGATGCGGTATTAGGAATTCAGTGGTTGCAAACACTAGGTACCTACTCAGCAAACCACCAAGAACACTTTATAAAGTTTAAATGGCAAGGACAAAGATACAAATTATATGGGTTCCAACCCCCTTGCACGCAAATTGTGCCATCCCACAAAATGGAGAAGCTAATTCGAAAAGGAGCACCAGCATATGTCGTACAATGCTAGGAGATGGAATTATTAACTTCAGAAGTAGTTAAACAAGATCATCCAGAGATCCAAGGATTAATCCAAAAATACAAAAAATTATTCGAAGACCTCCCCATGGAGTTACCACCAAAAAGGAAGATCAAGCATGTCATCGAAATCAAGTCAGGATCCAGCCCTGTTAATGTTAAACCCTATAGGTATCCACACCACCATAAGACAGAGATTGAAAGATTAATCCGTGATTTATTGAAATGTGGAGTGATTATAGAAATTCGAAGTCCTTATGCTGCACTAGTAGTACTGGTAGGAAATAAGGATAGATCATTTAGTCTATGCAACGATTACAGAGGACTAAACAAAATAACTATTGAAGAAAAATTCCCCATTCCATTTATCAATGAAAAGTTGGACGAACTGCATGGTGCAAGGTACTTTTCAAAATTATACTTAAGGTCAAGATATTACCAAATCAGAGTAAGGCTAGAAGATGTGGCGAAGACAGCTTTCTGAACCCATGAGGGACATTACAAATTTAAGGTAATGCCTTTTGGGGTAACTAATGCCCCAGTGACATTTCAAGCAATCATGAATAACCTATTCCAGTCATTCCTAAGGAAGTTTGTATTAGTGTTTTTCGATGGCATCCTTATATACAGTAAGACATGGAAGGATCATCTCACACACCTAGAACAGGTGCTCTCTATTTTAAAAGAAAATTAGTTCTATGCCAAGATGTCCAAATGCACGTTTGGTAAAGAAGAAGTGAGCTATCTTGGACACGTAATATCTAAAGAAGGAGTCAAGGTTGATCCAGAAAAAATCAAATCCATCACAGAATGGCCCAAACCTACTAACATCTCCAAGTTAAGGGGATTCCTTGGGCTAACGGGATACTACAGAAGATTCATTAGGAATTATGCACACAGAACCGCACCCTTATCCAACCTTCTAAAAAAGAATGCATTCCATTGGAATGAAGAAGTGAAAAAATGTTTTGAAGCCTTAAAAGGAATTATGTCCTCTACACCTGTATTAGCTACCCCAAACTTCTCCAAACCATTCATGATATAATGTGACGCTTCAAGTTATGGGTTGGGAGCAGTACTAATGCAAGATGAACACCCAATATCTTTTGAGAGTAGGAAATTAAACAAGTGAGAACAATTGAAGTCTACATATGATAAATAAATGCCGACAATTATGCAGGCATTGGTAAAGTGGTGACAATACCTTTTAGGGAGCAAATTCATGATCCACACAGACCATAATAGTCTTCAATACCTACTTCAATAAAAAACGTTGTCCACAGAACAATAGAAGTGGATTGAAAAAATTGTTGCTTTCGACATGGAAATAATACACAAAAAGGGAAGGAAAATGTAGTCGCAGATGCACTCTCCAGGAAAGACGAGGATATTACTTCTTGCTCCATCTCAGTTGCAATTCCAAAATGGCTGAATGAAATACGAAGTGAATATGCCAAGAACCTAGAAACAAGCACTATAATTAACAACTCCAACCGTGACCCCAAGTTTGAATGGAAAAATGATATTCTTTGGTATAAGGGGAGGATTTATTTGAACTCAAACTCTAAATTCAAGGTTAAAGCAATAAAAGAATCCCATGATTCACTAACTGTCGGACATGTAGGATTCTTCAAATCTTATTATAACGCAAGAAGGTCATTTTTCTGGAAGGGAATGCAGAAATATATCCAGCAATATGTGGTCGAATGCGACAATTGCTAGAGAAACAAAAGTGAAAATGTTTTAACCCCAGGGTTACTCCAACCCCTACACATTCCAAACTAGAAATGGGAAGAGATATCAATGGATTTCATCGATGGGTTACCTTCGTCAGAAGGAAAGGACAAGATCCTTGTAGTGTTCGATCGATTAACCAAATTTGCTTACTTCATGTCAATAAAAAAAACAGACACAGCAAAACAAATTGCAGAAGTATTTTGTAAAAATGTCTACAAATTGCATGGCTTCCCAAAAGTCATCATCAGCGACAGAGATGCAAAATTTAATGGAAAATTTTGGAGGGAATTCTTTAAACAAATGGGTACATCACTCAATATGAGCTCAACTTACCACCTCCAAATGGATGGTCAGACTAAAGTCATAAATAAATGCTTAGAAGCAAATCTACGTTGTTTTGTAACAGATAAACAAAACCATTGGTCTCAATGGTTACACTTAGCAGAATGGTGGTACAATTCAACATACCACACCTCCACAAAAATGACCCCTTTCCAAGCGTTATATGGGTATGAACCTCCAAATTGGAAGGAGTTAGTTCTGAACGACAGTAATGTTCTAGAAGTAAGGAACCAACTAGAGAAATCCCAAAAAACAATTGAATTACTAAAGGATAACTTAATCATGGCACATAATCGCATGAGGCAACAAGCAGATCAACACAGAACCAAAAGATAATTTGAAGTAGGAGATTGGGTATTCATAAGACTCCAACCCTATAAACAGGCATCCCTAAAAAGTGGAGGGAAACACAGGTTGGCCCCAAAGTTCTATGGACCGTACCAGATTATCCATAAGATTAGTCAAGAGGCATATAAATTATAGTTGCCTGATAAAAGTCGTATCCACAATGTATTCCATGTATCATGTCTCAAAAAAATGTTGGGTAAACATCAAATAGTAAAAACAATACTTCCTATGTTAGATGAAGAAGGAAGGGTCATTTGGGAACCTAAGGAAATCATTGCAATTCGAGAAAGAAAACTCCGTTCTAGAATACTCAAGGAATATCTCGTTAAGTGGAAGAATTTTCTAGATGAAGATGCATCATGGGAGATAGAACAATTTTGTCAACAATACCCGTCCTTACCCTTGCTTTGAGGACAAAGCACTCTAAAAGACTATGGCAATGTTATGTATCTAATATTACGAGTAATTATTTTAATATTAATGTAGTATTAATTAAAACATAGGATCACACCCTTTCAGTGAAACGGTGTATTTTTTACCTATAAAAGGTTTTCTCATCATTGTAATTAAATCATCAAGCAATATTCAATTTTACTGTGGTTAATTTCCGGAATTCATGTGGGTTTTAGAGTTTTAGTCCGCTTCAACAGCTTATCACCCTTAGTCTAATGGGGCAATAGAAGCATTTAACAAAACCCTAACAAGAGGATTAACAAAAAATTGTAACACTGACAAAGACAACTGGGATGAGAAAATTCCTGCTATATTATGGGCATATAGAACAACATACAAGCAATCCACATACCAAATACCGTTCAGACTAGTCTATGGAGAAGCAAATATGGACCAAGTAATGCAACTAGATAAGTTATAAGAAGACCGACTAATGGCTATATAACATCAAGAAATTCAGAAACAACAACAGAAAGAATGGCATGATCGAAACATCAAAAACAAGAACTTATTGGTTAGAGATCTTGCGCTGCTGTATAATAGTCGGGTAAAAGGTAAACTGAAGAAATTACACACATAGTGGATGAGACCCTACATCATTGAAGAAATCAATGTCAACGGATCAGTCAGACTGAGAAATTTACAAGGAACAATATTTCAAAAACTGGTTAATGGTTCCCGACTAAATCTATATGAAAACTAAAGAAAAATATAAAAAAAAATGGTTCCATAACTGCTAAACAAAACCTATAAAAACCATAAAATCCTAAAAAAAACAAAAAGAACCAACCTAGAAAGATCGAAATGACAGGGAAATACTCTCATGGAGGAAGAAGCCGCAACCGACATTTTATCCATCGACATATCGACTATCGACCACACAACCGATAGTTTCAGCATCATGCACATCGACAAGAGGATCAAAAGGTCCAATCAAGCCATCATGACTACCAATAGAAGGAGTGCCAAAACCAGTGTGCATTAAAATATCTATCAATAGAGCGTCCTGTACCATAAGATCTGACCTCCATCGACAAAATATCCACCTGCGCCACCTATAAATACCACATCAAACAACGAAATCATATCATTTTACAAAGAGCTTGAGAGACAGAGTTACCCAACCCCTAAGAGCAGTATAACTATGTAAAAAAATGAACTTACAACCGACAAAATGGAACCAAATAAAACCAAACCCGTCACCACCAAAGCAAAGGAGTTGTAGTCCGCTGCAACCTCGTTGATAAAAAGATTAGAAAATATCAGCAAGGACAAAGTCCAAGAAACTTCCTGGGCTATATTATGGGCATAAATTAAGAAATGCATCTATGTAGACACAAAATTTATTGAAGAAGCTCAGAATGTACACACTAGCACTAATATGAGCTATATCAATGCACCAATCATGGCAAGCTTCGGTGGGACGAAGGAGATAATAGAAAATTTTATCATTGGTCGATATCAAAACAATAAATTTTACTTTGATAAACCGATTGAGATATCTGGGGAAGTTATTTACAATCTCACAGGATTGTCTAACAAAGGAGATCCTGTTCCTGTTAAGTCAAGGCTAGAACTGATTGAAAAAATAGCAGGTACACCGATTGGTAAAAACTCTAAAGGGCTAATAGTTGGTCAAATCAAGGCCACAAAACCCAATATAGTCACCAAAATTGTGCCCACGGGTCTAACCGTTACAGGGAGAGGGTGCGATTTGAGGCTCAACATGTTTGAAGCCATAGATAGCATAACCGAAAGAGAGAAAACCTACTGTTGGGCTCAATATGTAGTCGACATGATAAAAAATATCTGTGAAAAATTTCAGGAAACATGCAGAATGATCAAATTCCCTTCACTGATCATATGGATTGCTATGTTCCACTTATGTCCTGTCAGAGAAAAATAGTTCCTAGAACCGACAAGACTCCACATGTGGTGTTTCAAGCCATTTTTAATGGCTAGAAATTTATAGGAACTTGAAGTAGCCAAAGTGTTGCTACACAACTGGTTTCATAACTTAAAAATCCAAACAACCAGATGGAGGGTGCCTCAAAAAATCTGAAGATGTCTGCCACTGACATAGCACATTCAGCTGGAAGTCAACCATATTGCAGTATGGTATAGGAAGGGAGTTGCGAGGAAGGATAAACACCTTGACTAATACCCATCAGTTGAGGATATTTTAAAGAGTTGGCCCGACAGTCCAACACTAAGATGTCTATACCAGCGATGGTGAAGAAGACCAACCAACCAATTGTCAAACCCCTAACCGACCAAGAGAAAGAACAATATTATGAATTACACCTTCATATCATCACTTTCACTTCGAAAGACACCCTGGCAGAAGAGAAAAATCCTCTTCAGATTGTAACAGTATCACAACCACAGAAATCCCTTGCACTAATCGAACAACAGGAGGAGGAGGAGGGTGAACAGACACCCGAAGAAACACAGTCTGACAAACCTGAGTATGCTTTGACTAAGCAAAATATCTGAACATTAGCTCAGGAAATTTCAAAGTCATGAAAGAATAAATACAGTCCAACAACGGGGAAAGGGAAGCATAAATCATCCTTCCATGGGAGTAAGAGTATGATGAATAATTACTTTCCATAGCTGTCGACATCTTGGAGGATGCTTCCAAGAAAAAAATATATGTCGAGATGCAGTTTAAATGCTTCGTAGAGGCAGAATAAAAACAAGACAAATCTAAAAAGGTAAGAGTCGCCAACCCCCCTGAAGTTGATCCTATTTATTTAACTTCCACCCCTCCACCCCCATCCCCAACCAAAAGAATAGAAGAAGAGGTACCAGACCCAACCATTGTTGCCTCACCAAACCCCTATAGAGATATAATACCTGAAACTCTCAAAGAGAAAATTAATAAATATGCTGACCTACAACACTTTATCAACAACCTGCCCAACCTATTTCGCAATGCCCAGCAAATAAACACCATGCACCAACTCACCGAGTCAAGTTCTGCACGACGACTTCTCACTTAGCAACCTGACCAAGCCTCCCCAGAATCAAAAGTTGTGGAAATCATCAAACCCTCATTCATCCGAAACCTTGAAAAGTCATCCCACATTGTCACAACCCAAATTTCATCATTCACACCATCTATCCCAAATCCTCCACACCTGATTAATGGAGAAGACAAGGGAGCAATTGTTCTTGATGGAAATGATCAAGTAGAAACACTAGCAATAGATCAATAAACAACCAACCTCATTGACTATGAAGAAACTGAAAACCATGTCAACTTGCAACCTGAATTTGAAAATTTTATGCCAATAGATGACCATCCGACCACCCCATCAACCCCATAAGATCCGCCATCACCTACACCACCACCAGCTTCATACCCACCTCCAAATTTATATTTAACGTCCACACCACCGACAGATGAACAAACAGCCATAGACCCCATTCCAGAGATACGGTTGGTAGATCCCAATCCAATAGAATATCAACTAATAGGAGATCAACTGACGAGAGAGAAACAACTAGAACAACAACAACCCGAAGCAGTACCAGCAGGAGAAGAGGTTGCCAATAATCATTCACGTCACAAAAGAAAAAGAAAAGATAAAAAGAAGAAATAACATGAACAACAATTGACACAATCAACATTACATCAGATACTGATACTTATCCACCTACATCAGCTACGATCGACTACCGCAGTCGAGACACCAAAAATCATGCATGGAGAAGTGGATCAACTGTTGGAAACCCTCAATAAAGAAGCAAGAATAAGAAAAGAAAGAAAGCAAGAACAAATTGAAAAACTTAAGGCAGAGAAATTAGAATTCCTAACCAAATGCAGGAATTTGACACAAACAGTCCTACCAGGAGCAACAAAAACTGACACCGACAAGCCACTGGAAAAATCTTACCAGTTATTTGAAAGTGTTGTATCCAACCTTGACACACATTTACGGGAAAAGAAATATGAACAGACGAGAGAAATTTTGTTTTACTGAGACATCAATACACAACATTTTCAGAAGCTTATAGAGTACTCCAAGAAAACTTAGACGATTCTACTACTATAGAGGAAGTACTTAGAAATTGGTATACCTATTATGGCCAAGTCTTCCAATAGGACCAAGAGACCCGCGAGCATATCAAAACATTGGAGAATACACAAGGACTTTCAGAAGCAATGAAGAATATAGTACAAGATTAGATAGTACTGGAAACAAAAAAGTTAGAGAAATTATAAAAACAAGCACATTAGTGGGTAAATCAAGCAATCCCTAGTCTTGACACAATTGATAAGATTTTCCCACATATGAAGAGATTACTCGACACAACAGAGGAGAAGGTTCAATTTTTGGGACCCGACATTATTAATGTTATAGACCTATCAATTCAGGAGAAGATGTCGACCTTGTCAAGCATTACAACCTTGACCATCGATATTTAGAAAGCACTCCACAACTGGATAGAATTTTAGCATCAACTAGCAGTGCCAACATAAGCCATTGTGGATATTTGTGTACAGATTCGACCATTCATTCACCAACATAGTCCATGAGACAGAACAATTGTAAAAGACTACTTAGACATTTTATTTTGTTACGTCCCCTGTTTCTTTGAGACGAAGAAAGATTTTGTTCTTGGGGGAAGTGTTGGAGGAGCTAGTCGGTAAATCCGAATAGACTAGTTAGTCGACTAATTAGATATCAGGTCAGCCTCCATAAGTCATGTCAGTTGACTGAACTGACAAGTAGTTATTCATAACTGTTTTGTAATCATATATATAGGATGTTGAGCCATTTACGAACTTGGTTCGATTTGATGTTTGTATGAACCCACATGTATTATTGTGTAATATAAGTTGTTATTCAACCTACTATCCTTGTTTCTTGTCTCTGTTATGATTATATGATTCTTTATGTGTATTATTGGTAACTTGGTTATCTGAATGATTACAACAAATACCTTTGAAACCTTTTCCATGATATTTTCCTCTCATCCATATTTTCTACTTTATTTAGATGCTTACATCGCCTATAATATTTTCCCTGGTGACTATATATAGATATATGAGCTTCGTGATTCTCAGAATAATCATGTAGCTGTAGAAATTTGTTCATTTCTATCAGCCAAATTTCTGCAATTTCCCCATATTTTTCTCCATCAAATATATGAGGTTTGATTTTCTTGATTTCACCGTGTAATGTATTCCCATCATGCTTTCTCTTTGGATGTCTTCTACGATGAACATCATACCAAAATTTAGGAACCTAATTCCCATGATGACTTGATATTGAATTATAGTGGGAACACGGCCCCATTTTTCTTAGATCGTTATATCTATAATGATAATGTCTATCAATAATTCCTCTATTCATTGATTCTTCTCCTTCCCTTCTTGCGACAGAAGTTACTTGTTGCACATGATTTTGTAACTATACCAAATTCTGCATCGTTTGTTGATTAATCTAATTTTGTTGTTCCACACACTAAAGTATATTTCCATTCCCAATCTGAATATCTCTCAAATTTTGGAACACTTCCATGGTTCTCATCTCAGACTGATGACCATTAGATTCAGCTATTTGAATACTCGTTCCAACTTCTTTAGCAAAGTTGACATTTCAGGCTCTTCATCCATCCTTTAAGTACCACTTATTTACTATACTGGTAATAATTAAGTACAATAGCTTGAAAATTGGGTTGTCACTAGAATCTGAATTCATCCATGATTGTTAGTTAACATCAATATTCATATGCATAATATAAATTTACATTAACCACATATAACCATTTCATACAAAGAAATATCATGAAATTAAATATGCTCAAGAATTTGCAACTCTTTGTAAAATCAAAACATTTCCTAGAGGCTAAGTGTCAAAACCTTAGCTCTGATACCAATTTGTAAGGCACCCACATGTTGCATATCCGCACGAATAAAAATATTTAGCTATAAAAAATCATAGAGCACTACAAAGGATATATAACCAATTTATAAAATAGAAACACAATAAGTGCCAAAAAACATTTTTTTTCTTAAAAGGTAAGGGAGGATCTTTTGGCTCTCCACTATAGAAGCTTACAAATTATAGATTAAATTTCATGAATTTGAAATTAAAATTATTAAAACAATTAATAGTGAGCCCCGATCAACTCACTACTGCGGAAGTGTAACTAACTATTGGCTAGTGCTAAATTAAGGATTAAATTTAGTTAATTAGTTAATTAATTGACATTAATTACAGTCTCGATGAATTATTTACACCCTCCTGACTTTACCACAGCTTTCTAAAATTTCCAACATCGGAAGTTCGAAATCGAAACCCCATAATTGGTCCCTAACGAAACAACCCCAACATGTTGGAATTCATTATTTGACATTCGATGAAAAAAATTACCATTGACCTTCCCGATGTTGACATCTAAGTCATATCCTTGGCATCAGAACTCTTGCAATTCACAAGCACTGGACGCTATCATCCTCCGATTTGAAAGTCGAAAGTCAGAAATCAGAATAGAGCTTTATTTCCACAAGGAAAACTTGATTCCTATGTCAGCACCTCTATTTCAACACATGGCCATTGGCACCAGGATTATTAACCTTTGACCAATATCATTTCGATCTTGACATCGACACAATTACATCGACATTGAAATATTGGCTATAACTATTCTTCTGATTTCAAACGTTTGCCACTTAGTCGTTTTAAGAAAAGGACTAAGGCATGGTTTAGGTATGAAATTTAACAGTTTAGGTCTAAAATTTAACAAATTGTATTCCTTAACTCGACATTGAAACTTAGTCCAAGTAGGCACATATACAAGATTCAATTATTCATTTTATTGTTTTCAACAATTGGAAACTATAACGATTCTTCAAACAAGAATTACTTTTTTATTAAGGAATGAATTCATCTGGATCTAAGTATTTTAGCACCAAAGTTTTTTAGGACCCATATAACTATCATGGTGCATTTGATTCAATTATTCATTCAATTTCTTTCAACAATTTGAAACTGTAACAATTCTTCAAGCAATAATTATTTTCCTATTAAGGAATGAATACATATAGTTATAAATATTTTAGCACCAAAATAGTTTCAATTCCAATATAACTATTAGGTTCATCTGAATAATATAGTTATCCAATTTTAGAGTTCAATAACAATGTAATTAACAACAAGAACCTATCATTAGTAAAATTTCAAACCATAACTCTCTAATAGAATTCCCAGTCTAAATTTAAACAGAAGAAAAACTAAGAAGGTTTAATAACTGTTAGACTTGCAAAATATTAGCATGCACTGGCCTATACATGTTCATTAGTTAAGAAGACTTGAGGCATTTAGCTATGTTGATTATCTCTAAAAAAATGGCATGTTACATCCATTAAATCCAAGATATTTCTTAGAACAACTATTAACTTTCTCAAACAAAGCATTTACTTGAAAATTGACCCAACATCTTTTCAAACAAAATAACAATTAAGAACCACATTAATTTTGTCTCATTAAATAACTTATCAATTTAGAAAAATAAGGTTATAAAATTTTCCTTTCCATCTTCAACCATTTAAATCTCGCTGCAACTATAATTTTCTAAACACTTAGGAATTTAACATAATTATTGCATTTTCGTCAAGCAGAATTCATACATGGAGAGATAAACATGAAGAAATAAACTTGATTCCAAACATAATTAGCATTGAATAATAACAATATATTTATCATCAATTAAACTTATTTGTTAACAATTGAATTGGGAAACTAACTTCATGTGAGGCACACTCCACCCAATCGTATGGAAATTTGCTGATGTTCTCTCAGCAAAACACCACCTCGGAGATGAGTCCCATGCATTCAACAATTAGTTTTCTCACTAGCTCCATAAATTCTTTCAATTGTTTTGGTTTAACACTTGGAATTCATGAACGCTGGTCTATAACAAATTCCATTCCAAACAATGGATTTCGCCTTCCTGACTTCCTTTTGTCAGTACAACAGTGAGATACATCACTGTTCACATTGCTATGGATTCCACTAAGTTGGTTTCCTACACCATTTTCCATTTCATTGGGACATCCAAAGGAAAACATGGATATAATTTCATCAAAAAATGTATCATAATACGGTTCACATGTTCATAGTTTGGTTCAATTTTTTAAAGAAAAATTTCCTCGTCTTCACTCTAACTCATCCCTTGAACATAGAATGGTTTTTCTCCCAGATTAAACTAGTTTCTCTCTCTTCTACAATATGAATCCCGTTCTTTCCTAGGACCATAACTAGTTTGTCCTTCTTTCCCAACAAGATGAATTTTTCTCTTCAAATGAGTCAAACTCCCATGGACATTTGTATTACTTGCATTTCCCACTCGCGGTATTTCCCACGAGCTATGTATTTCACTTAACTAACTTTTAATTGTTCTTATTAATCACACTTAATAGCTATATTATCATAAAACATGTTTTAAGTTAATTAGAAAGGAATTAGGCTTAAATTAATACTTAAGAGTAAGGTCATAGAATTTAGGTTTGAAACTTAACAGTTTAGGTCTAGAATTTAACAGGTTGTCTTCCTCAACTAGACATTGACACTTAGTCCAATTAGGAACAAATAAAAGCTTTAGTTATTATTTTCATTGCTTTCAACAATCAGAAATTGTAATGATTCTTCATACAATAATTAGTTTCTTATTAAGTAATGAATCCATATGGTTATAAGTATTTGAGCACCAAACAATTTTAGGACCAATATAACTATCAGGGTTCATCTACTTCAATTATTCATTCCATTTCTTTCAACAATTGGAAACTGTAACGTCTTCAAACAAGAATTACTTTCCTATTAAGGACTGAATTCTTCTAGTTATAAATATTTTAGAACCAAAACAACTTCAGCACCAATATAACTATTAGGCTCATTTGGATAATACAACTATCCAATTTTAAATTTCAACAACAATTTAATTAACAACAAGAAACTATTATCAGTACAATTTCAAACGATCACTCTCTAATAGCATTTATTTTTTGAATTTAAACATAGGAAAAGCTAAGAAGGTTTAATAACTGTCAAAATTGCAAAATATTAGCATGCACCAACCTATACTTGTTCATCAATCAATAAGAATTTAGGAATTTCGCTTTGTTGAGTAACTATAACAACTGGTAACCAATGACATGTGCCAACCATTAAGCCCAACATATTGTTTAGAACAACTAATAAGTTTCTCAAACAAAGCATTTACTTGACAATTGACCCAACAACTTTCAAACATAATAACAATCAAGAAAAACATTATGTTTCCATTTAACTCTCGTTGCAACTATAATTATGTAAACACTTAGGAATTTAACATAATTATTGAAATTTCTTCAAGCATAATTCATACATGGAGAGATAAATAGGAAGCGATAAACTTGATTGCAAACATAATTATCATTGAAGAATAACATATATTTATCAACAATTGAACTTATCTATTAATGGTTGAATTGGGAAACTGACTATGTGTGAGGCATGCTCCACCCAACCATATGTAATTTTTCTCATATTCTCTCAGCAAAAACCTATCCCCAAGATAAGACCCTTGTATTCATTAGACATGTTTCTCACCATCCTCAATGGTTTAACTCTTGGCAATCAGGAACATTGGTCTACAACCAATTCCATGCTAAACAATGCATTTCACCTTCCTAGTAACATTGGTCTACTATCAAAACTAATCTCGACTAATCAAGGAGGATTTGTGTAAAAAAAACAAACCATGGACAACATCCTCCTTGTGTGGGAGGCTATCCACTCTAGTAAGGAGTAGGGAGAAAAGGGGGTGGTCATAAAGCTAGATATGGAAAATGCTTTCAATGGAGTTAGGGACAAATTCCTTCTTGAAATGCTAACATATTTGGGTTTAGAGATGATTTCTTGGCATGGAACTCTTCATGCATAAGTGATCCATGGATTTCTCCATTGATAAATAGTAGGCCTATATATTTTTTCAGAATATCAAGAGGTTTGATACAAGGATAGCTCCTCTCCCCTCTTCTCTACATTCTAATTGTGAAATATTTGAGCAGGAATCTAAGGAAAGCAAGAAGAGGGAAAAACATCATGGGAGTAAAAATATCACAAAGGGTCTGTTGATGCCTGGAAAAATCCCAGGTACCGGCAGTAGGGATTCTCCCCAATAACTATTCCCAAATAGATCATTTATCATTTGGAATGGGGAATCCATTTGCTTAGCGACCCGACTACCATAGAATTAAAGAAAGTTCTAAATTTGTTTTACCGGTTGCATCCCGGTCCACCGTTTATATGATTTTATATTTAGGGATGAAATGCAAGTGGATAAACTAAGTGCAAGTGACCAGTGGGTGAGAGCCTCACTAGAGATGCACATGTTCTTACCTCTCTTCCTACCACTCCTTCCCCATAATCACTTCTACGAAAGAAAAGAAACAACTAACCTATTATACAATATTCGAACTATCCCCAGGGAGAAAATTTTATATCAGAATGAGTAATATATTGTACTATTTTCATGTAGAATCCTACAGGTAGCTGTTAAATTATTCATACATAAACACAGCAAAACGATAACACAAAGATAGCTTTGTTAAGTTAAAACATCCATTACTCATTTTTTGCACAAGATTCATAATAGAAAATAAAACCATTCATAAACCACATAAATAATTCAATAGGTTGGAATGATCTCATATTTATGTAGCATGCTGAAATAGAAATAGTTCACATTCAAAAATCCACATAATCCATCTTGAAACTCGTATAGTCCTTCCTCCAACAAAATTTGGTTCTCTTTATTAATAAAATAAGTAGTTCTCATACAAATAGCTTCAGCATATGTGCACTAGAAAAATCCCCTTCTAATCTCTATTCTACCCTTATTTATACAAATTACATATGACTTTTCATCTACCCTAGCCTCTTAGGATTCCTTAACTCTTCGATTACAAATTTTTTTCTTCTAGTGTACCCACTAGGACAATTTGAATAAATATAAAATATTACATAAATTTTCCACGTGGAGATAAAACAAATTCTTATGTTTGCCCAACTGGTTTCTTAATAAAAACACCCCATGCATGAGCTTCTTCCTTGATGACTTGATAGTCTACAAGATCCACCAAACGCGCAACCACTTCATGTTTGGATAGCTGAGATTCTATCACCTTAACTTTTGGTGTAGTATACATCAACAACTCCTCAAAGAGATGCTCGTGAACTGAAGCTTGTATAACCCAAACTCCGATTGCTTCCTCGCCAATTCTTTTGATCTTCTGAATGCTTTCCTTGTCTGTTTGCAGCTTGTCCTAGAGGTTCTTTAAATGTTTATATTTGTCTGGGAAATCTTGTACTTGAGTTGTTGCTGAAGCTTGGAATTTATTTTGAGTTGAGCACATTTTCTTGTAGAACTCATTGCACTTTTATGTAGTTTTATCAATTGTTGTGCTGAACCTTGCTGCTACTAAAATTCAATAGTGCCAATTCCATCTTCAATCCTCCTCAGGTATTTTGAGGCATGTTATCTGGAAAGGATGGCTTAGCTTCGATCCAAGTCAGCCAACTCTGCGCAAGCTATGCAACTTCTGATAACCCTTTTCTGAACTCTGATGAGTCATGTGCTATTTCCCTTAGTCTAGCCTCTATTTGTTTAATATTATACATTTCCTCTTCCAACTTTAATTGAACCTGATTTATTTCACTCTGCAACAAACATGCTTGATTACAGAATGGATTTACATCAAGTTGTTAATAATTTTCCACCTTGAGCTGATCTTCTAGAAGGCTATTTTGAGTCTCTAGTTCTTCTACTCTCTTGTCGGCTATAGATTTGTGCTTTTCCAATTCTGAAACCTTGATTTCAAGATCTCACTTTTCTCCTTCAGTGATTGCAACTGACAGTGTTAGTGCATCCCTGTCTAATTCCAACACTTGAAATGCTTCCTTGAGTCTCTCAAACTATGAGAGAATATCATCAGGTTTCCTTTTTAAATCTTGTTCCTCTCCTCTTTCTTTTCTCAGAGTTTCCTTCATCTAGGACATATTTTCTTTATATAGCTCAGTATCCTCGACCAACTTGCCGACATTCACTATGTTGTCTTGGGATGGTGCTACACCTTCCATTGTGAGAAGTCGAGGATCTTCATCGGTCATATGTATAATTGTCTTTTCGATCACCATGACTGCCATAGGTTGATCACCCATTTTCATCCTCTTTTCTGTTCTCCTCACAATTCTTTTCTTTCCAAGTCAAAAAACATTGTGTCAAGGTTTTCTATAGCATGTTGTTGATATGGAATGAATGGTACCAATCCAAGTTCTACCAGGGAAACTTTGCTTCTTGTCATTTTACTACTTGACGGGACAAAAGAATGCACTGGATTATCATGGGCTTGGTCTTGCTGTAGATTCTCCCTATCCTGGTCTTCCTGTTCTTTCCTTTTTATTTCTTCAACTTCCTTTTCTTCCTCTTCTCTTATCCTGTCAGCTGCTTCTTTTTTCCTCCTTTATTCTTCTCCCCTTCACCTTTGTTCCTGCTCATCTCTATCTATTTTTTATTCTTCTTCTTTTTACCTTTGGGCCTCCTCAGCTATTAATTTCTATGCTTCTTCGACTAATCTTCAGGCTTCATCTTATTTCTTACTAGCAACTTTTTCCCTCTATTTGTGTTGTTCATATGTGCTACTGCTATTGCATTTCCCCCCAATAGTTTTGATTTTCTTCTTGAACCACCTATTTAATGTGGTCATGTTGCATGCATTGTTGTATACTACTTCCTCCTTATCAAAATGATGGGCGTATTCAAAATTTACTCCCACATATGCACAGTATTTTGACACTTTATCCCACGCATCGTTCATGCGAAAAAATTTCACCGAAAATGGAAATTTTCTAGTTCTTTTAGGAAATTGGGATCACTCTTTACTTTAGTGAATTTATAACTACCAATACAAAATGGCAGCGAAGGGTAGACAACTTTCTTCATGTCAAACAAGAATTTCTTGAAACCATCAATGTACAACTGCCTTACCACCTCCTTATGGATGACATAATCAGTGGCATATCTAGGTAGTAGTGAAGGGACCTTGGAGAAGAAATACTCCCTGTATTCACTTACAGTCTTTAGTGCCTCCTCAGACATGAATTTTCATTCTTCAAGAAAAATAAACTCGTATAATGGTACCGGGAAATCTTCATAGATAGCTTTGTAGACAGTAAAATACTTGTGTGCCCATAAGATCTAGTATGCCGAGTACATAGGATTCCTTATTGGATCCCAATCACAGTTCAACTTTGGGAATGGATGAGTGCATAAGATGCAGTCAATCAAGAAATATCCCATGTAGAACTTAGACTTCCTTTGGGTCATCCCCCGTAAGGCCGCAACTATGCAAGATGACAGGCTATTAGCCACGATGTATTCTTAGTTGAATATGATGCCTTGCATGGCCACATTATATATTATGAGAATCCAGATTATTTTATAAAATTTCCCATTTGCACGGCCAAAAATCTGATTCATCATTAGAGCTATGAGATGGTACTAGGTGCGCAAATTAGCAGTCTCATATTCTCCTAAAGCATTATGAAGAAACTGCTTCCCGGACAACATCATATTCTTAGCACAGTCAAGCATGTCCATATCTAAATCCTTTATCCATTTATCTATCATGAAAACCTAGGGTGTCGGTATCTTACACATCTTGGAAATGTAGGAAGGGATGAAAGAGACAAAACCCTTCTTCTCTATGTTGGTCACAACTAGGGTAGCTGCATCCATTCGAGATAGGATCTAGCTGATAAATTTGGCACATGGGAAAAGATCAGGGCATGCAGCCACTTTTGTAATGGCAGATATTTTGATGTTTATATACAACGGTATGTCTTCCAAACCTGCATCTGGGACAGTCTTGTCTTTGATCATCTGGTAAATCTGCCCCCATTTGAATTCCGACTCAACCCCTGTGATAGAATTTGTGTCTTCATAGATAATTTCCATTTTAGACACAATGTCTACATCTGGATCATCTCCTATGGTTTAGGCCTTCTTCTTCCCTTTCTTAGGCATGTTGTTGTATGAAGGACAAAACTATAATAAACACAACAAAAAAGGCATTAGAGTTCTTTAATATTCAACATGCATGCATCATTAAATAAAATACTAAGATGAACAAAAAAAAACATAAGATAATGAGCGAAAATCTAGATGATAAACAAGAGATATTAATAAATAAAACATATTTACTAACTCATCTCCAAGCATTTCTGCAATATGAAGCAAAAGTTATTAAACTATTCCAAAAACTAGAAGGCGAATATTAGGTCACGGCCAGAATGTTCCATAATTTCTGCAATATGAAGCAAAAGTTATTAAACTATTCCAAAAACTAGAAGGCGAATATTAGGTCACGGCTAGAATGTTCCATAAGAAAAAATTCTCATGTCGCACGGGTTTTAAAACTCAGTTTTTGGAAACACAACAACCACCTGATGCTTTCTGCTGAAATCATTCTACATACTGTATGGCTTAGATTTTCTACAGGATTGACTCCCATGTTACTCTATAAGAAAAAACCAAGAAATATCCCCTCAGCAACCAAAGGAAAATGTTACAACGGCTCAGTAGCTTTGATAGCAAGGGTCATCTTGAACCTTAACCTCAATCGATCGGGGAAACCTCCTCAACCCTGCTTCAGCCAACGATGGTATCCTACTCATAGAAACATCGACTAGGGGAGGCGCAGTCGATGAAATGTTCTATTGGACAAAACCACGCTAATGCTTGAGTCTGACATGGTCTGAGTCATGAGGTTGAGTGGAGCAGAGCAGGTGGGAAAACCATCTAAACTTGGGAAACCTTCCATAGGTTGGAGAACCCTAAAATCAAAGACACTCGATGGGTGTGTATGCGACTATAAATACCATGGAATGAGAAACCCTAATCCAATAAAAACTAAACACCTGTTCACCCAATTAAAACTAGCAACAATGAAAAAAGGATGGATCTTGAATCCTACCTGGGAGATGCATTAGAGGAATTTTGGGGTCTAAAATGGGCTTCCTAAGGAAAATAATAAAATAATAGTTTAAATAATAAAATAATATTGATTAATTTTGGAGGAAGAAAGAAAAAAACCACTTTTTGTGTTCGTATTTTCGACATATCTCCCTATGTTTTACTCAAATTTCGATCGGGAGAGCTCGTTGGATGCGGAATTTGATTCTGCATCGAACGAGCACCCACACTGCATACTTTTGACGGACCCTGCTACCCCAAAAACAAGAAATACCTGAAAAAATGTGATGATGACATCATCATCACATTTTTTCAGGTATTTATTGTTTTTGGGGTAGCGGGGTCCGTCAAAAGTATGCAGTGTGGGTTCTCGTTCGATGCAGAATCAAATTCCTCATCCAACGAGCTCTCCCGATCAAAATTTGAGTAAAAACACAATGAGATATGTCGAAAATACGAACAAAAAAAGTAGTTTTTTTTAATGACAAATATGTCAATTCAACCATTATGGTTGACTTATTTTATTGAAATTCTATTGGTTCTTGAATTCCAACTCAAAAAAATTTATTTTGGCACGTTTTCTTATAAGGCCCATTTTAGACCCCAAATTTCCTCTAATGATAGCTCGATATTTTGTGAGATAGAAACTCATGTGATCGCCAAAGTTCGGGGGGCGATCGACAGCTCGGAGTGCTCCAAACGGTAATGGTGATAACCGTAAAATAAACCTTACATGGTTTATATATAAAATTATGTAAACTGCATTAGATGCTGTAGATGGGTGGTTAAATGACCACGGGTGGAAAATGCGGTTGGCGCCAAAGTTAATAAGCATTATAGGAAAAACTATCAAAATCGAAGAACAAAAACAAGGAGGAAGGGATAGTGTTGGGTGTATTTCTAGAGAAGATCCGATGTAATTAGATAGAATTCAACATTTTTGTTGATGATAAGTCTATCGGTAGGATCCTTCAATATTCATCGGTAGTGAAAAACAGAATCCCTGCTATGGAATCGGCTCCAATACTGGAGTTCTTTCGGTCGTGTCATGGAAACCCAATAAAAACAGTCGATAACTTAATCAGATAAAGCTACTGAGTGCATCGGTTGGCACAAAAGACTCTTGTTGATGTTGTCGGCATATGCTTCCGAAAAGGTTCATCGGTGAACTTGCAAAAATCTCCCAAAAAGAGGGTGGTAGATAAGAAGATAAATCCCCTTTGATCGAATCGGTTCAACTCTCTAATTTGGCCTGATATCGTCAATAAAAATAAATGAAAAATCCCGAGATTCTTCCACAATTTTTTTTAAACAAACTGTCGAAAAGAAAAAGAAGACTTCGTCGAGAAGATCGATTTTAAGACCTGAGTTTCACTGATGTATTGGAAAAATCAATTTTTTTTTCCGAAACTTGATAAAAGTAAGCAATAAATCAGATGAAAAGCATAAGATTCTCCGATGTGTCGGTCAGACTCAAGAAGATCAGCCGATACATCGAGTAAAAAATATGAGTTTCAATTTTCAACAACAGTCTTTCAAACTTGTGTGAAAAATAAACTAAGTCATACAAAGTAATTAGAGAGCAAAGTTTTCCTAGGAAAGTATAAAAGCTAAAACTCCAAGGGAGTCCCTAAAATCACAAAAAAAAATTGGGGTAGTGGTTGCAGTAGCAACAATTGGAGACTAGATGGTGAACATAGATCTTTGGAAAAACTAACTTTCAAAACACAAATTGCATTATGGCATTTCATTAGATTAACTCATCTAGTCCTCTTCAAGATTATTTAAAATTTAGACTTCTCTAGGAATGCAATATTCAGAACATCCCATTGATTGTAGACCTGTGGAGTATGGTAACCAGGATTTAAAAGTCCTGATAACTCTTTTGGTGAAAATATGTGAGATTCATTTACCTCCGTATTTAGTTTCTTCCGACAGTGACACCACAATATTGTAACAGAGTTGAACAGGTGCATCCATTTGTTCCTCATTCCCATGCCTTTTGCATTCTTTTGATGCTTAAGACTTTTTCCTTTTGAGTCTTCCCATATTTCTTCCTTTGTATTTTATATTTGGTTTAGGTTCTTCCATTAATGGTGTCCTTTTGTTTGAGTTATAATTTGTTTGAGCTCATGGACGGAGAAGACCCTTTTTCAGAAATCCAATCATTTTACTGATTTAAGTCTTCAGTATATCCTTTTGATATATATTTTCTTTCTTGGAAAATTGACTCTTTATATTTAGCCTTTTGGCCTTCATTTGTGGCAAGGGATTATTTTGAATACCATACACATGTCCATTCTGATTCCTTTTCATGGGTCTTTTGCAGCGAGCTTCCTGGGACAGATATTAATGTGAAGTGGATGTAGCCCCAAAATAGTATTCTAGACTTCATCTACCTCATTTATTTTACATGGTATAAAATAGGACTTCAATGTGTTCTTAAAATAACTTCCCTTCAACAGTCTATCAAATCAAAGAATCTTGTTCTGATAAAAAACTTGACATAGATAAATTCCAATGAGCAGTTCTTGGATTCAATATTTGTAGTTTGTCCAAATTCCAATGTCCTCCAAGAACCAAAATATTGAGCTGGATTATTCTGAAATAAAAAGTAAACTAAAGAAAAATACTAAAATAAATAAAATGCAAAGAAAAGAAAATCAATAGAAAGAAAGTAAACATAACTGAAAAAAAACCAGAAACCAAAAACAAAGGTTTATTTATGTACAAAGAGATTCTACAGTACTAAGTGAAATAAGGTTTGAGAACCAGACCGTTGATAGGAAGATAATTTTCACGCCCCTTTAAATCTTGTAACTTATAAGTCTAGGGGCCCAAATTTTCAACAATCTAAAATAGGCCAACCCATAGGTGTTGAAACTTTGTATGTTTTCCCTTTTCATCATGCGGGTGATCCCACCTAAGAACCAAATATCCAACTTCAAAACTTACCTTCCCAGACTTATGCTTATCAAACCACCTTTTGGCAATCTCTTGCTGGTGTTTAAATCTCTCTTTGGATTTGAGCCTAGAATCTTCGAGCTTCAACAAGGTATTAATTCGAGCTTGTAAAAATTCACTACCAGACCCTCGTGATGCTTGGGGTAACTGAGAAGACGGGAGAAAAATGTCTGGGGGTAGAATAAATTATTTCCCATAAACTAAAGTATAAGGTGACATGCCTAAGGAATTCTTGGGGGTGACCCTATCTTTCCACAATGCATTTGGAAGAGCTACATTCCAACTTCTCTGATTTTCTATGACAGTGTTCTTTAAAATTCTAATAAGGTTTTTATTAGTTTACTTAGCTAACCCGTTACCTTGTGGATAATAATTAGAAGAATAGTGCAACTTCATTCCATTTTCATTAGAAAATTCAGTCAGCTTAATTGATGAAATGTAAGATGCATTATAAAAAACCAACGAAATTGGAATCCCAAACCTGGTCATAATATTTTCTTGTAAGAAGTCTATGACCACGTCTTCATTCACTTTACGTAACGGAATTGATTCCACCCATGTTGTGAAGTAATCAGTGGTTGTGGGGATATATTTGTATTGCAATGAAGAATTTGTTCTTATTTCTCTAATGATCTCAATTCCCCATTGTTCAAACGGCTCTGAAACAATGACCGGTTGCAACGGTCCAACTGCTTTTGCTAGTATCCCACCGCTTATCTGGCATGTGTCACACTTCCTTACATAAGTATGGGCATATTTAAACAAGGTTGGCCAATAATATCCATCTCTTAGAATCTTGTGGGCAGTGGTGTCTCCTAAAAACTTTCCTCCAACAAGACCATCATGCAACTATTTAACAATTTTAGAGGCATCCTCTCGTTCCAAGAATCTAAAAAATACTCCATCACATTTTTTACTAAAAATAATTCCATCAATTATTTGGTAAGATGCTGACTTTAAATGAAGTCATATTATTTGTTTAGAATTCCAATGTTCTGGTAAATATCCTTATTGGAGGTAATGTATCATATCTCTGTACTAAGACTCTGGAGTTGTAAAGATAGGACATATATCAATAATATGCAACTCGGTTTCATTTTCCCAATCATCATATTCATTGTTTTGACTTTCAACCATTAACTTACAAATCCATTTTCCTTTGATAATGGTGGCTAGTTTAAATTCCAAATCATATTCCTATAATGTTGTCACCCAATTTCCTCTTCGTTCTCCCAACTCCTTTTGTACAAAAGGGTTCGGACAACTAGGTGAGGGACAATCACTTTGGTTCTATTCTTAAGAATGTAGGGCCTGGATTGTTTCACTTCTTTGAATACTGCATATGCTTGTTTGTCAATGGAAGGATATTTAAATTCAACACCTTGTAACCCATTGCTCATAAATGATATGGGGTACTCATCTCCCCTTTATTCTTTTTGTGTAAGCACTATTGCAAGTGAGTTATCAGAAGAAAAAGTGTACATGATAAAATATTTAAAATCAGGAATTTTAAGTGAAGGTGAATGAGCTATTTCCACTTTGATGTTGTTAAATGTACCCTTCTCTATGTCGGTCCATTTAAATTGTACACTTTTTTTTACCATTTGTTGCAAAGGCTTTACTATTTGTGCAAAATTAGGAACAAACATTCGAACAAAATTTATAGTCCCCATGAAGGATTGCATACCCTTTTTATTGTGGGTTAATGGAATTTGTGCTATAACTTCAATCCTCTCCAATTCTATGGAGATTCCCTTTTTAGAAATAATGTGGCCCAACAGTTTTCCTTCTAATACTGTGAAGATGCATTTCTTAGGATTTAAAGAGATACCATATTTTCAACAGTAGTAAAAAAAAAGGTTTCAAATGAAACATATAATAGTCTCTCTTCTTAGAGAAAATTGTTACATCGTCCAGATAAACTACCACACTGTGGCCAATTAAACCCTGGAAATATTAATCCATGGCCCTTTGGAAAGTGGCTCCAACATTGATGAGACTGAAGGGCATTCTTTTATAAGAAAACATTCCCCACTTTGTTCAAAACGTGGTTTTTATCCTATCTTGGTCAACTACCACCACTTAGTTGTAACCTAAAAACCCATCTAAGAGGGAGAACAATTCTGAACCTGAAACCATCTGTAATATTTGCTCCATTGGTGGGACTGGATAATTATCTTTGTATGAAGATCGGTTCAGATTCCTGAATTCTATGCATAGTCTTATTTCACCAGATTTCTTTCTGACTAGTACCATATTTTCCACCCACTCTGAGTGCCTAACTATGAAAATGATCTTCGCATCAAGTAACTTATTCACTTCATTTTGGATCAGGGGTTCCAACTTGGTATGCATTTTCCTTAGTGGCTGCTGAAATGGTTTCACACCATAGGAATACCATGGTGGATGATGCAGGTATCAGAGGTCTTCAAATCCTCATATGTCCAAGTAAAACCATCTTTATATTGTCAAAATAAACTAATAAATTTTCTTCTCTTGAATGGTGAACAACATTTTCTCAAGTTCACATACTTGGGTTCAACTTCTGTCCCAAAATTAACCAGCTCATACTACATAGATGAACTGTTTGTTTTGACATTGGCGGGTTTTATGAAATTTCTATTCAAATCAAACATCTCTTCCAACGTTCTTACCCCTTTAGGTATTAATTTACCACTTTAAAGATTGGTTTTATGTTCTTCGACATCAATCAACGAGTCTTTGAAAGTTTCATCATTTGTTAACAATTCCACGATTTTATGATCATCATTGAATACCCTCAAATTTGGGACATTATCTGGTATAGCTGGCCTAAAAATCAATTCAATTGAGCATTTTTTTTTAGTGGGAACTAATCTTGCAGCAGAAGTAGCTAACAAATCAGTTGATGCATTTTGCAATCTAGGAATTGAATTGATATTGAAAGCATTAAATTTTTTTATGAGATCCCATACTTCATATTGATAGCCTTTTAAGTGTGGTGACAGACAGTGAATTGTGTTTCGAACTTGTTTGACAATTATTTTAGAATCGCCAAGAACTTTTAAATTTCTTACTTTGAATTTAATGGCCTTTTTCAAACCCTATACTAGAGATTCATATTCTGTTGTGTTGTTAGTACATTCAAACTCTAGTATACAAGAGAGAAAATGTTTGTTCTTTTCAGGATCAATCGGGACACAACCCGCTCCTGATCCCTCTTGAGTCTTGGAACCGTCAAAATATAACAGCTAAAATTTATTTTCTAACTCTACAGGACTAGTGTTTCTCTCTAAATTAGAAACTAAATTAACTTTATTAAAATCAATATTACCAGTATGTGAAAACTGAAGGAGTTTGGACTATGTGTCTAAATCACTACTAGCTTCTCTTGCTTGATAGTTTCCAGGTTCAATCTCTATGAAATAGTTACCCAAGACTGAATGTGAGAAATTCGCAGGTTCATTTTTTCCTTCCAATTGTGTTACATTGTGCTTCATGTGTGGTCCCCTCATCACCTTGATATGATTGTGACAGTTCTTATAAGGAAACCATAAGTGTGACTAGTCAGTTGCAAAGTACCCATCCAATTTTGGAGACCAGTACCTACTCAATATCAAACCATATGCTTCTGGTATATCTACAACCATTATGTCTATAAATTGGAAGACCCTTTCATCTATAGATAACCATATCAAGACATTCTTCAATTCTCCTACGACCTTGACTGATGATCTATCCAACTAAATGATCTTACTTTCTATCCAACTAAATGATCTTACTTTAAGAGGGTGTAGGTTGACCATTTATATTTCTACGAACTGAAAGAGGCATGGAATTAGAGGAAGCTCCAGAATCTACCAAACATTTATGCACATTATTCTTGAAAATATCAAAAGATAGTAAAAATGGCAAGGTTTGAGATTTATACTGCCCCCAAATGCTAGCTTCATTAATCTCTTTATCTGATTGAATTTCGACCTGGGATCTACTGGGTTGTTAATCAAAATATTCCAGGATATTTTTTCTTTGTTGAGGTAATTTACACATTTCAAATAAAGAAATATTTTCCTTTGTTTTGTTGATATATTCTATTATGTCATATCCCATATCACATACTGTTGGACCCTTTTTATTGTTTTCTGCTTTATTTTCCACAATACTCACAGGCTTACTCACTACTGTAACTTTATCTTTTGTGAGGAATAAATCAGACTTAGGTGGTGTTTGGGTATTACTGCTAATATTCTTCATACTTTCTTGTATCTTCCTAATCTTAGGCACTAATAGGATTTCATCCATTATTGGTCCTTTGCTTCTAGTTGTGACATTAACTTCTAAAAGTTGAATTTCTTCTATAGGTTCCTATTCATCCAACCCGAGCATAGGTGCATAGTCTCATAAGACCATCGTTGTTTCATGCGATTCTTCTGGTTCATTTGTTTTTTTCTTCTTTCACCTCAGGCTCTGTTATTTGAGTATCTAATATTTGGTTCATAACCAGAGTCATTGAATTAATCCATTGTGGACAACTTTTTTAGAATGAGGTTCTTGATGAAAAGTGTAGAAATGATCCATTCCTGCCTCATTAAAATTTAAAACAGAAGAACTATACACAGGGGGTTGGGATGTTCCACCTTCCTCTCTTTTCTTGAAATAATGTTTGAACTATTTCTTGGAAGAACGGGATTCTTTATCCTTTTCCAAATCAACAATCTTGGTTGATAGCTTTTGTACCATTTTAACCATGTTTTCCAATTCACTGGAATGATCCTCTTTAGGCCTAGTTATCAGCAAATGTTTCTTACTGCTAAAAGTACTTACCTCTGGCTCTGCAATGTGTTTGTTTATGCTTTCAAGTTCAGCTTCTACTTTATTTGATTCTTCATAAGTTTCTACCAAAGAAGGCTTAACTGACCTCTTAACAAACATTGCTATGCCGGGGCCAAGGGCTGAAGTGTAGTATTCTATTCAAGCTTCTTGAGCAGGTTTTATTGTAGCACTAAAATTACTCAAATGGGAAACAAACCTCTGATTGAAATATTGCACTTTTTCTTTCTTATCCATCCTCAAAGCTAACAATTCTTTCATGAGAGTGGCAATGGTTCGTTGACTACCAAACTCCCCTTTAAAAAACCTTTTAAAAGTATCCCAGTTTGTAATTGAATGTGCTTGTAAACCAAAACACCAAGAAGAGGCCTTAGCTTCAAAGGTATGCAAAAATAGTTTGCATACTACATCTTCATGCTCCACTGCTAAAAGTTCAAAATCCAAATAAAAACTTTGTAGGTGATCATCCACATAAATGCCTTTTCCAGGGTCAAACTTAGGTAATTCCTTTTCAACATTCTGAGGAAAAGAATGCAAAGGAGCAGCCAGGTTGAGTGGTCTTTATTTAAATTGAGCACATAGATCTATTGATCAACACACAAATCACAAAATAGATCACACAATTTTACTCAGGAATTGAAGAATGAAACAGTTCGGAAGGCTTGCAGCTGTGAATGCTTTCATTAATCAAAAGTAATTGGATGATTAATTAAAATGTAATACAACGGATAAATATCCACATGCAATTTGAATCCACATGAGGAAATTCGAATTGATTAGACTCTACTTGACTATAGGTAACTAAGACCTTGTCTAAATCATTATCGGAGTTCATCAGAGTTCTAAAACACAACTCAAGTGTCTAATTCAGTGTTAACTAAGGCTAACTTACTGTGGTAGGTGAGGAATGCACCTCTCCTACATGTAGCCATGCAAACATAGCTCTAACTAAATGTAGAGGACTAGAACTGAATGTAACTAACTCCTAACTCAGCTTGACTAGTCATCAACTCAACTCAACCAGCGGAGGTTGGTATCGGCACTCCCAGTGGCTCCTAATTTGTAGGGATTGATCTAGGAGGATCCTAAACTGATGAATGCAAGTGCAATCAGTGGAAATAGGCCTCAATCAGTGCTCCCCACACTTTAGTAATTGAAACATGTGCCCTAATTAGGCCAAGTGGACCCAATGGTGCTAGTGACTAAAAATACACTGGAAGGACTCCTGATTTAGACATGACTCCTGATTTAGACATATGACCAAATTGGACAAGGGAAGATTAGTAATCCTAACACCCCCTTGAATGCTAACTTGGAAAATATGTGGGCCTTGGTAACTAATACCATAAGTCACCCATTACATCAAGTAAAGTAAGTAATTGCTCAATACAAGGAGCTGGGGGAAAAACCTCATGGAAAAATAGCCCCCCCTCTAATTAAGCAGGTGGAATCAGGATCAATCTGGTTCTTCTGTGCACATGTATCCTGGGGCCTGGCATGTGAACCTCTCCATAATTATGTTTGGAGGAATCTTCCTCTATGGAAGAAGAATAATATGCTCAACTAAATCAGAAATATAGACAGCTGTTGGATGAAGATTGGACCCATGTAGAGCAACTGAAATCAACTGATAAGTGAGAAAAGGTTCTTGAGGATTAAAACCATGTGAGGAACACTCAAGAAAATTATATGTTGCAGCCATTAATAGAAAAACATGAGTGGTAAAAATAGACCCAATTTTTAGGAGCAAGTGTCCACGCGGATGTAGAAAATCTTCCTCTTTATCAGTTCTGTGAGGAGATGAGCATGTGACCAAAGACTATGGAGAGAGAATAATTGAGCTCCATAATCTGATATAGCTTCATAAATAGATAATTAATCATAAAATAAAATATCAGCAACCTCATAAGAGGAAACTAACACCAAATCCCTAGCAACAATTTTGAGGAAGAATTGCGGTACATGATTTTTCACACCGAAATTGGTGAGAGAAGCTACAAGCATGACTGAAAGATATTGGATTTTAAATTTGAACCAAATAATATCATATCAGAAAGTAAATCATATCTAAATGGTTTCATATCAGTTCCAGAACTGTGAAATGAAATCAAATCCCTAGCAGTAGTTTTGAAGGAGACTTGCGGTACTTGTTTCTTCACAAAATTAATGAGAACAACTACAAGAAGTACTGAAAGCTTATGAACCTGAAATATTGAACCAAGAAATATCATATCATATCTAGATAATATCATATCATATCCAATAAGTTTCATATCATATCCAAGAGTATGGTCCACCGAGACGATAGATGCACAGTTTTCTTCTTCTTCAAAATTCTGAATTTTGGTGCATGCAATCATGCAAGAATTTGCTGGAAGATCTAGATCATGGGGAGAAAATGGATCACTCTAGTAATTTGATATTTATTCCAAAATATCCAAGGTATTACATATTTTTACACCAGCAGCAACATTAGAGGGAGAAAAATTAAAATTCTCTTCCCTTTTGGAAGCAATTACTAGCAAATTTTGCACAGAATTCAAAGGAAAATCATTGGAGGAGGACTTTGCTTATTTTCCATGTTGAACAAATTCAGCAGAGAGATTATATGCTGATATTTTTGGATCAATAATGCTTATGGTGTTGGATTTTCTCTCCAAAGTGCTATTGTGATCCTCATCAATTATTCCAAAGGATATGTCCAATTTTGTCCAGAGATCCTTTGGGAATTCAATAGATCTTTTGAGGTAGCACAATCTATGAGAAAGAGCTAGTGACAGTGTTCCAAGAGCTACATCACATTCATTCATCCAATCATTCTCATTCTCAAAGGAATCTTCACCGAGTCCAATAGACACCTCATAGAGACCTTGTCTCTTCAGAGATGTAGTCATCTTCATCTTCAATTATGAATAGTTTGTGAATGTGAGAAGAGGAACTGATGAATCCATTCAAAGTTGTACCTGCAAAAACACAAAAAGTCACCATAAGGTCAGACAGCCTACACATTTCATGATTTCATCACACCCAGCATAGTTGATCAAGCAAGCTTGATCAACAATTCATTAACTTGGGTTGTTAAGTGGTAAACCTTCTGCTTCTCGTGCAGTGTTGGAAGGAGCAATTTTGCTCAAAAAAATGATCTAGTAGAAGATCTGAGGATTAGAACTGCCTTGTTCTACCGAGGCTCTGATACCATATTAAAATTGAGCACATAGATCTATGGATCAACACACAACTCACAAAATAGATCACACAATTTTACTCAGGAATTGAAGAATGAAACAGTACAAAAGGCTTGCAGCTGTGAATGCTTTCATTAATCAAAATTAATTGGATGATTAGTTAAAATGTAATACAATGGCTAAATAACCACATGCAATTTGAATCCATATGAGGAAATTCAAACTAATTAGACTCTACTTGATTGTAGGTAACTAAGACCTTGTATAAATCATTATCGGAGGACTCAATGGTTAACTAACCTTGTCTAAATCATTATCGGAGTTCATTAGAGTTCTAAAACAAAACTCAAGTGTCTAATTCAGTGTTAAATAAGGCTAACTTACTGTGGCAGGTGAGGAATGCGCCTGTCCTGCATGCAGCCATGCAAACCTAGCGCTAACTGAATGTGGATGACTAGAACTGAATGTAACTGACTCCTAACTTAGCTTGACTAGTCATCAACTCAACTCAACTAATAGAGGTTGGTATCAGCACTCCTAGTGGCTCCTAATTTGTAGGGATTGATCTAGGAGGTTTCTAAACTGATGCATACAAGTGCAATCAGTGTCAGTAGGCCTCAATTAGTGCTCCCCACACTTTAGTAACTGAAACATGTGCCCTAATTAGGCCAAGTGGACTGAATTGTGCTAGTTACTAAAAATAGACTGGAAGGAATCTCAATTTAGACATGACTCCTAATTTAGACATATGAACAAATTGGACAAGGGAGGATTAATAATCCTAATAGTTTTAAGGATCTCCAAGCAAGTGGTGGATTAGGATTTACAGGCTAATTAACATTTGGGGGTACATTTCTAGCCATGATTCTATGAGGAGATTGTGATGGAGACTAAACATGTGACTAAACAAATGGGGAATCTAGTCCCAACTGATAAAGTGGTTGAACAATCTCTTGTAAGGAAAAATTCACTAACTCTTCCCAATTTCCCACTAAAATCTAATTTTCCATGTAAGTGGGTACCCTTCTGGGAGCTTGCCTTCTCAATAATTTAGGGATTATCTACAATCCTCCAAGCTTCTTCACATAAGACCTTATGTGTCTCCTCAAGTGGTTAACTACTTCAAAATTAATGGGGCAGATTTGTTTGGAGCTTCTACTTCAGGGTTTACTCTTCCTTCGGAAATGAAATCTTCAATGTACATAGTCTCAGAGCTATCAACAATGGAATAGTTTTGAGTAAACGGATTTCCTCTTCCATCCATGCACTAGCATCCCTCCTTCTAGCACCAAAATTGTTGATGCCTGGAAAAATCCTAGGTACCGATAATAGGTATTCTTTCCAATAACCATTCCCGATTATATCGTTTATCATTTTGAATGGGGAATCCATCCGGTTAGCAGCCCGATTACTGTACAATTAAAGAAAGTTTTAAATTTGTTTTACTGGTTGCAGTCTGGTTCACTATTTATATGATTTTATATTTAGGGATGAAATGCAAGTGCCTAAACTAAATGCAAGTGACCAGTGGGTAAGAGCTTCACTAGAGATGTGCAGGTTCTTACCTCTCGTCTTACCACTGCTTCCCCACAATCACTTCTACAAAAGTAAAGAAACAACTAATCTATTGTAAAATATTCTAACTATCCCTAGAGAGCAAACTTTATATCAGAATGAGTAATATACTGTACTATTTTCATGTAGAATCCTACAGGTAGTTGTTAAATTCTTCATACATAAACAAAGAAAAAAGATAACACAAAGATATATTTGTTAATCTAAAACATCCATTACTCATTTACTGCACAAGATTTGTAATAGAAAATAAAACCATTCATAAACTGCAAAAATAAGTCAACAGGATGGAACGATCTCACAGTTATGTATCAAGCTAAAACTTAAATAGTTCACATTCAATGATCCACATAATCCATCTTGAAACTCGTAGAGTCCTTCCTCCAAAAACATTTGGTTCTCTTTATTTATAAAATAAGTAGTTCTCATACAAATAGTTTCAGCACATGTGCACTAGGAAAAGTCCCTTCTAATCTCTATTCTACCCCTATTTATACAAAGTACATATGACTTTTCAGCTACCCTAGCCTCTTAGGATTCCTTAACTCTTTGATTACAAAAATGATTCTTCTAGTGTGCCCACTAAGAAAATTGGAATAAATATAAAATATTACATAAAGTTTCCAAATGGAGATAAAAAAAATTATTATGTGGGCCCAACTGGTTTCTTAATAAAAACACCCCATGCATGAGCTTCCTCCTTGATGACTCCATAGTCTACAGGCTCCAACAAACGCACAACCACTTCATGTTTGGATAGCAGAGATTCTATCTCCTTCACTTTTGGTGTGGTCTCCATCAACAACTCCTCAAAGAGATGCTTATGAATTGAAGCTTGTATAATCCAAACTATGATTGCTTCCTTGCCAATGCTTTCGATCTTCTGAATGCTTTCCTTGTCTATCCGCATCTTGTCCTAGAGGTTCTTTCAATGCTGATCTTTGTCTGGGAAATCCTGGACTTGCGTTGTTGCTGAAGCTTGGCATTTATTGTGAGTTGAGCACATTTTATTGTAGAACTCATTACAATTATTTGTAGTTTTATAAATTATTGTGCTCAACCTTTCTGCTGCTCTGCTGCTGAAATTATTTAGTGCCAATTCCATATTCAATCCTACAGTAGTATTTTGAGGAATGTTATCTGGAAAGGATAAATTAGCTCCGATCCAAGTCAGCTAACTCTGCACAATATCTGCAACTTCTGATAACCTTTTTCTGAACTCTGATGAGTCATGTGCTATTTCCTTTTGTCTAGACTCTATCTATTTAATCTTACACATTTCCTCTGTCAACTTTAATTGAACCTAATTTATTTCTCTCTGCAAAAAGCATGCTTGATTACATAATGGAGTTACATTTAGTTTGTTTTCATTTTCCACCTTGAGATTCTCTTCTAGCAGGATATTTCGAGTCTCTAGTTCTTCTGCCCTCTTGTCGGTGATGGCTTTTTGCTTTTCGAAATTTGAAAAATTGCTTCCAAAAACTCTCTTTTCTTCTTCAGTGATTGCAACTGATAGTATTAGTGCATCCTTGTCTGATTCCATCACTTGACATGCTTCTTTGAGTTTCTCAAACTCTAAGAGAATATCATCATGTTTCCTTTATAAATATTGTCCCTCTTTGCTTTCTTTTCTCAGAGGTTCCCTCATCTCGGACATATTTTGTCTATACTACTTAGTATCCTTAACCAAATTATCGACATTAAATACGTTGGCTTGGGATTCTACTATGAATTCCATTGCGAGAGGTCAAGGATATTCATCGCTCCTATGCATAACTTTATTTTTGATCACCATGACTGCCACAAGCTGATCACCCATTTTCATCCTCTTTTCTGTTCTCCTCACAATTCTTTTCTTTTCCAAGTCAAAAAATATTGTATCGAGGTTTGCTACAACTTGTTGTTGAGACGGAATGAATGGTACCAGTCCAAGTTCTTCCGAGGAAACTTGGCTTCCTGTCATTGTGCTACTTGAAGGGACAAAAGAATCCACTGGATTATTATGGGCTTGGTCTTGCTATAGATTCTCCCTGTCCTAGTCTTCCTGTTCTTTCCTTTTTAGTTCTTCAACCGCCTTTTCTTCCTCTTCTCTTATTCTGTCCGCTGATTCCTTTTTCCTCCTTTCTTCTTCTTCCCTTCTCCTTTGTTCCTCCTCATCTCTTTGTCTTTTTTATTCTTCTTCTTTCTGCCTTTGTTCCTCCTCAACTTTTTATTTATATGCTTCTTCGACTAATCTTCGGGATTCCTCTTCTTTCTTTCTGGCAGCTTCTTCTCTCTGTTTGTGCCGTTCAGATGTGCTACTATTGCTCACTTTTCCCCTAGTAGTTGTGATTTTATTCTTGAAACTCCTATTCAATGAGATCATGTTACATGCATTGTTGTATAATGCTTCCTGTTTATCAAAATGATGGGAGTATTCAAAATTTACTCCCACAAATGCACAGTATTTTGACACTTTATCGCACGCATCGTTCCTATGAAAAAATTTTCTCCCCAAAATGGAAATTTTCTAGTTCTTTTACAAAATTGGGAGAACTCTTTACTTTAGTGAATTAATAACAACCAATACAAAATTTTAGCGGAGGGTATAAAAATTTCTTCATGTCAAACATGAAGTTCTCGAAACCATCAATGTACAATTGCCTTACCACCTCCTTATGGATGACATAATCAATGGAATATCTAGGAAGTAGTGAATGGGCCTTGGATCCTCCATAAATCCTCAATTTAAAACCTTCCTTGGAGAGGAAATACTCCCCATATTCACTTACAGTTTTTAGTGCCTCCTCAGACATGCAGTTGCATTCTTCAAGAAAAATCAACTCTTCTCAGGAAATATTCGTAGATATCTTTGTAGAAACTAAAATACTTGTGTGCCCAAAAGATTTGGTATGCGGAGTACACAAGAGTCCTTATTAGATCCTAATCACAGTTCAACTTTGGGAATGGATGAGTGCATAAGATGCAGTCAATCAAGAAAGAGCCCATGTAGAATGCATACTTCCTTTGGGTCAGACCCCCTAAGGCTACAACTATGTAGGATGATAGACTATTAGCCACAATGTCTGCCCAGTTGAATATAATGCCATGCATGGCCACATGATATATTATTGGAATCCAACCTATTTTATAAAATTTCCCATTTGCATGGCCAAAAATCTGACTTAGCATTAGATCTATGAGATGGTATGGGGTGCACAAATTAGCAGTCTCATATTCTCTTGAAGCTTTATGGGGAAACTTCTTCCCAGAAAACATCATCTTCTTAGCACGGTCAAGGAAGTCCATATACAGATCCTTTATCCATTTATATGTCATGAAAACCTGGGGTGCCGGTATCTTGTAGGATTTGGCAATGTAGGCAAGGATGAAAGAGGAAAAACCCTTCTTCTCTGTGTTGGTCACGACGTCTAGGGTAGCTGCATCCGTCTGAGATAGGATCCATCCAATAATTTTGGCACATGGGAAAAGCTCAGGGCATGTAGCCACTTTTGTAATGGTGGATCTTTTCATGTTTATATACAATGGTATGTCTTCCAAACTTGCATCCGGGATATTCTTGTCTTTGATCATCTGGTAAATATGCCCCCATTTGAATTTTGGCTCAACCCCTGTGATAGACTTTGTGTCTTCGTGGATAATTTCCATTTTGGACACAATCTCTACATCTAGATAATCTCTTGTGGTCTGGGCCTTCTTCTTCCCTTTCTTAGGCATGTTGTTGTATGAAGGATGAAACTATAATAAACACACCAAAATAGGTCTTAGAGTTATTTAATCTTCAACATGCATGCATCATTAAATAAAATATTGAGATGAACAAAAGAAAATGTAAGACAATGAACGAAACTCTAGATGATAAACATAAAATATTAATCAATAAAACGTATTTACCAAATCATCTTCGAGCATCTCTGCAATATGAAGAAAATTTATTAAACTATTCCAAAACTAGAAGGTGAATATTAGGTAACGGCTAGAATGTTCCATAATCAAAAAATTTCATGCCACATGGGTTTTAAAACTCAGGTTTTGGAAACACAACAACCACCCGATGATTTTTGTTGAAATCATTCTGCGTACTCTATGGCTCATATTTTTTACTAGCTTGACACTCCCATGTTACTTTACAAGAACAAACCAAGAAATAGCCCCTCAGTAACCAAGGGAAAACCTTACAGTGGCTTAGTAGCTTTGAAAACAAGGGTTGGCATGAAACTTAACCTCAATCAACTAGGGCAATCTACTCAACCCTGCTTCAACCAACAGTGGTATCCTACCCATAGAAACATCGACCAAGGGAGGCGCAGTCAACAAAACATTCGACTGTCCAAAACCCCACCAATGCTTGAGTCTGACATGGTCTGAGTAGTGAGTCCGAGTGGAGCAGAGCAGGTGGGAAAACCCTCTAAACCCAAGAAACCTTCCAAAGGTGGGAGAACCCTAAAATCCAAATGGAATGACACTCTACGGGTGTGGATGTGACTATAAAAACCATTGATTGGGAAACCCTAATCCCATAAAACCTAAACACCTGTTCACCCAATTAAAACTAGAAATAATATGAAAAGGATGGATCTTGAATCCTATGTGGTAGATGATAGATCAATAGTTGGTGAGATAGAAAATTACACGGTCGACGAAGTCTCGAGGGAGATCGATAGCTTGGAGCGCTCCAAACAGTAATGGTGATAATCGTAAAACAAACCTTCCACGATTTATATAGAAAACACCGTAAACTGCATTAAATGTGGTAGATGGGTGGTTAAATGATTACAGGTGGAAAACACCATTGGCACCAAAGTTAATAATCCTTAAAGAAAAAACTATCAGAATCGAAAAACAAAAACAAGGAGCAAGCAATAGTGTTGGGTGGATTTATATAGCATATCCGATGTAATCGGATAGCATTCAAAATTTTTGTCGATGATAAGTCTATTGGTAGGATCCTTCAATCTTCATCGGTAGTGAGAATTAGAATCACCCATGACGACATCGGCTCCAATACTATATTTCTTCTGACAGCTTCATGGAAACCCAATAAGAACTCACAGAAATCCAATAAGAACTATTGAAAGGTCATTGGTTACAAATCATCAGTGCATCCAAACTCATTGGCTGGCACAAAAGACTCCTATTGATGCCATCGGCATATGTTTTCAAAAAGGTTCGTCGACGAACTTACAAAAAGATCCTGACAAGAGGCTAGTGGGTAAGAAGATAAATCCCCTCTGATCGAATTGAATCAACTCTTAGAGTTGGCCCGATACCTTTGGTAAAAATAAATGAAAACTCCCGATATGCTTCCACAAAGGTTTCAAACAAACTGTTGGAAAGAAAAAGAAGACTTCACCGAGAAGTTCGGTTCCAAGACCCAAGTTTTGTCGATGTATCAGAAAAATCTAAAATGTTTTCCAAAACTTGATAAAAGTAAGAAATAAATTGGCTAAAAAGCATGAGATTCTCAGATGTGTCATCCAGACTCGAGAAGATCAGCTGATACATTCAGTTAAAAATATGAGTTTCAATTTTCAACGAAAGACTTTCTAACTTGTGCGAAAAATAAACTAAGTCATAAAAACTCTTCAGCGAGCAAAGTATGCCTAGGAAAGTATAAAAGCTAAAAATCTAAGGGGGGCCCTAAAATCACAAAAACAAAATTGGGGTAGTGGTTACAGAAGCAAAAGGGTCAAAATAATAAACCATCAGGTGCTTCCATGAACATGGGTAACACTTTTTGCAAAGTAGAGTAAAAATGGAGAGAAAAAAATGAGCTCGATTTAGCCTCGACTAATCCCTCGATCGAGAGTTTAAAATATCGATCAAGGGATTAATCAAGTGATCGATAGATCTATTTACAAACACTTGATAAAGGGTTTTATAAACACTCTATCTAGGTATTGATCTTGATTGAGGGTTTATCAAACCCTTGAATTTTTTGTCATTTATTCAAAATTCAAAAACTACATGGGAAGGAATTTGCCAACCACCAACCGGTTATGATCACAAGTTCTTGATTGATCTATATAGTTAGATCAATCCATGTAGCTCCATTGACCTACGCAGATCGATCGGGATCTTCCAAATTTTATATAAGGCCACAAAGGACACTATGCAATTTATTTGCATGCGACAGTTAGCGTGCAATACAGGAGCTCGACTGAGAGAAGGATAACAACGATTAGCAATGTAGGAGATTGACTGAGATAAGGACCACTACCAACTAATTTGACCAAAAACCATGACCATATTTCATATCAATGTCTATGGCCTCTAACACCGAAGGTAGGCCATTCCATCATTGTTTTTTATAATAAAAATTGTTGGAATAAAAATTAGCAACTTTCTTTGTTTTCATGAAGAAAATTGTAGAATTATTTTATGTTTATGTTTTAAATATACATGTTTTTATTTAAATCATGTTATTAATAAAATATCAATTGTTAGGTTAAATTTTAAATTTTCAAGTCACATTTTTGTTATGTAAATTGAAATAGTGTTGAGGTGAGGAGTATAGACCAAGAGGGGGAGGGGGTTATGAGTTGGGTTAGGGGTGCCATGGAATGGAGAATTAAATGATACGAGTTAAAATGGTAATGATCTGTAGGGTAGAACAACAATGTGGGGAATTAATATCATAAAGAGGTATTTATAGTAAAGGGGGAGGTGAGGAGTGGAGAGTTATCATAGATTAAACATGTTGGTAGTCTAAAGAAAACCATATGGGGGAGTGGAGAGGGAAGGAAGTAACGGGAGTGGATGGTTGTGAAGAAAATAGAAAGGTGGGGATCAGTGGATATAGATAGGGTGGAAGGAATCATATTTCAAGGATAAATAGGGTTTAGGGGTGAAGTAGACATAACTGTTTAGTGTGGATATTGTAGTAGGTGGGAATATAGGGTGGATAGAGGATGAGGAGAGGGGAGAGAAGGATAATTTCTTTATAATGTAAAAATGGTATTCAAAAAATAAACATGGTAAAGGGGAGAAACAAAGAGAATTAAAAGAAATAAATGAAGTTCATTTACACCATGGCCAGTGGAGGAAAAAACCTAGGTATTTTGACATAATCCATGAACAAAACCTAAAAACAATGACATAAATAATTTCTAGAGGGTTGTTAGAAACAACATTGGATATTGATGCCAACAAGATTTTTTCACACCAAGGGTGAGTTACATTGTCAACAAGTTAAACAAGGTCAATGTGTAACAATAGAAACTACTCTTTTCCATTTAGGAATATAGAGTTTTCTCAAATTTCATTTAAAAGTCAAGTTTTCCTTAAAGAGGAATTCATTTCCCTATGAGAGACTATATACAAGGTTCTAAGACCCATACTTAGTGTCACTTACATATTAATACTCAAATTCCAAGGATATTGTTGGGATTTCATGGGTGTGTTTAAAATATTATGTTAGGGATTAAGGCCTAAGCGTGATCCTATGACTGTAGAAAACTCTAAAACCCATACATACTACAAAAATACCTCATAATGGTGTAATACCCACACTTAGAAGTAATGAACACTCCCAACATGTCATGTATGTTTATTCAAGGAGTTGATTTTGTTCTTGAATGCCCAAAATATTCCACCCTCTCAAATATGTCAAGAGATTTAATGGGAACCCATATATATTGTTTTACCTTCATTGTTTATATTCTATTACATATAGGATTTATCTTCATTGTTTCATGCATCTCATAATTACGGGAAATGGTTTTCCATCCTCCATCTATGATCATCGAGACGACTTGCTTTGCATAGATGACCCCCCATCTCGCATGCAGTCCTGTAAGTAAACTAAATACATAGTGTTTTTTTATATTTCAATTGCATGTACTTGTTAACTCTGATTGGTGTTTGTTTTTACTTTCATATAGGCTCCCCACTAGTTGAGAGACCATCGGGAAGTGTCATGGCCAATGTATCACGTGAGGGATAGAAGACATAGAGTGCCTCTGAGTGTAGCAAGGAGGTCCTGCACGACACAAGTATTGGAAATTCATATTTATTTCTTTTTCAACTATCAATATCTTTATTTACTATAGATATTAGTGTATTTAATTCTAGTATCTTTATATTGTTATACATATAGTTCCAGGTCCTTGGTAGGATGAGATCACCTTGATTACGATCGAGGATATTTTATCACAGTGTGATTTTCTCTGTGATTGGTTACAGAGCATGGGCCATGAGTTCTTATCTAGACATTACATCAACATGATGTTAGATGTTGCTGAAGACTTTTTGTAGATGCATGATATGACAGGGACACTGAGTACCATCTAGAATATTACTTGCCATAGCAGGAGGGACTAGGTATTGGGTCTTAAAAAATGGGATTATGTCAAATCTGTGACAAAGGGAGTGGATTTCAAGGGAATTTTGTTTGATATTCCTCTTGATAATGCTCCTAGACAACCACTCAGTATCTGGGAGTTTAGGATTGAGGTGGGTGTGCCTCACATATACGAAAGGTTTATAGGATAATGGGGATGGTTCCCCCAACATGACTAGGTATTAGTATACTTTTCCAAACATATATACTAAGATTTTGTCTTAAGAATGCATCCTGCTTAAACCATCACACCGTCACCTTTTTATGGTGTCAGGAAGGGACATAATTATGACTATCTAAGGGCTTGTAGAGATATTGCTGCTATACCACCCCCTAATCAACTAATTCCACCTCTTATTTAGACTTCAATTTGATATACAAATGCCATCGATCCATCACAACTCTGAGTGGAGACACACAATCAATTGATAGGATCCATGTACATTGAATTGGGCCGTGTATCAACTGCAATACATGATGAGAGGTCTAGACCACCTCTTGGACCTACAAGGTCCGAGTGGGTTGACAATGATAGCCTTTGACTCCTTAAATATGAACAAATGATGATGTATGCTATGGGTTCTCGACACACATAGTTTGGAATTCTTGAGATATGTAAACCACGATCAAAAGACTAGGTATATTTATGTATTTTTTTTTCATTATATGTCATTAAATTTCCATTTTTAATACACATGCATACATTTAAAATAGTACTTTTTTTTTGTTGATCCATACAAATGGATGACATTATGGGTTTGGTATTTTGATCTCCCTCGATAGTGGATCATCCTTTTGTTGTCCCTGATAAAATTTTTGTGGTACATATGTTATTTCCCTTGTCCTAAATTTGTGAGTTACATACATGCATATAATTACAATTATTATATCGTAACTTTAATCTTATATGTTGCTCAAATTTTACAAGGTAGAGGAAAGGGTGATGCAGGTGAGTAGGGGACACAACCTCCCTTGTATCTCAACCATCAACAACCCGTTCATGAGGTACTGTAATTTATGTTTCAATGCAAT
Source organism: Pseudotsuga menziesii (assembly GCA_001517045.1). Classification (NCBI taxonomy): domain Eukaryota; kingdom Viridiplantae; phylum Streptophyta; class Pinopsida; order Pinales; family Pinaceae; genus Pseudotsuga; species Pseudotsuga menziesii. The sequence continues at coordinate 57,627 of LPNX010261831.1, read as the reverse complement.
ATATAATTCAAGTTGATGCTTGTTTTATCATGTTAATCTTTATTATTAACTTATTGATTACATGCATCATGTCACACTACATAGGGGGATTTATGTCGAGCCACCAAGGATCCTATCATGTGGGTACATGAGTGGAAGGACCTCGATTGGTTCCATATCAATGAAGGCCAATCGACTTGGCCAAATCTTGAGGTTATTATGCAACCAAATTTGGATGGAAATGACATCAACATCGAAATCGACCTTGACATGAATGATGCAAGTTGATATATCCACTTAAAACTTGCATACATGTACCATCTTGTAAATTTCAAGTTCTAACTATTTAATCTAACTAACTTATAGAGTTTGAAAATTTTATTTTTATAGTTTCCATATCTTGACTAGTATTTTAGTGTGTCATCCTTGATCCCGCAACAACCCTTGCACTGAGGGATAAGTGCAAGTGGTTCTCACTGTGTGGGTAGCCACACCACAACCATACAACCCATCAGAGACCTATTCCACATACTAAATGAGACATTTTTAGGTCTTGTACCACAATTTTTATTGCTATGTACATACATATGTGTACTTGTATTTTTTTATTGACTCAATCCTATGGACTATTTTTGTTTTCTATTTTTTCTTTATGGATATATATGATATATTATAAGTTTATATTAATACGATTTATTTATCTTATCTTTATGTTTATGTGCATGCACATGTACATGTCTTAATTTCATCATATGGCTATGTCGACGAAGTAATGCAATTTAGGGCTATGTTTTGGATGACAAGTGTTTTGGAATTAATAATTATACATGTAAAAACAGTTAAAATGGTTATTAATAATACACATTTGATTACTAATTAATGTACACACATTTGTTAACTATTGTATAAATGATTATTATATATTTTTTCTTTTGCTATAAATAAATTACCTTTGAGCAAATTTAGAAGTAAACTAGAAAATTAATATAAAGGGGAAATGGTTTCTCACATGACTCACATAATTACCATCATTAACCATCCTTGAAGAGTTATCCTTGCAACGAGTTTTCCAAGTTCCACGATCACAATTATTATGCTTGATAAATAATTACAACAAAATATATTATGAACTCGTTTAAGTTAATCAAGTTGTTGCATTATATTTCTTCCTGTTTTGAAAGGATATTCCCTTGGAGGAAAGACAGTCTAATAATCACACTTTCAACCCAACAAATAAACATGAACCCATGTATAAATACTTTTATCAGACATGTACATTTCCAAATCACATCATTATCACTAGGTCATTATTTCTACTTCTAGGTTTCCTTATTTGTGTACCTCCTTGTTTCAAAGTACATGTCCAATGATGTCTACTAATTATCTAGTTCAATACTGACCTTATTGTTAAATATGTTACCATTTGATTTTTCATAAGTTTAACTAAGATTATTTACAATGGATATTATTAGTACACAAGTACAAATCCTCAACCTAAGACAACATTCAAAATATTATTTATTTCCAATGCGGTGTTTCAAACGCCACTAGCTAGCTTGTTTTTTTAACTCTAGATAAGGGACTTTGACTTGAAACAATCAATTTTTCCTTTCTGAATTCTTATATGTGGGATACTAGTGCCATTTATTACTATAACTAATAATTATTCTACAACACTTAAATAAACATTAGACTCTAAAACATATTCTCATATACTCCATCTATTCAAGCAAATTATGTCCAAGTTTGAAGGGTGTGTGTTATTTATATTTTGATTGCTCATAACATTCATTAAAGTTTGACCTGTGTGGTTTGAGAGATTGGCATTCCTACCTAGTTATAAAGATAAATAATGCATTCTTGGGAGAATGGTTAAAATAGTTATGTTTTCCTTTGTTGGGAGAAATATTGGTCTTCCAAGAGATGAAATAGCCTTCCTTACTGCCTGTATTTTTTTCAACAAAAGAAATATTGTAATATATACATTTTAGTTCCATAAAATTAAAATTACAAATATTAAACTTCCTAAATTAATATATAAATTAAATTTCCTAAACTATTATATATATAATAATAATAAATACAAAATGATTGAATTTTTTTATTTTCATGCCTTGTAAATCAATATAAGAACTCCATTCTAATGAAATCCACTAAGTTGTCACTTAAACAATTCAATGCCACATAGAGAAAAGTGTGATTGACAAAAACTAAAGAATGAAAAATATATTTGTGTGTGTGTGGTTCTTATTAGGTAGGTACTTATTATATATAATTATAGTTTTAATAATTGATTATTCATTAATTTTTAAGATTTTGATATGTTGAAAAGGTAGGGTAAAAGATCAAATAAACATAAACATAATATGTTCATATCACACATCACATATTGGCCATCCATGTGGGATATGGATAATATCATGAAGTCTTGTGCTATGAGGGTTTGTGTCTTAAGCAATTAATCATGGTTAAGGGAATAAAATAATCCCTTGTTTCAAACTAAGGAACCCTTTAAGGATCAATGTAGATTTAAATTGTTGGAATATTCAAAACCCATTCCAAGACTTAGCATAAAATAATTAATCTTTTTGATTAATTACCTAAGTCCTACACTAGCTAGTTTGCAACCAATTCCATTTTTGAGGTCAAACTTGCCAAAAATTCCTCCTGGAATGAATTCGAAAGATCCTGGATAAGATTCTGATAACTATGAAGTCTTTCCATATTTCCAAGTGCGTAGTTCTTCTTTTTTAGGAGTTTCTATCTTTTCTGTAGTTTTAAGGCAAACACTAAAACTAGTTTTAAGGTAGTCTGCCTTGTTTTTGTACCAACTCACCTCCCTTCTTTTCCTCATGTAAAATCATGATAAATTCCAGTTTCCATCACTTATGATATAGACCTACTCATTCATTAAATTTGTGATCATATCGACTAATTTGGAAAGTGCTTTATGCACCTATGGGGGATTTTGACTAGTTTAGTAATCTTGTTTTTGTACTGATTCAAATAGAATCCTAATGATTTCGAATCCTTGGAGTATCAATGTTATAAGCATCCTATATCTATTTATTGATCGCTGATGTAAATTAATACAAGCAACGGTTTGTGGATGATTGCATATTCAGTCTCCTTCTTGAGTGTTTCTTGCATATTTTCAAGCAATTTTGTGAGTTCAATTATTCTAATATTGGGCTTAATTTCCACATGGTATCAGATCCTTGGTAGATCAATTTTTCTCCTCTTCAATTTTCTTTTGCAGGGTCTAAATCACTCCATGTGAGTGCAACTTGTCTGTTAAAGGGAGCAGTTGCTAAAGAATGGATCGATCTCAACAAATCATCTTGACTCCATTCAACTACTTTGAATGGAAGGAAAGGATGGAGATTATGATGAGAAGTAAAGGCCTCTATAGAGTGACCATGGAAACTTAACTTGAGCCCAATGCAACAACATAGAAGATCAAATGGCATAACAGGATAGATGATGCGTATGGTCTCTTATGTCTCAACATTTCCAGAGACCTTCTATTTCATCTTGACGGTCTTACATCACCAAACGAAGTTTGGGAGAATTTTCAATATTTTTTTAAGAAGACAGATAAGATGAGGGGTCCCCAACTAGAGAATGAGTTTACTTCACTGAGTCTAAGTAGCTTCAAATCCTTGCAAGTCTACTTCTCCAAGTTTAGATCACTAGTTTTGCAGCTAAAATAGTGTGGTATTGAAAACGAATATGAAAAAATAATATTGTCCATCCTTTAGAAGCTTGGTCCTGATTACTAAATATTTGTTTCAACCTTCCATGCCACCAAGTTGATAGTTTGAAATTGGAAGATTCCTTCACTGGCAGATTTCATGGAATGCTTGACTCAAGAGCAATACAAATTGGTCTTGATGGGAACCATCAAACCTTAAAAAGATCAAGCTTTGGTTGCTGGAGATTATAAGGTAGATTCCAAAGGAAAGTAAAAGAATAAAAATACTCCATATGAAAAAGAAGACAAGTCCAAGTCTCATGAGGAGTTTTCAAACTCCAAGAAGAAGAAATTTCAGAAGAAGAAAGGTAAAAGTGAAGGTAGCAAGTGTGCATACTGTGTTAAGGGATTTCATCCTAAGAGCTCTTGCATGAAGAAGCAGATATATATGCTGACTCAACTCATGGAGAAGAGAAAAATCTCCCTTCTTGGTGGCGCAAGAAAGAAGGAAGGATGATCCAGTTTTGAAGACAAGGAGAGAGTTTATGCCCTAGTTGTAAGCACTATAAGGTCTCCTTCTTTTAGCATCGATTTTGGAGCTTCTAGACACATGGTTTCAACAAAGGAAGCATTCTCATCTCTTAATGATTCTAAGGTTACACATATTTTGTTGGGAGATAACTTAGAAACTTAAAGTAAGGGTAAAAGTAGCATTGATTTTGACCATGGTTCCTTCAATAATGTTTTGTATGTCCCAAGTCTAGCTGATAATCTATTGTCATTGTACCAGATGACCCACACTAGGTCTCCTAAGAAGGTTATTTTCTCTCTCAATGAAGTTGAAATCTATGATATTGTGAATAGTAGAGTAATTGCTAAAGGTTTTGTGGATCATAGTTCAAAATTCTATAGGTTCTCACACTTCATGCCTTTCGCTAACCCCTCTACTCTCCTCACCCATGCCAATGAAGCAAGAAATATTTGGCATGAGAAGTTTGGACATCTAAAATATAAGTACCTTTCATATTTTTGTGAAAATGATATGGTTTTAGGATTTCCAAAGATAATTTGTTCCAAAGGAGTCTTTCAAGGTTGCATTCTAGGAAAATATACAGAGCATAAGTATGAGAGAGTCATCCATGAGCGAACCTAAACACCTCTTTAGCTCATCCATGGTGAAATTTATGGTCCTTTCCCTCATATTTCCATGAGTCAATCCATGTATGTCTAAACCTTCATAGATTACTTTTCCATGTACTGTTGGGTTTACTTCCTTAAACTCAAGTTAGAAGTTTTTGACCACTTCAAGGTTTTCAAGGCCTTGGTTGAGAATCAGTTTGGGAGGAAACTCAAGATCCTCAAATCTAATAATGGTGGTGAATATGGCAAGTTTGAGTTCATTAATTATTGTGAAAATGCATGTATCTATACGCAGCACTCTATTCCTTACAAACCTCAGCAAAATGGTGTGGCTGAGAGGAAAAATAGAACTTTAAATGAGATGGGTACTTGTATGATGGAGTCTAAGACTTTGCCACCAAAGTTTTGGGATGAAGCTATAAACTGTGCATCCTACATCTAGAAAAAGGTGCATCACAAGCAACTTGATGGATTTACTCCTTTCGAATCTTGGAGTGGGCACAAACCAGTTGTGTCTCATTTTAGGATTTTTGGCTCAAGAGAATGGGCTAGAATTCCATTAGATAAAAGGAGATATTTGGAACCCCAAATACAAGAGTGCATTTTTGTTGGGTATTATAAATATTACAAAATGGTACAATATGATCAACATGGGAACTCAAAAATCCTTCATTGAAAGGAGTATTCAGTTCGAAGAAGAGCCTACAGTAGCAGCAGAAATTGGAGAGTCCTCCTCACCTCCTCCACCTTTGGTGGTAAGTGAAGGAACTAAATAAATTTATGATTCTGATATGTCTGATAATGATGATTTAATTTCAGGTCCAAACATTGACACAAGGCCAAAATGAGTAGCAAATACCATCCAATCAATTGGGGAACTAGCTGAAAATCCTACCAATTCTAGGAGGACTAAATATCAATTTGAGAGTGCCCTTTCTATCAAGGACCCTTTCTTTGTTGATAAGTTTTTTCTAAAGATTAAATATGACCAGCATACATATGAATATTCATGTGAAGATCCAAAAGAATGACACATAGGATCTAGTTATTCTCCCCCCAGGGACAATGCTAATCAATTGTAAGTGGGTTTTCAAAACTAAATTTTCTATTGATGGTTCTCCTATGAAGTATAAGGAAAGGTTAGTGGCCAATGGATTCTCCCAATTCTAAAGCATTGAATACAACGATACCTTTACACCAGTTGCAAATATGGACTCCATAAGAATATTTTTGGCCATTGCAGCTTCTAGGTAATGGGAAGTACATCACATGGATGTAAAGAGTGCTTTCCTACATGGTGATATGAAAGAAGAAATATATATGTAGAAAATAGAAGGTTTTGTGACTAATCCATCTCCTGTGTGAAGGTTGAAGAAATCATTGTATGGGCTAAAATAAGCTCCTAGAGCTTGGTATGCCAAGATTGATGGCTTTTTTCTATCACTAAAATATTGTAGATGCAAGTCTGATCCAAATGTCTATTTGAAGATGATTCATGGTTTCTCAATCATCATTTTATTGTATGTGGATGAACTTATTATCATAGCAAGTTCCAAGAAATAAATTTCCTCCTTGAAAGATGCAATGAACCATGCCTTCTCTATGATTGATTTGGGATTGTTACGCCAATTTTTGGGGATTGAGATTTCTCAATCAAATATTGGAGTAAAGGTACATCAGTCTAAGTATGATTCATATCTACTAAATAATTTCATAATGAAGGATTGCAATCCAATCAATACTCCTTTCCTTTCAGTATTTAAGCTTGAAGTAGCGTAGTCAACTCCATTGGAAAAAAACACCCTATATAGGAAACAAGTTGGTTTTCTTTTTTATTTGACTCATACTTGACCTGATATATATTTTGAATTAAGTGTGGATTCTAAACACATGGAATATCCTCCTGAAATCCATTGGAGGGAAGAAAAAATAATCCTAAACTTTGTACAAGGAACAAAACTCATAGGATTCACTATGTTGCACAATCTAGCCTAGAGTTAGTAAGTTTTACTGACTCTGATTGGGAAGGTGATAAAAATGATAGAAAGTCAACTTATATATATGTGTTTATGATTGCATATGGACCAATCATATGGTTAATTAAGAAACAAAGTGCAATTTCACTTTTATCTACAGAGGCAGAGTACAATGGAGTTGTGAATGAAACTACTCAACGTTTGTGGGTGCGAGGAACACTTGGAGAGTTTGGCATCGATTCAAAGAATTCTACAGTAATGTATTGTGACAACCAGAGTACCAATCGAATCTCAAGTGATCTAGTATTGAGGCAGAAAACCAAACACATTGATATCGATATGCACTACATCAGAGGACTTGTGCATGATGGGTTCATTGATCTTCAATATTGCACATCATTTGAGGAAGTTCCATACATCTTCAACAAGATGTTTTCTGAGAGGAACTTCAGCAATCTCAAGTCACTTCTTGGGATATCTTATCATGTCATAAAGACATATTGAATACCATTTTTCATACAGATTTTTTCATGTCCATTTTTAAGGGAGGATTTTCCTCCTGTGGTTTTGCATCTTTCCTTGTTTTGTATGGACACGCAGTATGTAAAGGGTGACCAAGCCTTGTTACTAGGACCTATATCTCTAATATTTTTCTGATATTATACATAAATTAAAGCTTAAGAGGGGGTTTTGGAATAATCAAAACACATTCCAAGGCTTAGGATAAAATAATTAATCTTTTTGATTAATTTCCTAGGTCCTACACTAACTAGTTTGCACCCAAATCCATTTTTGAGGTCAAAATTGCCCAAAATTCCTCCTGGAATGAATTAGAAATATTGTAGATAGGATTTTGAAAACTCTACAGTCTTCCCTATTAGAATAATCAACCCATAGTTACCTACCTTAGACATTAATTAAATCATTTTTGTCTTATTACCTAGTCTCCTAGATTCCACTCTATGCTAGTTTCCTTCTACATGCCCTAGAATTCAACACATGCCAAAACTGAGTCATGGAGAACTTGAGAAACTTCCTGGAAACCCATTTTAGCAGGTTTTCTTTATTCCAAATCCTCCAAAGTGCATATCTGCTTTTTTCTGAAAAGTTGCTTGTTTTATTGAGAATTCAGGCAAAAAGAAAAGCTAGACTAGGTGTAGTTGACTTGTTTTTTTCCCACATCATCCTCCCTCCTTTTATCCTAATAAAAGTATGTATGAGTTGTCTTTCCATCCCTCATTATCTTTCCTACTTGATTTATCCAATTCATGATCATCTTTGTGGATTTGGAAACTGCTTTATGCAGGGGGATTTGACTAGATTTAGTAAGCCTACTTTTTGACCTTTTCGAATGGCATCCTTATACATTCGAATCTCTCATGTAATTATATATTGCAGCAGCCCATTACTTTATAAGGTTTTCTATTTTACACTTATTCAATACATATTAGTGTTATGCTCCAATTCCAGTCTCCTTTGGTGTTAATTTTGCATCTTTGATTAGCAAATTTGTGAGTGTAATTGTTCTATCTCTTGGGTTCAATTTTTACATGGTATTAGAGCCTTTGTAGATCAATTTGTCTCCTTCCATATTTATATTGTAGGTTCGACATCTTGACTGGGAGCATATTATTCTAACTGAAGGGAACAATTTCTGAGCTATGGACCAATATCAGAAGATCATCTTAACTCCATTCAATTTCTTTGAGTGGAAAGCTGAGATGGAGATATTGTTGAGAGCGAAAGGTCTCTACAGGGTTACTATGGCAACTGAGGTAGAGCCCAATGCAGCTACAGAGAAATACAAATGGCACAACAGGAGGGATGAGGCCTATGGTCTTTTGTGTCTAAGCATTTCAAGAGACCTCCTCTTCCATCTTGATGGATTGACATCACCTAATGAAGTGTGGGAGAATCTTGTAGAGATTTTTGGTTAGACAGATGAGATGAGAGGACATCAAATCAAGAATGAGATGATCTCCTTGAGTCCCAGTAGCTTCAAATCCTTGCAACTCTATTTTTCCAAGTTTAAAGCCCTTGTTTTGCAGCTAAAATAGTGTGGGATCAAAAAGAAGGAAGATAAACTAGTTTTGGCCATACTCTCAAAGCTTTGCCCTGACCATTTAGTGTTTATTTTGACCTTCCATGCCACCAAGTTGACATCTTGATCCTGGAAGATGCCTAAGCTTACAGAGTTCATGGAATCCCTCACACAGGAACAAGATAAGTTGGTGATGATGGGAACCATCAAACCTTCCAAAGAACAATCTTTCGTTACTGGAGATTTAAGGGTGGATTCAAAAAGAAACAAAAAAGCTAAAAATCCACTTGAGCAAAAGAGAGACAAGAACAAGTCTCAAGAGGAGCCCCAATTTTCCAAGAAGAACTTCCAGAAGAAGAAGAACAAAGGAGAAATGAGCAAGTGCGCATACTGTAGTAAGGGCTATCATCCTTAGAGCTCTTGTATGAAGAAGCAAATTGACATGTTGACCCAACTCTTGGAGAAGAATAACATCTCCCTTCCTGATTGTTCAAAGAAAAGGGAAGGAGGATCAAATTTAGAGGACAGAGAGAGAGTACATGCCTTTGTTGCTGGCACATCAAGCTCACCTAGCTTCATCATAGACTCAGATTCTAGACATATGGTTTCGACAAAAGAGGCATTCTCCTCTCTTGACATGTCGAAAGGTCCACCAATAGTTTTGGGAGATGACTCTCTCACTGATATTTTGGGGAAGGGAAGGATTGATCTTAACCATGGTAAGTTCAATAATGTGTTGTATGTTCCAGGTCTTGCCTCTAATCTCTTGTCAGTGTATCAGATGACTCACACTGGGTATCCAAATAAGGTCATGTTCTCCCCTGATGATGTTGAAATCATTGATATTTTGAATGGTAAAGTCATAGAAAAAGGTGTTGTTGATCACAGTTTGAAGGTATACATGTTTTCCCATTTTCTACCCTACTCAAACCCCTCTGCTCTTCTGATTCATGCTAATGAGGCAAGCAAGCTTTGGCATGAAATATTTGGCCATCTTAACTACAAGTATCTTTCTTATTTGAGTGAAAAAGATATGGTCACAGGGTTACCAAAGATCAAGTTTTCCAAGGGATTCTATCAAGGTTGTATCCTAGGAAAACACCCAGAGCACAAATATGAGAGAGCTAGTCATGAGAGAACCTCTGCACCTCTTGAGTTGATCCACAGTGACATTGCTGGTCCATTTCCTCATATGTCCATGAGTCAAGAAAAATATGCACTGACCTTCATATATGACTTTTTTAGGTATTGTTGGGTTCACTTCCTAAAGCATAAGTCGGAAGTTTTTGACCTCTTCAAAGTCTTTAAAGCCTTGGTTGAAAACTAGTCTGGGAGGAAACTCAAGATCCCCAGATCTGAAAATGGTGGTGAGTATGTCAAGTCTAAGTTCACTTAGTATTGTAAATATGCAGGTATTCAGATGCCGCATTCAATCCCTTACACACCACAACAAAATGGTGTTGCTGAGAGAAAGAACAGGTCACTGAAGGAGATGGTAACGTGCATGATGTAGGCTAAGACTTTACCACCAAATTTTTGGGCCGAGGCTATAAAATGTGCATCCTACATCTAGAATAGGGCTCCTCATAATCATCTTGATGGTATGACTCCTTTCGAATCTTGGAGTGGGCACAAGCCAGATGTGACCCATTTCAGGATTTTTGTCTCAAAGGCTTAGGCTAGAATTCCAACTGAAAAGAGAAAGGCTTTGCATCCCCAAAGCCAAGAGTTCCTATTTGTTGGGTATTATGAAGATTAAAAATGGTACAAGCTGATCAACTTGAGCGCTAACAAATCCTTCATTGAAAGAAGTGTTCAGTTCCAAGAAGAGCCTTTAGTAGCAGTTGAAGTTGGAGAGTCTTCCTCACCACCAGATCCATTGATTGTAAGTGGAGAGACTAATGAGTTTACTGATTCTGATATGACTAATAATGATTATTTGATTGCAGATCTTGACATTCCTACAAGACCAAAATGGGCAGCAAAGACCATTCATGCAGCTAGGGAACTAGCTGGAATTCCTAGTGACACTAGGAGGACTAGCTCTCAGTTTGAGAGTGCCCTTTGTGTGAAAGATCCTTTATTTGCTGAGAAGTGATATCTGATGGTTAAATAGGATCCACAGACATATGAATATGCAGCACATGATCCAATATGGAAAATATCCATGAAGGAAGAATTCAGCTCGCTCCAGAAGAACAACACTTGGGAACTGGTTGATCTTCCCCCAGGGAGGAAACTAGTTCAATGTACGTGGGTTTTCAAGACTAAGTTTGATGCTGATGGTTCACATTTGAAATATAAGGCAAGATTGGTAGCCAAGGGATACTCACAAGTACATGGTATTGACTAAAATGAAACGTTTGCACCAGTGGCAAAGATGGACTCCATAAGGCTAGCTTTAGCCATTGCAGCTTCGAAGCAGTGGGAGGTACATCACATGGATGTGAAGTGTGCTTTCCTAACTGAAGATATCGCTGAATATATTTACATGCAACAACCTGAAGGGTTTGTTTCTAATCCATATTTAGTGTGCAGTTTAAATAAATCATTGTATGGGCTCAAGCAAGCCCCCAGGGCTTAGTATGCCAAGATTGATGGCTTTCTACTGTCATTGAGTTTTGTTCAATGCAAGTCTGATCCTAATGTCTATTTGAATCTGAATCATGGTTCTTTGATGATTAGTGTCTTATATGTGGATGACCTTCTGATTACAGGAAGTTCAAAGAAATAGATTGCCTCCTTCAAGGATGCAATGAACCATGCATTTTCTATGATAGATTTGGGATTGTTGAGCCAATTCTTGGGTCTCAAAATTGCTCAATCCCAACATGGAATCAAAGTACATCAGTAAAAGTATGCCTTAGATTTACTAAACAAGTTCAACATGAAATATTGTAAGCCAAGCAAGACTCCATTCCTTTCAGGAGTTAAGCTTGAAGAAGCATGTTCTTATCCTATGGTAAATAATACACTGTATAGGTAGTTGATTGGGTGTTTGCTTTATCTTACACACACTTGACCTGATATATCTTATGCAACTAGTGTGGCTTCAAGATACATGGATCAGCCTCAAGAGATCCACTGGAGGGCATCCAAAAGGATCCTAAACTTTGTTCAAGGAACAAGAACTCATGGGATCTTTTACAAAGCAAAATTTGATCTTGATTTGATTGGGTTTACTGACAATGATTGGGCAGGTGACAACACAGATCAAAATTAAACATTAGGATATGTGTTCATTCTTGCAGAAGGACCAATCAGTTGGTTAAGCAAGAAGCAGAGTGCCATAGCACTCTCATCTACAGAAGCAGAGTATAGAGGAGTTGTAAATGCAACAACTCAATGTTTGTGGTTGCAGGGAATACTTGGAGAATGTGGCTTCGAATCAGAGTTTTCAACTATTATCTGCTATGATAATCAGAGGCATTCAAATTTGCAATGTTCCAGTTCAAAGACAACGAACCAAGCACATTGAGATCCACATGCACTACATCAGACAGCTTGTGCATGATGGTACCATTCATCTACTCTTCTCTACATCTTCAGAACAAGTAGCAGGCATATTCACCCAAGTTTTTTGTGAGAAGACATTCAGCAATCTCAAATCACTGTTGGGGATTGTTGATCATGTTGTGAAGCATGATTGATGACAAGATTTCCAAATTTTGTTTTCCTGTCCATGTTTAAGGGAGGATTTTCCCACTGGGCTTTTTCCTCTTTCCTTGGTTGTATGGACAAGCAGGATGTAAAGGGTGACTAATCCTTGTTGCTAGGACCTATAGTTTTCTGATATTTACTCATAAAGTCAGGCTTAAGGGGGGGGTGTTAGAATAATCAACTTATAATTACCTACCTTAGACATTAATTAAATCATTTTTGTCTCATTACCTAGTCTCCTAGATTCCACTCTATGCTAGTTGCCTTCTACATGTCCTAGATGTCAACACATGCTAAAACTAAGTCATGGAGAGCTTGGGAGACTTCCTGGAAACCCATTTTAGCATTTCTGCTTTATTCTAGATCCTCCAAAGCACATATCTTCTTTTTTAGAAAAGATGCCCGTTTTATTGAGAATTAAGGGCAAAGGAAAAGCTAGACTAGGTGTAGTTGATTTTTTTTTTCCCACATCATCCTCCCTCCTTTTCTCCTAGTAAAAGCATGTATGAGTTTTCTTTCCATCCCTCATTAGCTTTCCTACTTGACTTAGCCAATTCGTGAGCATCTTGGTGGATTTGGAAACTGCTTTATGCACCTATGGGGGATTTGACTAGATTTAATAAGCCTACTTTTTGACCTTTTCGAATGGAATCATTATGAATTCGAATCTCTCATGTAATTATATATTGCAGCAGCCTATTACTTCACAAGGTTGGCTATTGTACACTTATTCAATACAGATTAGTGTTATGCTCCAATTTCAGTCTCCTTTGGTGTTATTTTTGCATGTTTGATTAGCAATTTTGTGAGTGTAATTTTTCTATCTCTTGGGTTCAATTTCCACATTCCCATATTGGCAAGTGTGCAGTTCTAATTTTTCAAGAGTTTCCATCTTTTCTGTAGTTTGAAGGCAATAGCTAAAGCTAGTTTTAAGGTAGGCTGCCTTGTTTTTGCACCAAATCACCTCCCTTATTTTCCTCATGTAAGAGAATGATAAATTGCACTTTCCATCACTTATGATATGTACCTGCTCATTCAGCAAATTCTTGAGCATCTTGACTGATTTGGAAAGTGCTTTATGCACCTATGGGGAATTTTGACTAGTTTAGTAAGCCTTCTTTTGTATTGATTCGAATAGAATCCTAATGATTTCAAATACTTGGATTATCAACTTTATAATAAGCCTATATATATTTATTTATTGCTGATGTAAATGAATAAAGAAACATTTTGTGGATTATCACATATTTTGTATCCTTCTTGAGTGTTTCTTGCATATTTTCAAGAAATTTTGTGAGTTCAATTGTTCTAAGCTTGGGCTTGATTTTCAGATAAATAAATCCATAAACCACATAGCATGTACTCTATAAGATATTATTTTTAAAAAAAGATGTGACTATTATTACAATATTTTTTGCATTACAATTAGTGTTCATCAAATTTGATGTTTTATAACTCTCGCAAGCTCCATCAAGATTTTTTGGTAACCAAGGTTAAACTCTCAATTGAGGAATTTGAAAATATGTCCAAAACCTTGATCGAAGGGTTTAAAGGCCTCGATCAATATCTATTAGCTTGATCGATTGCTTAAAATATAGTCCTTTGGCCTTTTTTTCTGCAATTTGAATTTTTATGCCCTCTTCACCAAGCTTGGCCCTCTGTCATAGGATGCAACTTAGGTGGAAAAATTAATACTAGTAAATTCGTCAATGAATCGTCTTTCCATTGACATATAATTTACATGTTTTGGAGTTCATATGCTATTTTTTTTTTCAAACTTACACTTGAAAACCATGTCCACAACTTCAAAGGAATGCAAAGAAAAATCAAATAAGAGAAAAAGTGCACAACCAAAAAAATTCAAATATTACATACACCCAAGAGAAATGGGTCCTATTTGAAAGGGAATTTTATTTTTATTTTTTTTAACCAGTAAATTCTTTTTTACCTGAACACAGGTGTGTAGAAAATGCGATTAAAATTGTCACTGGTCCCTTTCGAAAATTAAAAAAAGATGCAATTTTCAGAAGAAAAAAATTACAAAAAAATATATACACCGAAGTGCATTATGTGTGGATCGTGTGTGTGTGTGTGTGTGTGTGTGTGTGTGTGTGTGTATGTTTCTAAAAAATTATACATTTATCACTAAATAAGTTAATTGCACACAAATCACTTGTTAACTTTTCCAAAAATTTACAAGGAAAAGTCTATCTAAATGCAATTTTGACATTTTGAATGATATTATTAAAATTTCAAAAAAAATATGTGGAAAGAAAACATAATTCCCTACAATTTTATTTTTTGTTGCATCTTGAAAATAATGTGGCAAATATGAGTTTTGAGAGGTTAAATTTAATAAATTAGTAGGAAAATGAATTTTCACTATCATGTTTTTCCAAAAGTGTTACCCAACTTCATGGATTCACCCCACTTTCAGTTTAGAAATGGCACTCTACCTCTATGGCTAGCATGCACTGTATTTGGTGAGAATATTCAAAGAAATCTTGGAGTATTTTATGAAAGCTTCAAGGGGAAAAATAAATTAGTGCAAAATCCACATTTATGTCCAGAACATCAATAGCGCAATAGAATTATCCATATCATGCATCCTTCTCTTCATGTCGATAGGAAACTAACATTCCTTTAGATGCTTGGGGATCCCTATATGCCTCAAATCCCTCCCAATATTAGATGGGAACCACAATACATAAAAAATAAAGTTGAAATTAAATCAGTGGGGCACTATGTGCCTTAACACAACAAGTAGGGTCATCCTCATAATGTCGATTTTGTCACCTCTTCCAGTATTTGAATTTTCAACTCGATTAATGTCATCTTGTGTCAAAGATAATATAAACCGAGACCTCCAAAAACTCCTTTAGAAGGGGGCAAGTAGAAACCTCCAAAAGGATGAATTTGGTAAGTTGGAAGGTGGCGAGGGAACCAAAATTCCATGGAGGACTGGGAATTCTAGACCCATCCATATCCAACCTAGTGTTGGTCGAAAAACTTCTGTGGATATTAGTGACAAGAAATTTGGAACGACAGAAGAAATCGATGATCCAAAAATACATGAGTAGAGATAAACTCATATGTCTGGATAGAAACCCCTCAAATTCATTCTTTAGGTGTCCATATCTATGGAGGAACTTGGATCTAAAGGGAACATTCACATACTAGAGGACTTGAGTATATATCCATCTCCCTGCAGTAATTTACATACTATCATATAGTCAAATCCCTAAGCCCATCTCAACTAGGGTACATGTGACCATCTTCATAACATCATTTTTTTCCCTTCACTAAGCTCAAGAAAATTCAATTGTATTTCCATTATCCTTTAACATATATTCATTCTAAATCTCCATAGATAATAACAAAGTTTTAACCTATATGAAAAAAATCAAATTGTATTTCCAAACTCCTTCAACATATGCTCATTCTAAAGTGCTAGAGATAATATCAACATTTCAAACCATATTGGATAGATAACATCCTTCTTCATTTGTGGGTCAAAATAAGGTGTCCATCCCTTGAGGGACAACATTGATGATCCCTATAACAACAAACCTTTTATATTTTTTTTTGCATCTATCTCACTTCATAATATAATTTTTTCATCCAACCTTATGGAAGGATGTGATATAAAAACATACAACCAATAATTTTTTCCCAAACTCTATTGCACGATATTTTTCATCATATTTTTCAGTTCCAAAAAAATTCTTATAACTAATCATTTTTCTTATAGATATTATTTGGTTCAACCTTATGTCTTCTCTAACTACTAGATGAACTTTTTCTATCATAAACCTTACACACTTACTTTTCCTTTTCACTATTCAAATCTTTTATGTTGGATTCTCTTTATTATATCTTAAAATCCCCACAAGTCCTCTACACTTTGGGATGTCCTTCCTCCCACCTATGAGATATGTAGTGATATATTTCCTTTTGTATAAAATATATGCATATATCATTCCCTGATTGGTATATTTAAGAGAACCTACACAAAACTTAGATTACCATAGCCACACCATGATAAAAAAAACAACTTGATTAAGGATGGACTACTTTCATGGAATTTGTGCTACACCCCATATGATTCATTCATGCCATTTGAACTTAGTAGTACTTTCTTAGCTATGCTTTCACCAGCAATATTATAATCATTTGTCACCTTTATGTGAATATACCTCATTCGTGGACTTCGTAAGGTTTTTGGTTGATTTTGAGACTTGATAAGGTTTTTGGAATGAAGGATCTCCAAACCATGACGAGCTACTTGTTTGATTCAAAGATGGGCTTTTGTAATGAGTATCTTTTAACCGTTTTGGTGGGAAATAATTTTGCAAGAGTGCAACTTAGAAGTACGGGTGTGGCTAGTTTGAGTGCCACCTTACCCCTCCACCTAGAGGGTTAGGTTAGGTTAGCTTTAGTAGTTGCTTCTTGCAAACAATGAACTATGTGTGGGTAAGTAATGGTAGTAATGATTATAATGATTAGATGTGTAAGTAATGGTAGTGATGATTGTAATGATTATATGTGGCATAAATAGTTCAAGGTGGGTGGTTGTAAGTTGATGATTCTCTTCTTGGATATACTATTGAAATGTTAATTTTTTGTGTTAAGATTTCATCTAAATAGGTGGTTTGAGTCTATTTTTCCTTATTCTTGGGTTTGGGTTCTAGTTAAGATGAACATTAATATTTATGATTTTATCTCTAAAAACATTTTGAAATGAGAAAATCTATAAAAATGGTGATACAAGCGAGATTTGTGATAAAGATTATTATATTTTAACTTATCATGTTTTTAATAGTAGAAAATATATTTTTTTAAACCAACATAGAGGTATCCAATTTCTTGAGGTTTTGTTTTTTTAATGACATTTTATTTAGATTTACATGTTTATTTTATGAGTGAATATGGATTTTTTGAATTATTTTTTATTCGGTTTTCTTTTTTATATTATGCGCTGACATAAAAAATGAATTACTTTTTATTTTTGGTACAAATGTGAGTTCATCATGTGTAACTTTACAGATCTACCCCATACTAGGTTGTAAGCAACTCCCTACTTTCGGTGCACATAATATTAGTTGGTTATATGTAACGTTACACATCTCCCCCATACTGAATTGTAAGTACCTTGCCACTCTCAGTGTAATCATGATTCTTTCATTTTTATTTTCATATGTTAAACTACATGAATAAAAATTTAAATAATATTTTATTCAAAATTTATTATTTATTACCTTTAATTATATCCAATCATATTAAACAACAATAAAAACATGTAAATAATCAGTATTTAATTCATAAAATATAATAATATGGTAAAAATAAATAGTTCTACATTTTTCTTAAAAGTGCCATTATACCCTTCTTCATGAAGACACTACTAAAGGGTTATGATTTTAACATGATATAATACTCCAATGTAGATGCCAAGCATGAGCAATCATTGATCAATACAATTAAATATAGTTTAAATATTGCGGTGTAAATTTTGTGGATTAGTTTTTGGAAAGAACCAAACCATGTTAGGGAAAGAGAGAATCATCGAGTCAAATTAATCATGCTTCATAGATTTATTAGCATATCTTCAAAGTGGGAAAAGTGTTTATTTTGAATGGTTCGTGTATTATTAGTCCATGTCTTTCAGCCTAGCAAGGACTCTATAAATTGGCTTGCCGTTGATTTAATTAGTTTGCACATAAAACAAAAACAAAGATGAAACATTTTTCCTAAGTTTGTATTGAACCAATTCACGGCCGCTGTCTCCACCAATCAACATCATTGACCGCTTTCTTGACGATGCTTTCTCTACCAATCAAGAACATTGGCATTCCTCTCCACCAATCAACCACTTAGAATTCTTATTTGGCCTCATAACTAGGTGAGAGCCAAATTAAAGGGAAATATAATCCAATCTTTCATTTATAAGATGAAGGGGCCATTGCATGGTGAATTAACGTTAACGCTAAGGTTTAAATTACCTCTACAACATTTAATGTTTGGATATGGAAGCCTTTAGATATAGTATCCTTCATACAATATAAACATCACTTCTTAAGTTACAAGTGGTTTCTCTTATTGTGTGACTGTTGTGAGTGCTCGCATGTTGGCCACTTGTCTAGAATTATGTCATTGTGTCACCAAAGACTGCACTTACAAAGAGAAATGGATGCATCATATTTTTCAATCCAACAATTACCTTGGTTTTCTATACCTCTGTTGGATTGTAGTGCAGATAGGTTGTGTCTTTCTCTGCAAATATCTCAAAGAGCACAAAAAACATATCTCTGTCTTCCAGAACTTTGGGCATAACATGCAACACCATTTCTTGTGTACATGTGAAAAAGTCCATGTATGGCTAAGTATTCTATATTATGAATTTGTATTCAAATCTACTGCTGATTTCATTGGAGTAGATGACTTCGATTCATTAATAGAGCTAGAGCTTATATCAGAAAGCAATGTGTTCTCACTCATATTATCCTGCAGGTCCTTTCTCTTTCTTCAAAGAATTGTATAAATGTCCCTCATCCATATACATAATTCAACACAAACAAAAACATAGAAAAAACATTTTGATTTAGGCATTTCTACCCTTTGCTTCCTTTAATGATTGTGAGTTTGCATATTGTTATGTGAGATTACCGGTGTTTTCTACTTTCTGGAGGAGAGAAGATTTTCTCTGAGTTCTGCAACATCGATATTGCCAAAGTGGTCCTTCGAGATCCAGTCCCCAGTGGCGGGATCCCTCATCCGGAAAACCTTTGTTTTATTTTCCGCGTGTTCTTTTCCACATGCTGCTTTATTCCACATGCTGCTTTAGACTGCTGATGCGACGCCACCTCCGCTATCACTCCATCGTTGCTATCGCCAGCTATCGAACTCGCAGCTCCACCCACTGACGTTGGGTAGCTTCTCGATTCCCTACATACACAAATATCTAGAAATGAAAATCTTGATGTTTACTTATATTCTTTGTTTCACATGCATACAAAACTCTAAATTAACCAAATTTCAAGAACTGGAATATGCATACAAAACCCTAACTTAACCAAATTTCAAGAACTGCAATTCTTGAAATTAAGTTTTGGAGTTGGATGTAAGTGCATACCAAGTGTTAGTCCTTCCAAGCTCGCTTAGTAGAGATTTCAAACAAGATAAGTTATTCGCAGGCATAAACCTTTCCATGGTGAAACAAACTAGAAAACATGAAATAAATGGTGAAGAGAAAACTAATCTATCTCTCTGGTTAAGGCGTACGAGGAGGTACATCGGCATAAACTTTTCCATGGTGAAACAAACTAAAAAACATGAAATAAATGGTGAAGCGAAAACTAATCTATCTCTCTGGTTAAGGCGTACGAGGAGGCACATATGTAGAGAGTTTTCTTTGCTTGCTACGAGGCTCCTTTTCCATAGACGCCCTCATTTTAAACTAGGTTTTCCTCGCATGGATTCCATGGCGTTCTGTAGTAGTTACTTATTCTTATTTGACTTGGATACCAAACGTTATTATTCTTTCTTTCATTCTTTTCATTTTTCTTTCTTTCTTTCATTACTCTGATTTGAATTGCGATATGTTTAGTTTCAATTTGACAATTTCAGCGGGAAACTTGTTGCACCAAACTAGGATTACCTGGGCAGTCTGCAGTCTATAGTGAAAGAACTTGACGGGGATCAATACTTCCTTGTTGGCTGGCTTCACAATTGGGCTAGGTAGGACGGTTGGCTGGATCGGTCTCCTAGGGTAGTTAGGGTAGTTACATAAGCTTCTTTGCATCATGTTTTTTTGTTTCGGTGCAGCTCTCAGGTAGCGAGATGGAAAAATCTCTTTTGATTCAAATACTCTGAAACCGCAAAGCACCATGGAGCTAAACACCAGTTTCTTGGGATTCCATTACGCACCAACATGCCAACATCCTCCAACGTTTCTCCTTAATACAAACAAAAATACATGATCGATGTCCTCCACAAACGACCATAGGGATTCAAACTTTTGCGCATAGCTTAAACGTGTCCTTAAGAGCTTTTTATGTGTCACGTGATATATGGTAATTATCATGTTCGAACACTTCATAGTATGTGCTAATGATTCATTTAAATAACTCTTATAATTTTTAGATGGTCTCGGGCATATATACAATGTCAATATATGTTATAATTCATTTGTTTAATTTGATATAGGCAACGAGGATGTGCGATTAAATCTTAACAACAAGTTTGACCCACAATAAAAAAGAAACAAGTATTTACCATGCATGCTACTCTTAATTCCTCTATTCCCCTCCATTGAAAGAGAGTAGCAAAGCCCAATCAAAAACTCCTACTCGATAACATCTATCTGAAAGGCGGTACTGAGCTCCTATGATCTTCAACAACAACTCCATCATCTTTGGTTGGAGCACTACACTACTGAAGCAAAGCACTCTAAAGCAAAGCAGGGCTCTGGGTGTTCATAGCGCTATTAGATCCAGTGGTAAGCAAGCTAAATAACCAAGGCTCTAACTTCTAAGCCAATCCAAGGGGAGTATCCAGGGATCCAAACAGAGCTAGACTAGAGCTTATTCTTTATTTTATTGTCTCCATGAGTAGTATTTCAGACATGTTTTCTCTAGTTGCTTCTATCGTGTGAACACAATTTCGATCTACGATATACCATTTTCAATGTATATTTGTATGGTTTAGTAATGAAAAATAAGATGCAATTTCCCCCAAAATAAAGGGTATGTAGTCTCAACAGAATCCATAGGGATCGTTGTTTCAATCCATTATGTTCCTGTAAAATTCAATAATATTATGTTAGACATGCTTTCTATCGATGGGGCAGTATTGATCAAATTAACAGTGAAGTCGCAATAAGGGAATCCAGAACTTTGGCCTCACATGGTCATTTTTGAACAGTTGGATTGTTCAAATATATTTTGGGTCAGTGCATGCCGTGGGACTTTATCAGTAAAATAGTATTCTTCATCGACATCCAAATAGACCTCGAATGAAAATTACTGAAATAACTTTGTTATCAAGAATCGATTTTCTTTCAGCAGTTGCAATTGCAATTGTTCATCTGTATCCTTTTCTACAAGCTCCCTTATTTCAAGCATTGTTTATTTTGCACATCCACTCCATGTAACTATTTTGTATTTAGAACATGGAAAACAACCCATTTATTCTTTATGCATTCATGGTTTTGCTACTATGGACTTCATGTTTTTTAATAATTGCAAATACTCTTCAATGGAAATGCAATTGACCACTTAATAATTTGTATGCAACACACAAAGTTTGCAAAAAGTCAAGTAATTGAGAAGATCTTACCTGGGATCTTCAATCTGAGAAATTGCCATTGACTACTCAATAGGTTGTATGCAACACACAAAGTTTGCAAAAATTCAAGTAATTGAGAAGACCTTACTTGGGATCTTCAATCTATATTTCTCAGAGTATACAAAATCTTAATATAAAAAATGGTTGAAATTGAAGATTTTACAAAAAGACATTGTTAAGGTATGAATCAAACTATGATCTTTTGTTGATTTTTTATAAATTGGATATTGCATTTGTGCACCACGTTTTGAATTGTTAAGCTATGCACATATCATGTCAGGCCAACAAATCATCTCCATTTCAAATGCCTTATACCATTTAACTTTAAACTATTTCTTAGTAATCAAATTCTTAAGGTAGGGACTTGTTTCCTTTAGCAGCCTCCCTTGTTAATATTGGATTGGTTGATTGAAGTTTATCAATATATGAATAAAATAATTGTTTAGCATATTAAGTAGTGGATGTATGGTGAGAACTTCTAATGGGTGAGATTTTGAGATATTTTTATCATTTTTAAGAACAAAATTATATTTTTATTGATGATATAAATACAAATTTATATAATATAAAATTAATGGTGATATAAATATAAAAGTAATGGTGATATAAGTCGAGATTTACATAAATATAAAAGTAATGGTAATATAAGTACAAATTTACATAAATATAAAAGTAATTGTGATATATAAATAATATTTTTCTAAGGATCATAAATTTAAGAGGAAATAAAGAATCATTTGTATGCCTTTAAACATTTTAAGAGGAAATGAGAGGTATTATAATTGTGCTCTTAATGAGTTATGATGTAACAAAAATATTATGTGTAAAATGTGTATATGACATTACCATCATATTCCTATGGATGCAAATAAAAAAATATAGGTGGATTGTATAGCTTGATTTGTGGCTTAGCTTGATAGGCTATTCAAAAATCTTGGGAGCCATGGAATTTCGGAATTTTAAGTTAAGTTTAAAAATTCAAAGAAAGGTAATTGTTGAAGTCTATAGGATAGGCAAGCATAATGGGCTAAATCCACTACCTTCCCTAAGAAATATATAGCCACTTACATCATAAGAAACACATTATCAATGAATAAAAGAGTGCAATTCTATAAGAAATAGAATACATGGACCAATTTTAATGGTTGATTATTGTTACATGATTTCTCTTTATTGTTGTAGACTCTTACTGAGTAAAGGTAACAATGAAAAGTGCTCATCCATTGCTCATAGCCTTAAATGGTTGGGCATAGTGATATTTCCCTTGGGTTGGATATTTCCCTTGGGTTGGATTCTAGTCCAAATTGTCCATATGGTTTTGTTTAATAAAAACCCATTGGTTTGGTCCCATGAAAGGTGAGGTTCTATGAAGTGAGTAACTGTAAGAGGAGCATAACTACTAATGAGAAAGTCATTAACATGTTTATTAGTAACGAACGAATATAAAGGTAAAATTAAAATTCAATTTCAACTATTATAGTAATTGCAAGACAAACATAACTAGTGATGTGAAAGTCATCAATCCATTTATAAGTAACTACTATAAAGATGAAATTAAATTTCACTTTCAACTATTTTATAAATAATTACTATAAAAATGAAATTAAATTTCAATTTTAAATATAATTACTTAAATAATTAAATGTAAATTTTGACTTATAATATAATATAATACTAAAATATATGTTGAACTAAGATGTACAATGATTTATAAATCAGTTTTTGAATAAACAAAACATCGTGTTTTTTTGAAGTGCGATATCGACTATAATAAAGAAATAGGATACGATTATGCTAAACCAATATTATAATAAAGAAATAGCATACAGTTATGCTAATAAAGAAAAAGCATACAATAATGCTAAAACAATGTCAATGTCACTGAAGGAAACTTTATTAAAATAATAATAATATCAATATCACTTAATGTCACTGCAAAAAAACTTTATTAAAATAATAAATAATAATAATAATATCAATATCACTGAAGAAACTTTATTAAAATAATAAATAATAATAATAATATCAATATCACTGAAGGAAACTTTATTTGTCTTACCGTCTGTAGGTTGAATCAATACACGAATTTTTTAAACATGATAAAACGAATGGTGTAGATATTACAAGTAGAAAGCGTAGCAGCTTCGAAACACTGAAAGCCAGATCATCCAAACAGATGCTATTCAGGAGGACACAGAAACCCTACCAAACCCTACCAAAACTCATCTCATTATGTCGCGGAAAAAAGCATGACAGCACAAAAGAAATAGCTCAGAATAGCTCAGAAGCAATGCAATGCAAGGAAGAGGAGGGATCAACTGCCTGAATATGAAATATATATTATATGATCAGAGAGCAAACTAGTAATTTATAGTTGATACTATACGTGAACATGGCATTGCATCCGTTTGAAACCACCCTTGTGCGTTAGGTCTAGCACCACATTGCGGCACTTGACACTCAGTTTGTAGTGCCTGGATTTCCAGCTGCCCACCTTGAATCGAATCCTGGCGTACAATCTGAAAGCCATATTGATCTTACCAGAGTTCCTCTCCAGCTTGAGATCTGTGGAAGTATCTGGTTGCAGAGAATTCGAATATCCACCTACAGGAGTGTGCAGGAATGTGGTGTTCTTGTGGCCCTGAAAGAATGGCGGAATGGAAGCCCAGGCGATCTCTTGACCATCATGCAAAAGAAATGCATCGATTTGGTCATAGTAAATGGCCACTTTCTTGTTCGGATTCCGAGTCGTAATGTTGAAGAGCACCCTGGAATTGACAAACCCACCATGGGTGATTTTGAATTGAGAGACAGAGACATGATCCAAGTAGTACTTGGGCTTATGGGGTTTCAGAGCCAGCCATGTTATGAGAATTGCCAACCCCACTAAAACAATTATTCCTCCTCCTACTGCCAACAACAATTTCCCCATGTTCCCCTGGGCTCCCACGTTATTTTGTCGCCGGTCCTTTCCAGACTCCATTGCCGGTTCTCTCCCACCTCTCACACACTGCAGATACTAATCAAACTCGGCCTAATCTTCCTCCTGTAGTTGCGTTGCCGTTATGATCTCTCACATTCAACTATATATAGATTGTTAATTGCTACATTTGTAATAATATTTTTCCTTCTAAGCTCTTGGTGTTATGAGCTCTTGGTGTTATGAGCTGTAGTATTTCAAAGAAGATGCCATAGAATCGATAGCTGTGTGGAGATGCCTAAAGAAAAAGCAATCATTTGTTTGCCTTTTGCTTTGAGCATCTTTACGTAAAGACCTATTACCGTGTTGGGCAGTTGCAATATTCTTCCTTTTCTTGTACAATTCAATTTCAGTGACATGTAAGCAGCACGGACCTACCGAGTGACCATGCTTTTTGCAGGTTCCTTGTAATGCATTCCTATCCAAAAACTTTCACCCTTCACACCTTTCTCTATGGTACTCCTCCACAATTGAGTTGTCCTGTTTTCACTTTTGAACTTTAGATTTACAAGGTAAATGCCATGGACATAAAACAGAACTTCACCCATTTATTAAAGTCATTCTATGGAATAATATGCCTACATGTTACCATCGTCTTATGTATTCATCGTAACATCGTCTTATGTATTCATCGTATAAGTTCAACAAAAGCCTTCATTTCTTTCCATCTATAAAGGTGGAGAGAATCGCTCAAGGAAAGTTGGAAGCAAGCTGCAAAAGAATAAAGTCTAAAGTAACAATGGGCCTAGCTT
Organism: Pseudotsuga menziesii; assembly: GCA_001517045.1. NCBI lineage: Eukaryota > Viridiplantae > Streptophyta > Pinopsida > Pinales > Pinaceae > Pseudotsuga > Pseudotsuga menziesii. The sequence continues at coordinate 32,060 of LPNX010261831.1, read as the reverse complement.
GGTCAAAAGTGATTAAAGTAAGAAGTATCCATTTACTATGTCTTAAGATGTAAGTTAAGCTTTACAAAAATGGATTTTCTACCTTCAATGATCCTCGTGACCTCCGATGCCATAGCAATCTCAGTGCACCTTGACAAGTTAGCAATGTCACATTGTTATTAAGGATGTACAAAGTTTTATTCCAAAACCCTTCACCAAGTTCTACCTTAATAATGTTAATCCACTCATTCGAATGATTAAAGCTATGTACACATTTCATTATAACAAAGTAATTATATATTATAGAAAATAAGTTTTCAATTATGCTCATGTACCATCTTCGAGTTGTATATATTTTTATTGGATCAAGACTTCTTGGACCATGTGTTTGCATAATTAATGTTATATTTATATCTAATCATAATTCTGCTAAGAGCTAAATAGATCTTTTTTTCATCACTTTTCCATCCATCGATACAGCTAAAGGAGAGGAGATTTACAAATTCTAGGGTTCTAAATTTCATCCCATGACTATATTATGAATTTACAAACAATAAAATGTGTACAAATGTATAATTGTAGAAACAAGTTTGAAATAAATTTCTATCCACACCCACATCATGTATATAAAAGCATATTTATCACATGCATAAAATACAATCATTGCACATTCAAATACAAAGAGAATACTCATCTTTAAACAAAGAAGGTCTAAGAAATTGGACATGTAAGAGCAAATTTTCACCCAACCATAGGCATTGTGTCCAAGAAATATGTGTTCTGTTGAGAGGCCACCCCCAAGCTGGATTATGAGGCCACCAAGGTGAAGGAAACACCTACAAATTTCTCTTTTTCAACCAAGGAAAATTTTAGGGGTGAAATTTAGCCCATGGGATAATTTTTAAGGTTTTTTTCCAAAAAAATATTCACCATTTTCCATTTTTTCCAAATATGATTAGTCCGAACTCCACACGGTTAAATTTTTTTACTCTAAAAATCACCAAAATTTTCCATCAACTATATAAAACCCCTAGAAATTCTAATATTTTTAAAAAAATATCACCAAATATTTTATGGTTGCAAATTTTATAATAGATTCACTAATGTTTTTACACTTTAAAAAAAATATCCTTAAAATTTTCCTTGCTCTCAACCCTCAACCCATTCTTCTCTTAATGCTTAACCAAATATTGATCCAAAGTTATGTAGGAATCTAACTCATCCATGACACTCCTTCCAACTTCTGCATAGAACACAAGGAAGTCATTTCACTTCACTTATCCACAATTCCCTCAAGAAATTCAACCCTTGCAGTGTGCAGCAAGATTCCAACTTGTTGTATTCCATTGGAGAACCTCTCTTAGTGTTATTTCATGGATTCTCAAACATGTAGAAATAGAAAAACTCAATTCGTAAGGTTTTATAGCTCTATGATCAACTACAACCATCTCTTATTCCCTCTAATATGCAGCTTTGTTTCCAAATTCGAATTTATGGTTATGCACAATCTAGTAATTGGTAATGGAAAATGAATGCAAAACAAAAGTAATTATTATGTATATTGTAAAAATACACCTGCAAAGATAATTAGTAAAACTCAAAAAATATTAGAGAATGGTGTAAGAGACAACTCACATAACTTCTGAATAGAGAAGAGAGGACATTACATCATGTATAAGTATATTCATCCCATGCTTCCATAACTACATGAGAATAAATTCATCACCAACCTCATAGATACATTCAATGATTGGGTTTGGCAGCCAAAAGGAAGTAACTGACTCATTTAAGGAAAATGGAAACAATTGGGTGAGTTCTAAGGCTGACACTTGGTCAATAGAAGATTTAATCTCTTAAAGGTCCCCGTTCCTCTTCTCTTCTAGTGGATTCATATCCCCTCTAGTGCTCTTTACAAAACCATCTTTGACCATATTTATCATTTCTAACATAATAAATTTACCTATCTCTTATGTCATCATGGCAAGCCAAAACCATGGTTTATATAGAGATATGTGTATCATACAATCTTAGTCATTTAGTAGTCAGGCCTTGGCCTTGAGCTCCACACTAGGAATCCATACTAGCACATTTACACCACTTTACATAATCTAATTCTTTACATTACAAGGGTCAAAAACGGGGTATTACATCTGCTAACTTGGTTTGAACTTTAAGATTTGATTCCAGAACCATCTTGAGGTAAGACACATGAAACATTAGATGAATCTTGAAGTGATTTGGTATAGATAGATTGTATGCCACTTGTGCAATGCATTGTATGCTAGGGTCCTTATAAATTTGGTTCTAGTTTCCAATTGAGTTTATGTTTGAACGATGTTTGCTCATTATTAAGATTGAAGGTAAAGAAACAATTAATCCCCTTCTACAAACAAACTCTCTAAGCAATATTGATTAGCATATTGTTTCGTTCGATTTAGTTCCATAAGGTTCCAAACTATCTTTAAGTGTGGAGAATATTTTCTCTTGTGTAAAGTATGTTGTCAACTATGTGAATACTAGAGAAATAAGAAACCATTGACACGGATTTTTAGCCCATACTAATTCATATAGTGTCATTTTGTAAGATCTATGATATGTGGTATTTTACCACCATTTTGAAGTTGGAATACATTGTTCCTATTAGGGAAATATTTTTGAAGTGAAGCATTACAAATAGGTTTCTAAGAACTTCTTGACCACTTAATTGTTCCCCTCAATAGGGGGTTGATATGTTGTTATTAGGTTTAGTTGGGTACCTTGAAGTTTAAATAATTCCTACCAAAAGTTTCTACTGAATGTAGGGTAACCAATTATATGAAATGGAAGTTGGCATTCCATGTAACTTAAAATCTTGATCCATGAAGGCGTGGGAAACTAATGATTGTGTAAAAGGTGTGACAAGTCACAAAAGTGAACATATTTGGAAACATGATTTAGGGTCACCATGATCACTGATTTATTACTAGCTTTGGGAAGCCCCACTATACATTCCATAGAGATGGGTTGGGATTAGACACTAGTTGCAATGACCCCAACAACTTCACAGTCTAACCCTTATTCCTTTGGCGAGTGTCTCAGGTCGCTATAAAATTTCTTATGTCTATTTGCATGCCTTCCGAAACAGATGATATCTTAATCCTTTTATAGGTTTTATGAAATCCCAAGTGACTTGCTATGGATGATGAATAAAACTATTCAAAGAACTATTTTTTCAAGAAATAATTCTTTACCAAAACATGTGCTCTTTATATCTCAATTTGTATTGGTTCCATGTATACCCTCTAAGCAGGTTTGGTTCTTCCGGAATCATTTGGATGAGTTTAACTATGGTTTCATTCAACAACCATTATCATTGATATTCCTCAATCCAACTTGGAATTAATAAGGATAAGAAAAATATGGATCCCTCCTCAAATTTCCTAGACAATGCATTAGCCACCATATTTTCTCTAACCTTTAAATATATAATATCATAATCATATGCCAACATATTAGTAAGCCAATTATGTTACTTTGTTAATAACAATATTCATTCAAGGAAATATTTTAAACTATGATGGTTAGTCTTGATCTTTAAATTCCTTCGTATGAAGTATGGGTTCGATGTCTCGACTACAAAAAGGATGGCCATCCTTTCTTTTTCATAAGTATTTTTTCTAAAAGATTGATCACATAACTAGCTATTGGTGACTTCCAAATGGTATCCTCACATTAATATCTCTCCAGGACCTCTTCTTGAGGCATCACATTATAAGATAAAGGATTATTAAAATTGAGCATTGCTAATACTATAGTAGTGTTAATTGCATCCTTTAAGGATGATAAGTTATTCTTAATGAATTGTATAAAAAAAAAATACATTCATTTTGAGTAGTTAAGCTAGGGAAGCCACAATATTTCAATATATTTTCATAAAATTTCTATAGTATCCTGTAAGTCCTAAGAATGCATCAACCCATGCAAGCTCATAAGGATAATGAGGAGTGATCAGTATGGCATAGTATCCACTTTCTTGGGCTCTACTCATACTCCTTCCTAGCTCACATGTGATCCAATTATTCAAATTTGGAAACCCCAAATGGACATTTGTACTACTTTATGAATATATTGTGGTTCCTAAATAGTTATAAGGAATAATCTACATTCTTTAGATGGCATGAACCCATGTTATGATGCAGACCAAGATATTATGAATGAAGACTACCACAAAATAGAGAAGGAAATGTAAGAAGATATTGTTGAAGAGGTTGTATAAGGGGGATGGAGAATTACAAAGAACAAAATTCATCACTAAAAACTCATAATATTCTTTCATGTGTTGTCTTCAAGATGCCTACTTCTTTCATCCTGATTTGGTGGTATCCTGAACAAGTTCCATTTTATTGAAAAACTTGGATCCATGAAGTTCATATAAGATATCATAAATAACTAGAAAGGGAAATTTATCCTTGATATTTAAATTATTGAGATCCCTAAAATTAGGACACATGTGGAAAGCACCTTTCTTTTTTAAATCCATCATGACAAGTGAGTAATAAGGGCTTGTACGGGGACTAATGATTTATACCTCCATAAACTCGCGAATGTTGCTTTATATTTCATTATTTTCTGAAAAAGGGTTCCTATAAGGAGACAATTAATAGAATATTGTGGTCAATCTCCGCATGGGAGGGTGTTAAACCCTTGGTTGGTTCAGAAAATTGTTGGTGTTTAGAGAGTCCCAACTACAAATTAGGGTGAATGTCCTATGGGTGTGTGTCCACTACTTGTATGGAATTAAATTGTGCAATAATACACAAGTGGAATTTATTCAATAACTTATCCCTATGGTGTGAGGTGATAATTTTAGGAGAACCTGAGGCGATCAACTTGATATTATGTTTATGTTCATCCTTAGCGAAGTTCATGTATATATCCTTTAAATCCATGGTGACAGGACCCAATGTATGTGGTTATTATTCCCCGAGAAATACATCACAACCACCGATTTCAATAGAAAATGTGTGCATTTTGAGATAGTGGTCACCTATTTGGAGTTTCACATTTTCACATCAACCCTCACATTTCATCATACTGCCATTTTATATCATAATTTGAAAAATTAGTATAGCACGAACATAGCAATATGTTTCTTCTTCCATCTTCTCTGAGTAAAATTGTGGTTACTCCCACTATCAATCAATACAATTAATTTTTGGCTCTTGATATAGCGAGTCAACTTCAATGTTTGAGGTGATGAGAAACACAATAAGGCATGTAGAAACATTTAGTGTTCCTCACAAGAAGATTGCAAGGTGGTGTCATATTTCATATTCTGAGAAATTATTCTACTTATGGTTCCTAAATGTCGTCAATTTATATGTCTTGTAGGTGATTTTATGGGATACATCTATTTGGAAAAACTTATGTGTTTTTGCATTTATGCCCTCTAAAATACATTTCATCGCAACTATAGAAAAGTGTAAGGAATTGCCATTTTTCCATCTCTTATGGAGGAAACGTTTTCTTGAAATAATGGAATCGTAGAAGATATTATATTGTACTTATTATTATATTATTGTTTCCCCTCCATTTCGGAGATGTTTTTGTTATAGCCAAAATTGACACTTCTATATTTGTGATGACACTTACATGTTTGGTCGCATGACAAAACTTCATGAATGATTTTGTCAGTCACCCAAAGGTCACTTGTGGATGGAATGGCCAATTGGGACTTTTTGTAGCACTATTTTACCTCTTTTCTGGTCCATTGAATGCATAGGAGGCTAAGGAACAAGTTTCTAGACCAAACCAATTTCTGAAAACCCTTGGAAAAACCCTCAAAATGCATTTTTTGACAAAAACACTAATTTCCAGTGTTGTACTTGTGTTTTTCACTTTGCATACGTGAATTTTCAGTGTTACACCTGCGTATACCCTAAAAAAAGATTAAAAAAAATGAATTTTGTCTGTTTTGGGTTGTTTTGGAGCTTCCTCCTTAGTTGTAACTGTCCCATCCTCAACCCTAAATCTTCATTTGGATATGAAAAGGAATTAGCCTTTGGTAAAGTTATGCTAGCATAATTTGGACTCTCATCTCCATCACCTATGCCCTAGATGTCATCCACCCTTGCTGCAGAGATTAGAGGTTGAGAATATTGGAGGAGAGAAGCAGGAGATCCAAATCGAAGGTTTCATGTGGTGCCTTAAAGGAAGAGAAGGTATATCTTATACTTCTACTATTGATTAATAAATACTTGATTTTCTTCCATTTCCAAATCATTATGTATGTTTCAGTTTCTGATAATATGTTGATTTTTATGAGATTATGTTTTCATGTATCTTGATTATCATTATCTTACATGTGGTCAAATTGGTTTGAGGAAGGTTTGAAGTGTTGTTCCAGGTTCTCTGGTTGGAGAGAAAGAGGAGGGATAAAGAGAAATATTGGATCAATATTCATTTCATAAGGTATGAACCCTCCTAACCCTTGAACTTTTATTTTTGTTTATATACTTGCTGAGATTTAATACTGGTCTGTAAACCCCTAGTACATTGGCAGCCTCAACCCCAGCCATAGGATAAATTCCCTAACAATAGAAATGGTGAATCCATTGGGGAATCCTTGTCTTCCTTGGGGTCTCCTTTTCTATTTTTTTCCATTTTAATTGAAGGTCTGAGTCTTTATTACAGTTTAATAACAATACTTAATCTATTGTCTACATCTTTCTTGATCTTTTGGGGGTCTTTTCACCTTTTTTGTGACTTCTACCACCCATACGTGGGTTTTACACTGCACAATATTAATTTTATAAGGCACACACAGGTGCATAGTAGCCATACTTGCATTTCATATGCTACTTGCACTATAGTGCACCTAATTTTTTCCCAAATCAACGTTTTTTCCATTTTTGGGCCAATTTGGGGGGGTCTAGTTGCAGTATGTAGGGTCCTCCTTGTTCCCTTGTCTGTGTAAGACCACTGGGAAGTGGTGTCTACTTTTGAAAGTGATCTTAACTTGATTTTTAAAACCATTTTTGAAGCCTTTGGGCTTGTCTCTTTATCTGTGCCTCACCTCCTTGCTTGGCATGACCTTGTTGTGTATGGTGTTGATAAGCCTTTGTTAGCATTTATAGCCTAAATTTAGGATCCATATGATCCTTGTCATATTTAGTCTTGTTGATTAACTTCCTTATGCCAAAGTTGGTGGCTCATTCCCTTATGCAAGTATTCCTATCAAGATAGGCCTTGTAAGAATTTAGGGTTGTTTAGGGTCTTTTTTGTGGACATGGGGCATAAGCTCATTTTCTTTATTTTACATCTTCTACATGCATTTGTTTGTAGTTTTTTTTTTCATTCTATAAGAAGAAGTAAAAAAAAACAATTATTTTCTTTATATGTATTTAATATAGGGTAATTAGGATTAGGTGCATTGCATATCTCTATTTTTTGAAAATAGAAAAAAATATCTTAAAGTTTTGTGGCCTCCATTTTCAGTTTTGAAAAGGAAAGAGAAGTAAAAGTTTTGCATTTTGAATCTCTTTCGCTTTGGTCATGTTGTTTCCTCTTTCAAGTAAAAAAATAATTAGTTCCATTGCCTCTACCTTTGAGTAATCACCAACCCTTAAAAAGAACGCAGATAATTTAACATATATTAGTAAATTCCATTTCTAGGGAGGACACACAATAGTCTAAGCTAGTGTTTTGGGTTAGGGTTATCTTTAAACTAGCAAAAAAATTTAAACTCAAACATAGCATCCTTTCATTTAAGAAATCCAATTTCACAAAGACGTGAACCATAAATCTCCTCTCATAGAGGAGTCAAGCACGCGGTCGTGCGGGATTAAGTTGCAGAGACACCCCTACAATACTCGGTCGAGCATATACCATAGTTGTTGCTCATTTAGAGATTCACTCAGTACTTCCTTTTGGCTCTATGCGGTTCCTGCTACTGTTTTAGTTTATGGCTTGAATACCCTTCCCATGCGCATCAGTTGGACTAACGACTATTTTGACAAACCTTCTTTGTGATTTTGGTAGCCTTAGCATATTAACCTCTTGGACTCTACATGAGTCGTGGTGGAAGGTTATTTCCACTGTACCCATGGAATGCGTGGGAGGAAACATCGTAAAACTATTTAGAAAAGCATGACGATTCAAATTCTCACCCAAAACTAATTGTATTGTGGACCCTGAGTAACTGTCTTTCTCCCTTCATTGGTTAGTTCTAGGCCCTCATCATCCCAGACTCTCCTTTGGAAGGTATATTTGTGTGCCTGGTTTGGATACTTAGGATTTTCTTCTAGTGGTGTTCTCTCTATGTTGTTGGTTTCCATTCGACCTCATAATTGTCTTTCTTGTTGAGTTGGAAACTATGGTTAGTCCTCCTATGGAAACCAACCAAGAGACCCCCATGCAAGGGGCTTCTTTTTCTTTCCCTTTTACTAGGAATGTTTGTATTCCCTTGATGGCCACTCTAAATCTTCTTGTATTCACCCTTTGGCTATTAATTTGGTTTTTTTCCACTCCGACTGTCCTGAATTCTCCCGAATATTGTCAAGCAATAACCTTATAGAAATGGCATCAAAAAAATGTACCCCATTCACTGGTAGCAACTTCTCCTCCTCCTTCCACCTCATGTGGTGAAAGCTTTGATACTAGTAACCTGTAGTCTAAAAGGAATAAAAGGAGGAAGAACAGGAAGAAGACGTGAAATAAAGGGGGAAATCACCTAGTCTCTAAAGGTCATGCTGGGGGCACACACCCAACCTATGCAAGTCATGTTGGACCTATCTCCCCAACCTTTGGAGGTCATGTTGGGGAAATTCACTCAACCTTTTCATGTCATGCTGGGGAAAGTCACCCAAACTCTGGAGGTCATGCTAGGGGGGGGGGGGGGGAAACAACCTATGTAAGTCATGTTGGACCCAACCACCCAACCTATAGAGGTATTGTTGGGGGAAAACAGTGAGTCAATGCAAGTCATGTTGACATTATTGAGAAAACCAATAGTCCAGGACACAATACTAAGTTCCCTTGTAAGCTTTATGAGGGACATCACCTTACCCATATATGCCATGTTATTGCAGTGGTACAAAGAGTGTGGTATGAGTCTCAAGATTATCCTTCTCCTAAAAAAATTATGATTTCCCAACAATATTTTCAAACTTCCGTTGATGAAATGATTGAACCAATGGTATCTTTGGTCAGACCCACTCTTCCTTCGGAGGGTGATCCACATCAAGTATTTGAAACAATGAGATCTTTGGTAAATCCCACTCTTCCTTTGGAGATTCATCTACATAAAGTGGTTGAAACAATGCAATCTTTGGTCAATCCCACTCTTCCTTTGGAGAGTGACCTTGATCAAGTGATTGAATCGATGCAATCTTTGATCAATTCCACTCTTCCTTTGGAGAGAGAGTTGGATTCTAGTCACGTTTTCTTCACTACCAGTTCAAAACTTTCTGGAAAAGGGGGCACTGATTGAATTATCTTTGAATGAAACCACACCAAGCCCTTGGATTGCTTCCTTTGATTAGGATATCCTAGCCAAGCCACCCGTTCCTTCAATTGCACTTTTGCAGATAAAGGTCCAAGTCGAACACTACACAATTTATCGTTGTATTATATATGAAGGAGCCTATGTTAGTATTTTATCTATGCATTCTTGGATAGGCATGAGATCTCCCAGGCTCATGTTGACTATTAATCAACCGCTGGCCTTTGATATAAGACCTAGCCAGAATTTGGGAGTTCTTAGTCAAACACTTGTTACTTTTTGTAGGAATATTGTTTTAGTCGATTTTATGGTTATAAATGATCTCTTGGACTTTAATATGATCCTCGGGTGTGATTATGTATATGTTATGAAAGATGTCATGTATACACTTTTCCATGTGATGTATTTTCCTCACAACAAAAGCATTATCATTATCGATCATCTTGAATTTAGTGATCCCTCTCCTTACCCGAATGTACACCAAGTCTATTCTTTTTAAATTCCCAGTGTCTTGGTAGACACTACCTTGCCACGAGTAAATTATGTGGCCTCATATCCCTCATGTCCAATTGCTACAAAGAAGAAGCCTCTAGATTCATGCTTATCTTATCAGGACTCAGTCCCAACAATTGACCAAGTGATATATTCTATGGGGACTTCAAAGCCTTCTCTCCCCCATATTGATCTAAATGAATGTTCAAATATGCATTCCATATGAGGTGATCTACTTCCTTCATATGAAGTATTCCTATATTTTATGATACATTCTGACCTTCTTTTGGATATTGACTCAGTTGTGGTTAGATACAGCCCTGACTTGTTTTTTGAGCCTGATATTTTTGATGATCGATCCTCAAACATTGGTGCTATTGAGTTTTCAGAGTTTCCTATCGAGCAACACGTTAGTGACACTGATGATTTTGATTCTTCTTGTAAAATTTTGAATCCTGTAATGATAAATCTATTCTTGTAAATCCCATTAGCTATTTCCTCTTTAGATTTCCTCTTGAGGTTGATCTTATTGATTATAAATCCTTGGGTCTTGGAACTATAGAGCCCCCCTTGGTTGACTCTTCCTTGACTATGCCCCTTGTTGAAGATCGCAAAGTTGTGGATCTTTATACGAAAGTGTCTCATATCAAATCCCCTCTTCTGAATATGATGTTGATACTATTGTTTCTTGGAGACACATGTAACATCCCCGGTTTTGACCCCGATGAATTAAATGTACATGATACATATATTGTAAAGAATCATGGTGAGGAGATAAAGAAAAAGGTCCCACCATCGATTTGGTTATGTTATGTTTCGGACTAGAATTGTCGCTGATGGTATATTGGGACATACGACACATATTAACATAGTGGCATCCTGTAACTATGCATTTTAATTTAATAAATCCAACCGGTTATGTTCACTGCAACCAAATTGAAAAGGGCATGATTTTCTAAGGATAAGGAGGGGGGAATGTTAAACCTTGAGCCCATGGGGGGAAAATCCATGTGTCATCACCCTGTTTGTTTTTCTCACCTTCCCTTGTCCCATACAACTACCACCTTTAATGTTTGCTGAGTAGTTGAGGTAGTTATTGCTGGGAAGCAGTGGGTGGCAAGACTGTCAGTCTTTTCCACATGCTCACTCCACTAGCCATCTCTCCACCTTCACGTGGATAAGGGAAACACCACTACGCCACTCTCTTGGTGGTTCTTCTCATTCTCACGTGGAGACGTTTTTCTTTGTTCACCTTCTCACGCGCAGGGGGTTTGGATGGTCTTCCTCACGTAGAGCTGAGTTAAGAAGGGTACGATTTATGGTTTGGGGTTCGTTCTCCCCTTTTACCTTCGATTGTTAGTCTGTGAGATGTTCACTCTTGTGCAGGGGATCATTTTCCTTTATCACCATTGTTAGACTGTGTGATGCTTGGTTACTTCATCACTGAACCGTGGTTGTTGTTCTCCTCTGATCAGTTGGGGTTGCTGTGAGTACCTACGTTGTGTGGGATGTGGCTTCATCCCCATTTTGATTGGCTGTGGTTTTTCCTTGTGATTTGGACTACCGTAGGTTGCTGTGTAATTGTTTTGGCCACGATAGGGCTAAGAATGATTCAGGTTTCGTTTCCCCTGTCAAAGCTGAAATTGTTGGTTTTACTGCATGCATGTAGTGGTTGGTCTTTGAACGGTAATGGAGTGGTGATGAGGGCTTGATTTGCTTGAAAAACCTGGTGTGTTTAGGAACCACACAGACAGATCTAGAGGACTAGTTTTCTTCTCCACAACCCCTAAATAGCACTGGAAGGGAGGTCAGGGCCTGAGGGACCGCGTTACAGAGAAAGGACTGGTTTCCTTGTGTTGGGTCTATGTGGGTGTTCTAAAAGTCAGGATAGTTCTGGTGTAGGTGTCCCTATCTCTTTCAGGAGCTCACCAGCTTATCATTTAGCCTTTCCCAGCTCCTGGATGGCCTGATAAACCCAACTATGTTGGCTTCGTTGAACTGGGTATCCTTGTTGTGTTGATTATCCTTGGCTAGGTGTAAGTCTGCTAGTTCCTTATTCCTTGGGGAATCATGCCTGGCTTGGGGGTGGCAGCGTTGCTGAGAGATTAAGGAGCACACTAGCCTATGGTTGGGTGGAATGTTGCAGCAACATAGCTGGTTGCGGGAAAGTTATCATAAGATAAGTATTCTTGATTAATAAGTTTTGTAATTGTATTTACTGTTAATGAATTATGATGATGGACATGTTGAATGTTGAATTGTATTTGAATGAATGTTGTTTTGCTTCCGCTATGTACGTGGATGATTATGCATCATAGTATGATTTATGTTTTGAAGTATCTTGGCCTCAACATTATGTGTATGTATGTTCATGATTATGGGGCTAGATGCCCGTATGATTGGTGTAAAGTAGCATCCTCTTTCTTGGTCGGAGGGTCGGGGACGTTAAAAAATGGTATCAGAGAAAAGGTTGCAGCATGGGCCTGAATGGGCCATGAAAGATCAGTTAGCAGAGGTAGGTTGCCTTCTGCCCAACAGAAATAAGGAAAACTCTAAACTTCCAAAAAGAAATTTTGTTTAAGTGTGGAAACCATTGGCTCATTGAAAGACTAAGTGTGAAGCTCTCCTGATGTAGCGGCTCACCTAGTCAGAAGGTCACCCGAACGTTGGAGGAAATTGTGAAACTCCTCTAAGTGTTCGTCGGTCGTTGGTGAAAGATAGAGGACATGGGAGTTGCAGTTTTGGTGGAGATCCGTTGAAGACCACTGAAATGCCAATTCTATTTAGTCAAAAGGACATCCGAGGATTGACTGTCGATGATCGGCGAAGATTAGATGAGGGAACCACTGATGAACTACATCGAAAAAAATTAGCTGATTGTGCACCCGCCGTTGCTACACTCTAAGACACTATCCACCCAATGGATAGTTTTTATGACAACCAATGCAGTAGAAGACAAGGCAGAAATTTCTTGAATTTTTTTTCTAAGGCACGAGATCATCGGTGATAGGAAAAGATTAGCTGTTGGGATCGCCGATGACTAGAATATGGGATCATCAATAAGTAGAGGATGAGGCTGTCGAAAGCTAGTGAAGTGGATCGACGAAAATTAGTGGAAGGAAGAGCTGATGCAAAGAAGAAAATTTTTGAAATTTTGTTTAAGTGTTGAAAACCATTGGCAATCGGTGGAAGTTAGTTGATGAGACCACCGAGGGACGTCGTTGGAAAATATTAGTTGTTCGAGCATCCACCATTGCGGCTGTCTAGTGGAATAATATTCTAATGGATAGAGGCCCTGACCGCTGATGCCGCAGCTACTAGTTGCTCCAACCGTTGATCGAAAAATTTTAGTCGATGAGGCCGTCGATCAGAAAAGATTTACGGATGGCGGGCCGCCATTGCAGCTGCCCATGGAACTAATCGCCCGATGCCATAACAATTAACATTCTAATTTCTGATATGCTATCATCGAAAAATATTAAGGGATGAAACCACCAACATAGCGGATCCATAGTGGTTAAATTGTCCGACGCCGCAGGTGCTAATTGCTCCGACCACCGATAGGACGGTGGCCCACAGAAGACACATAAATTTCGTTGGCCGTCGTTACGGAAGTCTAGAGAACTAGCTGGCCAATGCACAATGCACCCAATCACCGATGAAGGCCGAAGTTCTGAAATAGCGAAAAATGTTAGCTGTTTTACCGCCGATGGATAGCCCTTGGCACCATCGATGAAATCCGGAAGCTTAGACCACTACAGGCCTGATACGCCAGAGAAAGATAGATGGACGGATAGCCAAAGTATAGAGGAAAAAATTAGTGGTCAAGGCCGCCGAAACGATGGAACGTTAGTTGGGATGAGACCCGATAGGGAGAAGGAAATTTTGGGGGTTTTCAAAGAGATTTTCTCTACAAATTTCAACCATTTTTCGGGGGGGATTTTTAGTAGACTGTCAGTGGATTATAGGGCTGAACAAGAAGAGAGAAAATTTTGTGTTTTAGCAAAAATTTTATTTTATGAATTTCCAAAAGAGGAAGGTAAGTAGTTCTGATTTCTTTTAATGATATGCATCTAACAGTTTGCTACTAACACGTTTGCAGAATTATAGACTAATCCAAGAGAAGTATTCCAGGTAGAATAGTGTGGTAAAGAAAGAGGTGGTTCAGTCATGAGAACCCATGATGGGTATGATGCTCTGGATTCCTATGAACATGGAAGAGATGCCATGGGATAAAATGTTCGTAATGGAAATGATGACATAGAGTCTAATGGAAGGAGATTCCAAGAGACACCATCAGATGTTGCAGCCACCATGAGAAGCTCGATTAAATCCTAGGAAGAGCAGCATCAGTTGAATGCTTCCATGTTGCAGAGTTTGACAGACTACTAGAGAAAGATAGATTTTGGACAAGGTATAGCAAGACCAGAAGGAAGTAAGAGAAGCACTAGGAGGAAGAGAAGGACTTCCAGTGGTTCATTTGACTCTGAAGAATCTAGTGGAGATATAAGTTCATCTTCTCGTAAAAGTAAAAGAAGAAGACACCATAGGGATCGCTCTCATGATGAATTTAAGAAGACTAAACCTCCTACATTTGATGGTGAGATAAAGACTGGACAAGAGGCTGAAGCTTGGCTTCTTGGGATAAAGAAATAATTTCAAGTGCAATATTATTCAGGAAACATGAAGGCAAGAGTTTCCAAATTCAATCTAAATGGAAGAGCATCCATCTGGTGGGAACACTTCAAGCAAGTAAAGAGGATGAGTGAAAGGAGAATGAAGTGGAAACAGTTCAAGAAGTATTTCAAGCAGAAATACCTCTCTGACAGGTATTATGATGACAAGATTAGGGAGTTCCATGAGCTGAGATTGGGACAGTAGACCATGGATGAATATGCAAACAAGTTCTTGGAATTGTTGAGGTATGTCTGGTACATCAAAGATGAAAACGTTGAGGTCCAGAGGTTTTTGAGTGGATTTCCTTAGTCTTAAAATGATAGAATTGATTTTTATGAACCAAGAAATCTTGAAGAAGCCATAAGGAAGGGTAAGTATTGCTATGAGAAAAGAAAAGGTAAGATTGATTACCATAAGGCATGGAAGGACGAGAAGAATGAGAAGTTTGAACAAAGAAGGAAAGGTTTCAAACCTTCTAGATTTAGGAATCAACAGAAGTAGCCATCCCTAGATGCGAGTAATCCAGTTGGAGTGACAGGTGGAAAGCCTAAAGATCCACCACAGAATAAAGGTCCACTCAAATGTTGGAAATGTGAAGGACCCCACTTGCGCAGATATTGTCCACTTGAGAATGAAAGTGCAAGGCCAACTTATAACATTCAGGAAGCAGAAACAATGGGTCAAGTAGCAAGGGCAGTCCCTACAATTTGTGAAGCACTGGAGGACCGCCAGGTAGATCACCAGTTACCTGTGGTTGAAGTAGCAGGTAAGATTGTTGAACAATCTGTTTCTATTTTGATTGATCCTGGTTCTACTCACAGTTATATCACTCCTAGGGTAGTGGAGATTTGTTCTTTTAAAAAGGTCAAGCATAGAAAATCTTGGTTAGTTCATCTAGCCATTGGGACTAAGAGAAAGTTCAGTGAAGTGGTAGAGAAATTTCCATTGGCTATGAATGGATTGATCACTTATGTGGATCTAAATGTTCTACCGCTTGGTTCCTATGATGTTCTAGTTGGGATGGATTGGTTAGAAGCTCACCGAGTGAAGATTGACTGTTACAAAAAGAATTTTTAATGCATAAATGAAGAAGGAAACCCAGTAGTGGTGAAAGGTATTCCAAAGGTAATTTCAGTAAGGAAAGTTTCAGCAATGCAATTGAAAAAGTTCCGTAGGAAGGGTTGCCAGTTGTATGCAGCTCATATTCTGGAACCAACAGGAGATGAAACTCCCAGGCTGGAAGACTATCAGATGTTATAGGAATTCAAAGATGCATATCCTGATGAGATTCTAGGGCTTCCTCCAAAAAGGGACATTGATTTCACAATTGAACTTGTGCCAGGAGAAGCACCAGTGTCCAAGACACCCTACAGGATGAGTACACTGGAGATGCTAGAGTTGAAGATGCAATTGCAAGAGTTGTTGGAAAAGAAGTATATCCGACCGAGTGTGTCTCCTTGGGGAGCACCGGTTCTGTTTGTAAAGAAGAAAGATGGTACACTCCGATTGTGTATTGATTATAGACAGTTGAACAAGGTTATTGTGAAGAATAAATATCCTTTGCCTAGGATTGATGACCTCTTTGATTAGATGAGAGGAGCAAAGGTATTTTCCAAGATTGACTTGAGGTCTGGTTACCATCAAGTGAGGATAAAAAATGAAGAAATTCATAAGACAGGCTTCAGGACAAGGTATCGGCATTATGAGTTTGTGGTGGTACCATTTGGTCTCACAATTGCACCAGCTACATTTATGTGCCTTATGAACAGTATCTTCAGTAGATATTTGAACAAGTTTGTTCTTGTATTCCTTGATGACATTCTTGTTTATTCTAAGAATGAGGAAGAGCATGAAGAGCGTTTGAAATTGAAATTGCAATTTCTCAGGGAGCATCAGTTGTATGCAAAACTGAGCAAGTGTGACTTCTACAGAGATAGAATTCAGTATTTGGGTCACATTATCTCAGAAGAGGGTATATCAGTAGACCCTGAGAAGATTGAAGCCATTATGAGTTGGCCTACTCCAAGAAATGTGACGGATGTAAGATCTTTTATGGGACTTGCAGGATACTACAGGAGATTCATTGAAGGGTTTTCCAAGGTTGCACATGCCATCACTTCTTTGCAAAAGAAGGGGATAAAGTTTGAATGGAATTCAAAGTGTGAAGGAAGCTTCCAGCGGTTGAAGGATCTTCTCACCAATGCACCAGTATTGAGAGTTGCAAACCCAGAGAAACATTTTGTGGTATGTACCGATGCATGCAGACAAGGGCTTGGAGGAGTCCTTATGCAGGACAACCATGTGATATGTTATGAGTCAAGAAAGATAAAGGAACATGATAAGAACTATGCCACTCATGACATCAAGCTTGCAGCCATAGTACATGCTCTCAAGATGTGGAAGCATTACTTGATGGGTAGAATATTTGAACTCAGAACAGATCACCGTGGACTGAAGTATTTGTTTGATCAGCCTACTCTGAATGCTAGGCAAGCATGATGGCTGGAATTTTTATGTGAGTTTGATTTCAAAATCAAACACATAAAGGGAAAAGAAAATAAGGTAGCTGATGCACTCAGAAGGAAGATGCGAGAAATGCATGTGGAATCTCTTAGTATTTGCCAATCATATTTGAGGCCGCAGGTTGTTAATCATGTTGCTGGAGATGAATTGTATGAGTAGGTAAAAGACAAATTGCAATAGCAAAGTCTTGAGAAGAGGTATAAGGGCTATAAATTGGAAGAAGATGAACTTGTTACTTATAAAGGCAGAATTTATATTCCGAAGGTAGAAGACCTGAGCAGATTATTTATGGATGAAATCCATCAAGCTCCGTATTCTGGTCACCCAGGATATCAGAAGACAATTGCTACAACTAGAAAGCAGTTCTTTTGGCCAGGAATGAAAAAGGACATGGCTGAGTACATTTCAAGGTGCATGAAATGTCAATAGGTAAAGGTTGAACATCAACATCTAGCAGGCTTGTTGCATCCTTTGCCAGTCCTGGAATGGAAATGGGAAGTTATTTCCATGGATTTTATTATAGGATTGCCGATGACTTGAAGACAACACGATTCCATCATGGTTGTGGTAGACAAGTTGACAAGGGAAGCGCATTTTATACCGTTGAAGTCTACATATAAGACTGATGACATTGCAAAGATATTCATGAAGGAGATTTTCAAATTGCATGGATTGTCGAAGGAAATAGTCTTTGACAGAGATTCCAAGTTCACCTCCAATTTTAGGAAGGGGTTGTTTGCAGATTTGGGTACAAAGCTAAACTTCAACATTGCATACCATCCTCAGACAGATGGGAAGATAGAGCAATTTAATCAGGTACTAGAAGATATGCTTCGCATGTACGTGATGGACAAACCAACCGAGTGGGAAGATTACTTACACTTGGTAGAGTTTGCTTATAACAATGGATAGTAGGAATCCTTGGGGATGAGTTTGTACGAAGCTTTGTATGGAAGAAGGTGTAGGACACTAGTGACTTGGGATAATCCAGTGAACAAGATTGTGCTTGGACTAGAATTGCTCAAAGAAATGGAGCAAGAGGTTGTAAAGATCAGGCAGAATTTGAAAGCAGCACAAGACAGACATAAAAGCTATGCAGATAAGCATAGGAATAACATAGAGTTTAGTGTTGGGGATCATGTGTACCTCAGAGTGAGGGAAAATAAGAGTTCCTTGAAGCTTGGGAGTTGTGCCAAGCTAGCACCAAGATATTGTGGGCCATTTGAAGTGCTTGAAAGAATAGGGCCTGTTGCATATAAACTTGCATTGCCTGCTAGTACTAGAGCTCATAATGTTTTTCATGCTTCCTTGCTTAATAAATATGTACATGATCCTAACCATGTGATAAATTGTGATGTGATTCAGGTGGAACCTGAGGGAGAGTTCCAAATCGAGCCAATGTGTATCCTCAACAGGAAGGTCACAATGCTCCGGAACTGAGCCATAGGGTAAGTAAAGGTGTAATGGGAGCACTACGGACCTGAAGAGGCTACATGGGAGCTGGAGGATTCCATGCGATTGGCATATCCATTTTTGTTCAATTATGCGAAACATTGAGGCGATACCAGTGTAGCATTTTGTAAAGCACCGAGGACAGTGCTATTGAAGGGGGAGGGGAATGTAACATCCTTGGTTTTGACCCCAATGCATTAAATATACATGATACATTTATTGTAAGGAATCATGGTGAGGGGCTAAAGCCAAAGGCCCCACCATCGATTTGGTTATGTTATGTTCCGGAATGGAATTGTCACCGATGGTATATCTGGACAGATGACACATATTAACATTGTGGCATCTTGTAACTATGCATTTTAATTTAATAACTCCAACCAACTATGTTCACTGCAACCAAATTGAAAAGGGCATGATTTTCTAAGGATAAGGAGGGGGGTGAATGTTAAACCTTGAGCCCATGGGGGGAAAATCCATGTGTCACCACCTTGTTTATTTTGCTCACCTTCCCTTGTCCCATCCAACTACCACCTTTAATGTTTTCTGAGTAGTTGAGGTAGTTATTGCTGGGAAGTGGTGGGTGGTAGGACTGTCAGTCTTTGCCACATGCTCACTCCACCAGCCATCTCTCCACCTTCACATGGGTAAGGGAAGCACCACTACACCACTCTCTCAGGGGTTATGCTCATTCTCATGCAGATACTTTTTTCTCTATTCACCTTCTCATGCACAGGGGGTTCGGATGGTCTTCCTCACGCAGAGCTGAGTTAAGAAGGGTGCAATTTTTGGTTTGGGGTTCGTTCTCCCATTTTCTCTTCGATTGCTAGTCTGTGAGATGTTCACTCTCGTGTAGGGGATCGTTTTCCTTTCTCACCATTGTCAGACTGTGTGATGCTTGGTTACTTCATCACTAAACCGTGGTTGTTATTCTTCTCTGATCAGTTGGGGTTGCTATGAGTACCTACGTTGTGTGGGCTGTGGATTCATCCCCATTTTTATTGGTTGTGGTTTTTCCTTGTGCTTTGGACTACCGTAGGTTGCTGTGTAATCATTTTGGCCACAATAGGGCCAAGAACGATTCAGGTTTTGTTTCCCCTGTCAAAGCTTAAATTGTTGGTTTTGCTGCATCCATGCAGTGGTTAGTCTTTAGATGGTAATGGAGTGGTGATGAGGGCTTGATTTGCTTGACAAACCTGGTGTGTTTGGGAACCACATAGATAGAGCTAGAGGACTGGATTTCTTCTCCACAACCCCTGAATAGCACTGGAAAGGAGGTCAGGGCCTGAGGGATTGCGTTGCAGAGAAAGGACTAGTTTCCTTGTGCTAGGTATGTGTGGGTGTTCTAGAAGTCACGCTAGTTCTGGTGTAAGTGTCCCTAGCTCTTTCAGGAGCTCACTAGCTTAGCATTTAGCCTTTCCCAGCTCCTGCATGGCCTTATAAACCCAACTGTGTTGGATTGGATGAACTATGTATCCTTGTTGTGTTGATTATCTTTAGCTAGGTGTAAGCCTGCTAGTTCCTTATTCCTTGGGGAATCATGCTCGGCTCGGGGGTGGAAGCGTTGCTGAGAGATTAAGGAGAACATTGGCCTATGGTTGGGTGGAACATTGCAGCAACGTAGCTGGTTGCTGGACAGTTCTCATAAGATAAGTATTCTTGATTAATCAGTTTTTCAATCGCATTTACTATTAATGAATTATGATGATGGACACGTTGAATGTTGAATTGTATTTGAATGAATGTTGTTTTGGTTCCACTATGTACGTGAACAATTATGCATCGTAGTATGATTTAATTTTTGAAGTATCTTTCCCTCAGCATTATGTGTATGTATGTTCATAATTATGGGGCTAGATGCCCGTATGATTGGTGTAAAGTACCATCCTCTTGCCCGGTCGGAGGGTTGGGGACGTTACAATAGGATTCTTACTTCGATTCAAAATTTCTTACTAGCCTCACCTTTCCGTTCAAGTTGTGGCTGCATTTTCCTATATCCCACTTGCACTTATTATCTTGATGTCAACTTCCATGCTTTTTCCTCATTATACAAGCCCTCATCTCTATTCTCATCACCGCTCAACCTTGTACCATTTTCTCGTCGGAACTTGACACCTTTTACATAGAGGAGATGCTCCTTGAGTGTCCTTATCTTTCTCATGTTCTGTGCACTATTCTCAGGCATTTTCCTCATGCTTGAAACTATTTTTTCATACTCATGACACCCATCTCCTCTCATTTAGAGCATTCTTCCATCTTTCCTTTGAGCTTGTTAAAAACAGTAAGGAGGCCATGAGTTGACTTTTCTAGGATCGTTAAAACTTTATGTGAAAGATACATGGAGTTATATTTAAGCTCTAGTCTGACTCCTTAAACATGAATAGATTTTTGAGTTTTCTTGTTCATTCAAACTCATTAAAGGAGTTGAAAGATCATCCACATAGGTATACGTTTAACCCTTTTTTAGAACATATGGATTACTTACGAAAAATGAATACTCTAGTTCATTTTGGTTAGAAGAATATTCCTAGGTATAGGTTTATCTCCTTTTTGGGCTCCAGACACTAACCTTATGAAAAAGGAACCTGTTTGAGCTAACTTTTTCTTTTTCATTCTTTGTTTTAAACCATGAAAAAATTTCAAGCGTTCTTTATGCTATTTTCATGCTCGCTTCAACTTTAGGACAAAATCATCAAGTGATATTGTTTTCCTTCATGCTCGTTAAACTAAAGCGTTGTGCTTGTTTTTCAAAGTAGCATCAGTATGGTGATAGTTTACCCCTTTTTTGGACCTTTTCAACTAATTACGAAAAATGAATACCTTAGTTTTGATGAACTAAGAGATTTATCATTTGGATTGTTTTATACTTTTTTTAGACTTTGGAGACTAACTTTACGAAAAATCCCCCCCAGAGTCTTTGGCATTTTCAGACTCTCAAATTGTGAAAACATCATCGAGCATCCACTAATTCGGGCTCGTAAAATCCACGGATCGGTTCTTTATCAAGCATTGTTCTATCTCTTCTTCAAGCTTGATCAACAATGAAGAAGGTCCTGAGTTTTATTTCTTGGACTCATTAAACCTTTACAAGAAAGAAGGAAAGATAATTCTTTCCAAATGTATTTTATATAATGGCAATGAGTCTTGTCTCATTGAAAAAAGAACCAGTTTGAGTCTATCAACAGTTGGTCTCTAGTTTTTGAACTTAGGATTAAACTTGGTCTCGGAGTTATTACTCCTCTGGTCGGTTACTTTTCCAATCATATGGAGAATCTGTCAGTGTCTCCTACATTGCATATTTGTATCGTTGGTCCCTTTGTGTCTAAATCTGCCTAAGTCATGCTTGTGTTGTACTCATTGTTTAAGGATAAAACTTATGTCGGCCATTCTACAGTTTCCCTAAACTTTTGTGTTGGCCACTCCCTGGTATCAATTCATTACATCAATTCTTTGAAGGTCCTTGTTGAAAAAATTTGTGTCGGTTCCAAATCCAATTAGTCTCTAATTTCCCTCATGTTGGATGATGGAGCATGCCTTAATTCCTTCCTTCTAGTGGAAATGTTCCTATCGACTTCAACACATCTTGCTTTGGGAATGAGATTTAGAGTTTATCATAGTACCTTGGGGATTGTAGTCATCAATGGTAGTTTCCCTCTCTATTGGGTAACATGAATAATTTAATATCTCCTGCTCAATGTATTCTTCAGGTGTTCGAATGCAAGACCATTTAATCACACTTGTTAGAACATTCTAGGTATCTTGGGGACCATTTTCACAACTGGCAGTTTCCCTCACATTTGTTAACAATATTCATCAGTGGCCGGTAATCAAACAATTTCCTCCATATTCCACTTTAGATCCTCTATTCACATGGTTAGTGTTAGTGCCAGAAATTGTTCTCAGACTACTAAAGAACAAGCCAACACAATCTCAATAAATAAAAATAAGTAAAACGGGTTTTTTAGGGTTTTGGTTGTGCAGTTTGTAAACAAGAGGGTAAAAACTCATAAGGCTAAGACAAAAAATAAATCATGCAACAATGAAATATTGAGATGTATCATATATGAAACATAAACCAGAACAACATAAGCACATTACCGAATTTCATCCATAGCTCACAAGAATTCCATGAGAAATAACCTTAAACAAGAAATGGATTTATAAACTAAGTGATTACACTAATAAAAAATGAAACCAGCAGATAAGATAAAAGGGCTTATAGTTTTCATATATACCATAATCAGTAATCCAAAATACATACGAGTTTCTGAAACTTAGTTCTGTATAATAGCTAAAAGCCTCCCCTTGTACAAAAATTCGAACCCCCTATCATTCTAAGGTCTTACTTTTATCTTAGTTACCAAAAACAGTTACATAACTGAAAAACTATTTTTTAGGTCATACCATTGAATCACTTAAAAAAATAAAGTCATTCATACTAAACTAAATTCTTTACAAAAATTAACTAATAACACCTATCATTTAAAGCATTTTACAAATCTTTAGCAGCCTCTTCCAAAAGGGCTATCCACTCCAATGCTTGAGTCTTTTTTTTTTGATGATTAGCTTCTAGGTCTTCGACTCTTTTTGAAAGCTCCTGATTTTGTTGTGTTATGTCTTGAACAATTTGCTCCAATTCTGCACACAGACTTTGTGTCTGTCTTTTTCTCTTCAAAGATTCCTTAGAGACTACAGTTAACTCTTGGTAATGGCTATTGACCTCTTCTAAATCCTCTCTTAATCTTCTATTAGCAACTACTAACCCTTCATTTGTTTCATGTAGGAATTCTATCTGATACTTATATTATTTGATGCTTCTCTGTAAGTTCTCATTCTATGAATCAATACATTGTCCTTCTGAGGCTGAATGCATTCCTTCTGGCATCCAAGGAATATTCAATTTCTTAAATATCTCCTCATCCTCCTCTTGCTGCTCTATCATAGTTACAGGAACCCCTGGAGACTCATTAACTTCAAAACTGCATTGAGATGATGGTTTTGCAATCTTTTCTTCCTCTGCACAAAAACTTGTCATGACTGAGTGTTGCTTCATTAAATCATCTTGATGATGGCCTAAAGTTACTTTCCTTAGAACCTATTTTAATATCTTTGAGATTTTAGTTTCAATTAAGGCTGAATTATCATTTAAAGTAACTTGTTTCTTACCTTTCATCTCTTTTACATCCAAACCTTCATCCTCTTCTAACTCTTCTTGGGAAGAAGACTCTTCTATCACTGTGATTTTCTTCTGAGATAACTTAGGGCTTAACAAATTTTCCATGTTCAATCTCAATTTATTCTTGGGTTTGGTCTTAGGTCTCCAACCTACCCCAATTTATGCTCGCATGCTCAAAGTTTTTCCTAGGTGATTTATGGCTGCTAGCTGAAACACCTTTCTTTTGACTCCTTGTGACACCAACTTCTCTTTAGACTGTTCCTGTAAATATTGTACACTGTCAGCCCTAGCTTCATCAATCAGTGGGCGTTCCTTACTTTCTGACTGTACTCCTGTAGGGACATGTTCTTGTTCTAGCAAACTTTCATCTACTCCCTGATTTACTTTTTCATGAAGGCTATCTTCTACATGATCTAAATCTTGCATTTGAACCTTAGATATTTCATCTTCATCAACTTTATTCTATTGTTGATTTTCATCATTTTCATCCCTTTTTGTCACAGAATTTCCTTGCACACTATCTTCTTCTGCTTCAACTATGACCTTTTTCTTCAATTTATTGACTAAATTCTGTGCTTTGTTCATTTGTCTTTTCTTTGATTGGTCTTCTTTCTCAGATTGAAACCCATACTAGAATAGAAAATAGTCCTAGGTCTTTTCCTTCTTTTGGAGCACTGTACTTATGATTAAGTTTTTCAGACCATGATGAAATATGGACTGTTGAGTATGATATTGATGCTCTTTTACTCTGCTGGACATCTTTTTCAGACTCTTTAGGAAAAAGAAAGGAAGGTTCATCTTTGCTTCATGATTTAGATGTTGCAGAAACCTGAAATGGTATTTAAACACAAATGCATATCTACCTTCACAAGTTACATAGCTTTGCAGAATTTTAATTGGTTCTCTACACTCTGGTTTGAACTTCTGTATATGCACTCCTTAACCCCAGTCTACAACAAGATTTGGAAGCAAGTAATTCTATGAATTAAAGGTAAAAGGTACCTTTTTGAACCAATATTCACCTTCATCAAGAATGCATGTAGCCTCTGCTATTAGCTCTCTAGTCGGCTCAATCTTTAGGGTGTCAAAAGTAACTATGTCATTGTCCAATCCCTGAGCAAATTTATATGAAAATTCTGTGTGATGTACATCAATATTCTAAAAATAATTCAGCCATCCTACCTCTGAAAATAACCTTGCATAGTCAGGTAAAGCTTGAACCCTAGACATATCTGAGGGTTCATCCCTATTTGTTTTCCCACTCCTCTTCATTCTAGATGATTGATCTTAATTGTGCTTCCTTCAATAAAGAGTTTAACACTATTCGAATGTTTGCAAATTTAACAGTCAATCATATGCTTAGAAAATTAAACCCTTGACATGAATTTTATTTCTCAAACTGATAATTATTTTGACCCTACTAACATAAAAGATTTGACATTGAGCAAAAAATGAGTTTATGAACTGGCATTATTAGTTAATATCAATAACTAATCCTCTGTCAATGTGAACCCAAACGCATGGAACATGTCAATAATTTTCTTCATACTTGTTTAAATAATGGATTCAGTTGCTAGAAATATGCTTTCCTATCTTCCCGGGTGTCCAATATTCTTCTTAAGTCTATCTCTAGCTTCCACGACAGTGCTAAACAGTTACCCTGCAAACCCTAAATAGCCAACCTTCTTCAATCTTCAACCACAAACTGCCAGGTCTTCAAATGGTTTCTATGATCTTCATGCATTCAGGGAAGGCATAGCTGATAGCGAATTATCCTCGTTGTGCATAATCATTATCATGCCACTATCCTATATCTTCTAACCTTCGGACAACCGCAACTCACCCAAATGATTCTTTTCCTGATCTCACAACACTTGTCACAATGATTATTGTGGCTGAAAAATGTATTAAACTCGTCGACAGGTGTGAAAGACTTCTCTTATGTGCAAATTTTGAAAATTACGAGCCAAAATCATGACTTTTAAAATAGCACGATTTTCTTGTAGCGCCCTTGTTTACCTTTTCTGAGCTTGCAGTACAAGAATATATGTTTTAACAAATTTTTAACCAAAACTCATAGCAAGGGGTTAAACTTTAGTTAATAGTTTTGAATAAAACTTGATGATATTCTTTTAGAACCTTTAAGTCATATATACATTCTACAATCCCCTAAAAACCATGAAATTCACTAAGTAAAACCAAAATTAAAAAAACACCTATTAAATCAATTATAAGTATAAGCCTGAAATCAAAGAAAAATTTAAAAGAAACTAAAGTAAAAACTTTAAAATAAAAAGAAAAACCATACTTTAAAAACAAGCAAATGCTTTAAAATGAGAAACAAAAATAGGCTATAACATCTGGCTCCTTGGTTGACTCTTCCTTGAGTATGCCCCTTATTGAAGATCGCAAAGTTGTGAATGTTTATACCAAAGTGTCTTGTATCGGATCCGCTCTTCTGAATATGATCTTGATACTATTGTTTCTTGGAGACAGGTGTAACATCCCCGATTTTGACCCCGATGCATTAAATATAGATGATACATATATTGTAAAGAATCATGGTGTTATAGCCCAAAATGACACATCTCTGCCTGTGACCACTTTTCCATGATTTCGTCGCATGTCGGCACTTCATGAAAGTCACTGAAAAAACACCTATCTTGAGTTCTGTAACTCTGTTTGACCTCATTTCTACGCCGTTGGAAAGGTATTTCAGTTAGCTAAAACTTTCCAGAAGACACCAAAGTCCGAAAATGCCCAGAAATACCTTAAAAATGCATTTTTTTGTGTATGCGCGACTCTCCTTATGTGCAACCCGCGCATCATGCACGACTCTTGTGTTTAGCAAGTCCCCCATGCATATATTTGCGGGTTTCTCTTGTGTAAACTTGCGTATCATGCGCGGGT
>LPNX010261800.1:42322-66499 GCA_001517045.1 Pseudotsuga menziesii | reverse complement strand
AACTTCTTCAACAACTTCAAAAGAAATGTCAAGTCAAACCATCACCAAGCAACAAGTGTGCCATATCAAGGCTTCAAGCTCCAACTTACCACATGCAAGAGCATGCTCATAACCCTGTCCAAAGGTTCCTTGACCCCATCAAGCCACAAATGACCACATAATGGGTCATTTGGCCCGTTTGGTGTCCAATGCCCATACCATACCATGTCATCAATCCCTTATCTTGCCTTTGTCTCCTTTGTCATTAATGGGTGTCATCAATGACAACCTATGCTCAACAAAATCCCCCTTTGTCATTGATGGCAACCTTCTTCAATTACCCTCCCCCTTTGACATTCATGACAAAGGGTCAAATACTGAGTTATTAAAAGCTTCACAATGCCCAAACACAAAAAATGATTTTTGGAATATTGGGATCATGCTGAAGTGTTGGCTCCTATGCCATCTCTCCCCGTGTCAATCAACACTCTTATTCTGGCTGCCTTTGTCGTTGTCAAGGTACTGTCAATATACTTACCAATGTCCTTTTTCTCTTAAATCACAAGTCTGCTTTTTAATTTGCTTCTTCTTGCGCTGCAGATCTGATCGTCTTATCATGACATCATTTCATGTCTTGCAGATTAAGAATTAGACCACTTTTTGATATATCAAATGTAGATTCTCTTGGAGATTGATCATACTTCACATTCCTTTGCTTATTACTATCATCACAAATAACTCTATACAACCCAAGTTTTGTGCTTTAGAATGCTCAACAAGAAATGTGAATATGGTCCAAAAGCACTGCCAATGTTAATTCTGCTGCAAAGCTTCAACAAACCATCTCAAAATAAGGATTTAAACCTTCATCCAAACTGTTTTTTGACCAAACTTTAGATCACACCGTTTCGTTTTTTGGGAGGACTCTTGTAGGTGTCAGGCAGCCCCCAAAACTCAGTCTATATAGCAACCCTTGCTATGTTCATATCAACCTTTCATAGTAGACTAACAGCAAGTTCTCAACCAGTTTTGTGAAGTGCATTCTACGATTTCCAAATTGTGGTCAAGTGATATTACATTGTCCTTAATCCTTTGCCGGGCTGCATATTTGATGGTTCTGCCTCTGTTTTAACTGTCATGCATGAGTTCTATGCTTGAAAGTCTGAGATGAGAGTTCCTTCAATCAGCTGATAAGTGGACTTTCCTCTTTTGTTTAAATCTACAAGTTGGTCATTTCGTACTGGAGTGAATATGTCCTCATCAATAGTATGCAGTACTATCTGCTGTTCACACTATTCCATTTCTTATTCTTGTCCATGTACCAAGTACCCTGTTGTCATCATGGACTTATGCTGCACTTGAAATCTGTTGTTCTATAGTTCTGATATAAGTGATGACTGAGCTCAGAAGTATGTTGTTGTTTGGAAGGTCACTGCTGCAAATGGATTTTATGGGTCCTCTGCCCCTGAGCTTGAGCTTGGTCTTTTATACTCACAAAAACAATCTAAAGATGGTTCCATACACTTCTCATTTTGGGTTCATCACCTTCTTCTCCGATAGTCATGGATTTCAAATCCTTTTTAGCGATAAAGAATGTTTCTTATTATGTCCATGAGCCTGAGATATCAATTAGTCTTTTAACTTGGTTCGTCAATAACTCATAAGTGAGCTTTCAAAGTTCCTCAATCTTTTCATCCTCATTGGCTAATGTACAGAGAGCTCTTCTAATTAGGTCTATAACCACTGGCTTGAAATTTGCTTCAAGTGTCTGCAATAATCTTCAAACTTACAACAACCAAATTGAAAAATGTGCCCACTTGTCTTCCACCAAGTCTAAAACACTTAAGGTGAGGACCTCTTCAACCAATCCTAGCATTGTGTTGGCAGATTTGTGGGAGGATTATTGTTGTTCAGACATAGAGATTTGCTGCTTGGATTGGCCAAAAATATCCACACAAATCAGTTAATAGTTCCTGCAAAAGAGCTCCTTCAAGTAATGTGTTTTAAGTCTTGAGAACTGTTCCCACCCAGCAGTCATAAAGCTCTTTCATTAATCTAGGTCCTTTTCCTTCATTCCTTGACCAAGAGTATTCCTGTGTAATTTCATTCTTGCCACTGCGGAGACCCACTTCTGCTCACCGACCTAATCCTTGGTACGTATACCTCAGATTTGTTAAAGCCTCTTCTCTGTCTTGATCAAACAAACTTTATTCTTCACAAGGATATTTTCTGATTTAATACCAAATGCTCAGTCCTCAAATTTCCTTTTACACAATCCTTATTTCTTTGATTTAGCTCTTCTGACCTTGCTTTCATAGTTATTTCCGCTGCCATTTCATATCAGGGCTTTCAAATAGTCATTGTCCTGTAGCTTCTTCATTACACTCTCCACATTATGTCTTCAACTAACCTTGATCGTTTGATCTTTGAATGCCGTGGCCAGAAACATAATCTCTTGCTCCCACTATCATTATGCCACTTCTGTCAGTGAGTCTTGTTTGCACATACTGTAGGTGCTGTTAGTATGTCTTCATAACAACCAAAATCACTGAGCTAAACTCAAAGTCTTTTGTGCCCAAAGCCAAGTGTGAGGTCTGTCCTAACAAGGAGTGAAAACCAGACATCAATGAAAGTAAGAGATCAGACCCCCAATGCACTTAGTAAAATCATAATCATTGTGAATTGCAAAAGAATGCCCAGTCACATTGTAATTAACAATGAAGCTTTCCCATAGAGTTCTTCCTCATTGAATAGTGATATCAACAACAATGGCAGCAGAAAACATGAAGATATCAGTCCCACGATTTTGATTAGAGAACATAGAATTGCACCCTCAAACTCTGTCAAAGTCTGCTCACTGCTGGTGTAAAAACTTCAGACCTATCTTTACTGTTGCTGCTGCCCCAAAGAAGGGATTAAGCCCAAAAACAAGATTATTATGCTGCTGCTGTAGATACACTTCTTTGCTTAGCTACTGCGAGTACTTTCATTGCTGCAAACACTGCGGCTGCCTCATAGCACTCACGAAAATCTCAGAGCTAGAACCATCGGAAAAAACACACAAATGAAGTATATACTTCTTGGTCATTTATAGTCATTTTTCATGATATTTTTTCTGAGCTGACTTGTCTTATTTAAAAAAAAAGTGATTTATCATTTTTTTTGTAGAAATTTCCGAGTTTTACTGCTTGCTGGTTTATGTTGACATTTCGTGATTTTCACTTACAGCCGGTTTTGCATTGGCTGTAAGTTACTTAAGAAATTTTCTGAACAATTAAACACGCAGTAAAAATCCACTAAAAGGCTGATAAACACATTTAACAGTCACACCATAACAAATATAGACTCAGAGATTTTTGGCCAATGGCCCTGGAAAAACCCACAAGGGGAAAACCAGTCAGAGAGAGAGATATTTTTTTTTCTTTTAGGAAAAATTTCAGACAACCATTTACAGTCAAAATATAACTTATCTCGACCAACGCAAATAACCCAACAGGCTGCCTTGATTTCTGTGCATGAACTGTCTCGATTTCTGTGCTATTTTCTTCTCAAAAATTTGTCGAAATAATAGTCTATATCAGTCCTCGATTTTCTGTGCCAGAATACCCTCGATTTCTGTGCCAGAACAGTCACAAAATCGTACTGTATGGACTGCATTAAATGCAGCTGTACGGCCTCAAAAACTGAGCCACAAAACTCTGCCTTTGCCTTGGGAAACGTGCCAGATTTCTTCTTCGAAATCTGTGCCTGATTTTTCCTGGAAAACCGTGCTGAAACCGTACTGTACGGCTGCAATAAATGAGGCCGTACTTCACCTCAATTTCTGTGCACAATAAATGCTGGCCGTACCTTCACCTTGAAACTTGTGCCAGCAGTTAATGATCTTGGTTTTCGTGCCACTGAAAGTCACTCTTAGCTCAGTCTGGGAATTCGTGCCCTTGCTCTCTTTCAGTTCTCTCCTATACAAAAAATGAACAAGTGAAGTGAAATGCCTCCCTCAACCCTTTTTGACTAAACCCTGAGTGGGCATCTAATCCAATGGTGGAGAAAGATCCAATCCAATGGCTAAGATTCAATGAGAGTAAAATTCACATTTATTTAAATCACTTAAATAAAATTACTCACCCACTTAAATTTATCAAAAAGTGACTTTAAGTTTATAAAGTCTCATTAAGTAGCTTTTAATGTGAGGGTCACCTTTTTCCCTCTTCTAAGTGACTTAGGCAAAAAGTCACTTAGGGAACAACTGCCTAGGTACAAAAACTAACACTCCCTCTTACCGAGGAAGGTGTTCTGCACCACTCCCAACTTATCTCTGAAGAAGACAAACTTCCCCCTCCCCAAAGACTTCGTCAGAATGTCTGCAACCTGCTCATCAGTGGATATATACTGTAGCTCAACTGCCCCTCTCTGAACGTAGTCACGGATGAAATGGTACCTGATCTCAATGTGCTTTGACCTGTCATGGAACAATGGATTCTCAGAGAGTTGAATGCAACTCTGATTGTCACAATAGATCACCGTAGGCCTAAGCTGCTGATCAAATAAATCTACCATTAACTTGTGAAGCCACAGTTCTTCACAAGTAGCCTGATTAGCTGCCATATACTCAGCCTCAGTAGAACTCAGTGTAACGGACTTCTGTTTCCGACTGAACCACGACACTGCTACCGAGCCCAAACTGAAACAACAACCGGAAGTGCTCTTCCGATCCCTCACACAACCTGCCCAGTCTGAATCTGTGTACCCAACCAAGCTGACTCCACCCGAACCCCTGTAGTCCAGACCATAATCCACTGTACCTGCAAGATATCTCAATATGTGCTTTGCAGCCGTCCAATGTACACTCCTAGGCTCAACCATGAACTGACTAAGAGTGTTCACCGCAAAACACAAGTCTGGCCTGGTATTGACCAGATACATCAAAGACCCAATGAGCTGACGATATACAGTGGGATCCACCAACTTACCCTCAGAAGCATGAAGTTGCTTCCAGTTGGTGATCATAGGTGTACACATCGGCCTGCAGTCCTCCATCCGAAATCTTTCCAGAATATCAACTGCATACTTCCCCTGTCCAAGGAAAATATGTCCAGGCTCCTGCCAAACCTCCATCCCCAGATAGTAATGCATCAGTCCAATGTCAGTCATCTCATACTCCGATGCTAGATCTCTCTTGCAATGTGCAATGAGACGCTCAGCACCTGTGATAAATAGATCATCAACATATAGCAGAAGAATGAGCGGATCTCCCCCAACCATAATGAAGTATAGGTTGGGATCAGCCCCACTCTTCTGAAATCCCATCAATGTCAAGTACGTATCAATCCTGGAGTACCAAGCTCTAGGAGCTTGCTTCAGTCCGTACAAGGCTTTTCTCAGCCTGCACACATGAGAATCTGTCCCATGGATCTCAAATCCCTGTGGCTGCTCTAAATAGACCTCCTCCTGCAGAAGACCATTGAGAAATGCAGTCTTCACATCCATCTGGTGGATCTTCCAACCCATCTCTGCTGCTATAGATATCACTGCCCTAATAGAAGATCACCGAGCAACTGGAGCAAATGTCTCATCATAGTCAACTCCCTCAACCTGTGAGAACCCTCGCGCCACAAACCGAGCCTTGAACTTCTCCACACTGCCATCCGCAGCATGCTTTATCTTGTAAAGCCATCTGGAAGTCACAACTGACTTCCCCTCTAGTCTCGGCACTATCTCCCAAGCATCATTCTTCATGATGGAATGGTACTCTTCCATCATGGCATCTCTCCATACCTGATGCTGGGAAGCCTCCTCAAATGTGGATGGCTCAGAGTCACGAAGACTCACAACAAGGGCCATATCATACCTGTCAGGCACCACACCAAGCCTGTCTGGCTCCACCATTGTCCTGATCTTCTCCTAGGGCCTACCAAATGCCTCTGCTTCCTTCAAGGTATCCTGAAGCCACTTAGGCTTCCTCTTCCTTGAAGACTGCTCCTCCCAAACTAGTCTTGGGCTCTCCTCATCTGAGGAAGTCCCAGTACCTGAAGGTCCAACACCTCGAGGACCAGTACCTGATGAACCTGTGCCTGACGATCCTGTAATCTGAGGACTCAAACCCGAACCTGTCCCTGAACCTGTCCCTGAAGTGCTAGCCACCTGAATCACAGAACCTGTAGAAGCTGTGCTTGTACCCTGTGATCCAGTCCCTCCAGAAACCTGTGGACCTGAAAGTTGTATCGAAGAAGCCTGTACCAACTGAGGTGTGGGAGTTGGTGTCTCACTCTGCTCTAACTCCCTAGACTTCCTGAAGGCTCTCTCCTCATCAAACTTCACTTCCCGCCGGACAACAACTCTCCTCTGTCCAGGTAAGTAAAGCCGATAGGCCTTCGAAGTCTCGTCATATCCCACGAATATGCCTCTCTCTGCAGTGGGATCAAACTTCGTCCTCTTCTCAGAAGGGACGTGAGAGTAAGTCAACGAGCCAAATATGCGAAAGTGGCCCACCTCAGGCTTCTTGCCTGAATACATCTCCTCAGGAGTCTTGCTCCCCACTGCCCTGTGAGGACTCCTGTTCTGCAGATAAACTGCAGTGCTACATGCCTCAACCCAAAGAAAGAAATGTAGCCCCTGATCATGAAGCATCGCTTTGGCTGCCCCCACAATCGACTTGTTCTTTCTCTCTGCTACTCCATTCTGCTCAGGAGTGTACGAAACTGTCAGCTGTCTCTGAATGCCCTCCTGTCTGCAGAATGCATCGAACTCCTTGGAGGTATACTCACCCCCATTGTCCGATCTCAACATCCGGATCTTCCTCGCCGTCTGCTTCTCCACAAGGGCTTTGAACCCTTGGAAGACTCTCAACACAAGCTCGGACTTCTTGCTCCTCAAGAAGTAGATCCAGGTCTTCCTGGAGTAGTCATCAATGAAGCTAGTGTAGTACTCAAAGCCTGTCAGTGACAAAGATGACATAGGACCGCATATGTCAGTATGGATAAGATCAAGCACCCCGGCAGCTCTCGTGTCACTGCACGGAAAAACAGTCTTGGTGTACTTTCCCAAAGCACACCCCCTGCACACATCACTTTGCTCAGTGCTAAACTCTGGTAATCCTGTAACCATGCTCCTCAACAATCTGAGAGCTGGGTGATGTAGGTGGGCCATCCTCCGATGCCAAAGCTCACATAGCTCACTGCTGCTGCTGTGTACTAAAGCACACTGTGGCTGAAACAAGAGCTTGTACAGCTTTCCACACCTGACTCCAATGTCCATGGCACTGGACATACCTGTAGCCCTGGGATACACCTGCACTCTCCCATCTGAAAAGCACACCCCAAGACCCCTGTCCTCAATGGTGGAAACTGATACAAGGTTCTTCTTCAGCCTAGGGACATACAACACATCCCTCAGAGTCATGAGACTCATCGACTCCCTCTGAAATGTGATGGTCCCCCGACCAACAGCTCTAACAATGGTGTTGTCCCCAAGGACAACCTCCACATCTCTACCTGTCTCAGATAACTCTGAGAACATTTCTCGAGCTCCAGTCATGTGGCTCGAGGCTCCGCTGTCAATATACCAAGTAGAAGAGGTGGATGGACCCCCCTGATGACCTGCCAATAATGAATGCTCTATATCCATATCCATGTCTATGCTGGTGGCTAAAGAGACACTCTCTCTCTCCATCTGTCCAGCATAAAGGGAAAACTCCCTCTGAAATGCAACACTAAACTCATCAACCTCTGCTGAGGCTGCTGTCTGCTGTCCCTGCCCCTTCTTCTTCTTCTTGCTTGGACACTGTGAGGCATAGTGCCCAAACGCCTGACAAGCATAACACTTGATTTTACTCAAGTTTTTTTTCTGCCCAGTCTGCTGCTGCTGCTTGGCCCCACCCTTCTTGGGACCCTTCTTCTTCTTGCCCTTAGCTGCCAAAGCCACATTCTCATCATCAGCCCCACTGTGAGATGTACTACCCTGTACAAGACCTCTCCTGGTCTCCTCCTGCACAAAGTCATCCCAAAGTCTCTCCCAATCAGGCAGGTTCTCTCTGCCTACTATGGCTTGCACAAAAGCACCCCAGGGCTTTGAAGCCCCATTCACTGCTGTGCGTACAAGCTCTGTAGGAGCTACCTTCTCCCCAACCGCTGCAAGTTCATCCCGAACTGCAGAAATCCTGGGAAGGTATGCTGTGACTCCCTCACCCCCATTCAT
Source organism: Pseudotsuga menziesii (assembly GCA_001517045.1). Taxonomy (NCBI): domain Eukaryota; kingdom Viridiplantae; phylum Streptophyta; class Pinopsida; order Pinales; family Pinaceae; genus Pseudotsuga; species Pseudotsuga menziesii. Next base: position 58,327 of record LPNX010261800.1, on the reverse strand, counting down.
CTTTATACTCTTGAGAACCATTTTCCTGTTCTCATTAGAACTCTCATACAAACTGGTCAAGGCTGTCCACATCTCGTGTGCCCTGTCCTTGCCTGAAATGTGAGGGATAATGTGATCTTTAATCGCATCAAGAATAATCCTCCTGGCTTTACAGTCCTGTTTGTTGAAGGCTGATAGGGATGCTGCATCTGTAGATGCGGGTATGACAATCGGATTTGCTGTAGTGTTTCTAACTACATCCGGCCATAACTCATTCTCCTCCAATAACAGTAAAATTCTGGCCTTCCACGGCACAAAATTTCCTGTCCCATCCAGCCTATCCTCCAATCTAAGTCTTGTAGCCATCTCTACACCAACCCAACAAAGTGTTGTTCATTGACAGAAGGTAAAATAACAAAATTTCTGAGTTCTGAAAAATTTCTGTGTGTCTGCAAACTATCATTGTTTTCTGCCCCCAAGCTCTGATACCATGTAGAAATTTCTGAGTTTTACTGCTTGCTGGTTTATGTTGACATTTCGTGATTTTCACTTACAGCCGGTTTTGCATTGGCTGTAAGTTACTTAAGAAATTTTCTGAACAATTAAACACATAGTAAAAATCCACTAACAGGCTGTTAAACACATTTAACAGTCACACCATAACAAATATAGACTCAGAGATTTTTGGCCAATGGCCTTGGAAAAACCCACAAGGGGAAAACTAGTCAGAGAGAGAGAGATATTATTATTTCTTCTAGGAAAAATTTCAGACAACCATTTACAGTCAAAACATAACTTATCTCGACCAACGCAAATAACCCAACAGGTTGCCTTGATTTCTGTGCATGAACTGTCTCGATTTCTGTGCTATTTTCTTCTAAAAAATTTGCCGAAATAACAGTCTATATCAGTCCTCGATTTCTGTGCCAGAATGCCCTCGATTTCTATGCCAGAACAGTCACAAAATCGTACTGTACGGACTGCATTAAATGCAATCGTACGGCCTCGAAAACTGAGCCACAAAACTCTGCCTGTGCCTTGGGAAACGTGCCAGATTTCTTCCTCGAAATCTGTGCCTGATTTTTCCTGGAAAACCATGCCCAAACTGTCCTGGAAAACCGTGTTGAAACCGTACTGTATGGCTGCAAGAAATGAGGCCGTACTTCACCTCGATTTCTGTGCACAATAAATGTTGGCCGTACCTTCACCTTGAAACTCGTGCCAGCAGTTAATGATCTTGGTTTTCGTGCCACTGAAAATCACTCTCAGCTCAGTCTGGGAATTCGTGCCCTTGCTCTCCTTCAGCTCTCTCCTATACAAAAAATGAACAAATGAAGTGAAATGCCTCCCTCAACCCTTTTTGACTAAACCCTAAGTGGGCATCTAATCCAATGGTGGAGAAAGATCCAATCCAATGGCTAAGATTCAATGAGAGTAAAATTCACATTAATTTAAATCACTTAAATAAAATTACTCACCCACTTAAATTTATCAAAAAGTGACTTTAAGTTTATAAAGTCTCATTAAGTAGCTTTTAATGTGAGGGTCACCTTTTTCCCTCTTCTAAGTGACTTAGGCAAAAAGTCACTTAGGGAACAACTGCCTAGGTACAAAAACTAACATTTTTGTGGAGTCGACTTGTCAGATTCATTTGGAGCCGACTTTACAACATTTAGTTTCTACTTTTTATCATATTAAATAAATCAACAATGATTTGTTTTATTGTGGCCATTACATAACCTATTTCCGCATTATTAGGTTTCTTTCTCATGCCATGTCATGGCCTTTAACTACCTTCTATTATGCCCGCAAAGGTTATCAAGCAATGCCCCCATTGTTGATCAAGCTTATGGGGCTCCATCTTTTTCATAGATCACCAACCAGCATGTACACTTCAAAGGACATCATCAAATCACAAATGACCACTGAATGGGTCATTTGTCCTTCTTGCCAAGCTTTCATGTCGTTCTTGCCATGTTTGTCTCCATGTCCTTGTTCCTTGTCATCTCATGTCATCAATCATTGCTTGCCATGCTTTCCATCATCAATTTGACCTTTGTCATTAATGTTGTCATCAATGACAACCATATTCATCACCCTCCAGTGGGTTTGTTGAATAATCCACCGAATCGAGGTCCCGTTCCTGCATGACTCTAGAAACCTCCATCCTATCCTTGGAGATTGCCAAGGTGGTTTGGGTACTTAAGGCAAGACCCTTGTCATTAACAAACTAGATACCACAAGGAAATATTTAGTTGGTTACTTTGCGGATGTCTTGACTTCTACTTTAAAACCCAAACATCTAGATTGGGAGCTTGCAGTTTGCATTTTGTCTCCTATTCATAGTTTTCCCAAAGGAAGCCATCATACTTTACCAGAGCCTCTCGCCTCCTCCTTGGATATGCCCAGATTCGTATCAGCTATGGATCCTTGATGGATTCATATCGTTAAGAGATACAACATGTATCTAGAGAGCCATCTCAACTTTCTAAAAATCATTGTGGTAGGAAAAATTGATGCATTTTATTGGAATATTAACTGCGCATATTCACTGATGTGTTGTAAATTTGAACTAGTTTCTTTTATTATTTTTGTTCTAATGCGGTAAGGCCATATTTATAAAATGATATTTTGCTTTTTGTTTACGATGCAATAATTGAGTCAAATAATCCTATCTAGTCACTAGATAATGCAAGGTTTATGTTTATTTCCTCATAATCAACTTTTAAGTTTTAAATGGAGTTAATATTTATGGGTTTCCCTTCTCACAGGGTGTTCTTGCACTGTGTGGAATGAATGATGGACAAGCCAAGCCTATTCTGCTTTGTTCTTGCAATGATAACAGTGTGCGCCTTTACGACCTTCCATCGTAAGTATACCTGCTCTCAAGTTCATGCCAATGGTTGTAGCGATTTTTGCATGCTTCACAGTATTGTTTTAACCTTTCATAGATGCAAATTCACGAGTTCTATCTTTCAGTAGGGGAGGTGTTCTATCTTTGAATGTTCGATCATTGTAAAAGAGGAGAACGCCCACTCAAGTATTGGGAAATTGGAATGTTTTTTTTTTCTCTGAGAACGGCAACAGGTTGGATCCTGGAATGCCTCTGGGTTGTTTCAGGGTCATTTTCTGCCCATTTTAAAAATATTTCAGGGAGTAAGAGATCTTTCACGCACTCATTTTGTAGTTCACAATGTTAATTTTTAAATTGGTGTTGAGACCGTGGATCATGCTATGCATCGATGTTATTATCTTGTTATAATAACATTTATATGTTTGTCTCAGGTTCAGAGAACGAGGCAGATTGTTCTCAAGAAATGAGGTGCGGCAATTTCAGATTGGATGTGATGGATTATTTTTCACTGGAGACGGAAAGGGTGAACTTAAAGTATGGAAATGGGCTGCCCAGACAGCTTGAGAAGGTGAGACAACCTGTAAAACTTTTGTTGCAATCAACGGCCTCCAGTTTGTGCTTCTGTGGTCACCCCTTCATGCAAAAGTGACCCATGCTCATATCTCCCACATGTGCAGCTCCTCATGTGCTCTTCTCTCACAACATACGCTGAATACATCCACTGTGCTATGATCCTATTGGCTAACGGAATGCTCTCGCTGCAACATAGCTATCTTTAGATGGCTGTAGGGGACAAGTTCATGCCATGGCCGTTGCTATTCAAATGAGTTTTGGTGGAACACAAGTACGTCTTCTGCCTTTCCATTCCACAGGATGGCACCATTTTTGGCGTGGATGTTTAAAAACTCTGCTGCAGTTGTTGTCTCACTAGTATCAGTGGCAAACACATTTTATTCCGCTTCCATGGACCACACAAGAAGAGTAATTTTCTTTGCTTCTTCTCCACTGCTTTTTTTTGTTTACACAATAAGATAAAAACTTTTCCTTAAACTAGTCCAGTTTAGAAATAACCGCGCTCTGAATAAACAGTGTCTTCCTTGCGAGTTTTAATGTTTTTCATGCACCTGCAATTCTAGAAAATGCATGTCTCTGATTTCAGATGATTTGATATTTGACATTGTGTAAACAAATCCACAGGTTTGGGACCTGCGAACTTCTCAATGTATACAGAGCCCCAGAGATCACACATCACACATTAGTTACAAGGCCTCTTCTCTGGTGGGACCAGTTTCTCTTGTTGCACTCTTTAGACAACGCAGTGAACTTTGCTCGACTGGTTTTGATCCATGTCATTCACTGTTGAACCATTACTATATTTTGACAAAGGTTGTCAACATTATACTCTTTATTCTGAAAGGGTCGGAGATCGATTCAATGCATAGTTTCCAAATGATGAATCGATTGTGTTTAGGATATGCACTGGTCTTGTGGATGCTTTATCATGGATTGAACGCATGTGACAATTACAATACAATCCTAGAGTTTTTATTTGTATGCTTGTATCACAGATTTAGTGTGAAACATTTTAATTGTGATATTGTGCAATTTTCTGGATTCACAAGAGCATTATTGCGATCTCAATGTTCATTTTGGGCACAACATGTAGCCAATATTTTTCAAATATGTTATTTGCTTGGGTTAATAAATTTATAGTTTGTTACTTTTCTATCCATTCTATTCTTTCATTGCAACAAGTTTGAATGGGAAAATTCCACCTTCACTTGTGGAGGACTGTGTTAATAAAAAATCTCATAACAGGGATATTGCAATAAAATCTAGGCACATGGAGCAATGCTCAATTCACTGCTATTTCTGGGCCCATTCCAGTGGAATGGAGAAATTCTCGGACACGACTGGATGATCATACTCCAAGCAGGGAAAAGTTCTGGAAACATCCAGCTCTACACATTTCCTGTAGGGAAATATTTAGAGTTTCCTGTAGCATACTATGGAATGATTACCAGCGGTGTTGCAAGAGCAAAGGATGTGCTTGCAGCTGTTGCATTGTAACATATTATGGAGTGATGAGCAGTACCATTGCCAGAGAAAAGGGTGTGCTTGCAGCGGTTTCATTTTCCTGGATCTTAACAGCAAATGACCCGTATTGCTTGCACTCAGATCCTTATAATACACAGTAGCTGGAATGGATCAACGTGAACATGCCTTTAAGCGTTTTATTTAAAAAGTAAAGCAGATTTATAAGGGAAATTGAGATTGGGCTTGGTTGAAAATGGTAAATGTGTTTTTTATCACAATGACTTGGTTATAAGTGGTAAAAAAAGGTGATTCCTGGATCTAGCCACTTTTAGGAGTTCTGAAAATTGTAAATGTGTTTTGAGCACTAAGAGTTTAGAAAATTGAAAATTGTAAATGTGTTTTCTATTTTTATTTCATTTTCTTTCTTTTTATCTTTTTCATTGTTGTACATTTGCACCTTGCAGGGCGATTGCTGGTATATTTAAATATAAAATTAATCGTTTTGATTTTGTATATGTCATGCAAAATATAGTGGTATCATATGGTATGTTGCCTAGTGGTGCAATAGTTATGTTGGTGTTATGGTAATAATCCAAGTTTACATTTTGACATGTAGATCCTCATAATACACAGTATCTTTCACCCAGATTTTCATAATACACAGTATCTTCCAGCTGGAATGGATCAATGCGAACATGCCTTCAAACGTCTTATTTAAATAGTAAAGTAGATATATAATAAAAAGTAAAGCGGATTTATAAGGGAAACTGAGATTGGGCTTGCTTGAAAATGGTAAATGTGTTTTTTTATCAAAATCACTTGGTTATAAGCCGTAAAATTAAAGGGTGATTTCTAGATCCAACTGCTTTTGAGGAGTTCTGAAAATTGTAAATGTGTTTTCACCACTATGAGTTTTGAAAATTAAAAATTGAAAATGGTTTTATTGTCTACTTTATGTCTTTTTATTTTTATTTTTTTTCATTGTTGTCATTTGCACCTGGTAGGGCCAGTCCTGGTATATATAAATATAAATTTAATAGTTCTGATTTTATATATGTAATGGGAACATAGTGGTATCATATGGTATGTTACCTAGTGGAGCAATAGTTATGTTGGAGTTATGGTAATAATCCAAGTTTACATTTTGACATGTAGAAGAAATTGATTACTCGTATGAGATTGTCGAGTTTGACATCATTAACTCTATAGTGCAATAGTTATGTTGGTGTTATGGTAATAATCTAAGTTTACATTTTGACAGGTAGAAGAAATTGATTACCAGAATGAGATTGTCAAGTTTGACATCATTAAGTCAATAAGTAAATTATTAAAACAAGTAATCAAAGACTATGGATTAGTTTATCTTAAGATAGCAAGAGTATGGATTAGTTTATCTTAAGTTAGCAAGAAAGTGTAATAGGGGGGATTTGATGTCTTCTTTTGTATTATAAAATATATCTATAGTTGAATTTAGCATGTAAAAAACACATCCTATGCCAATGTAGCTCATTTTAAATAGTTAGGTGGACGTGTTCATCACATGACCAATGATAAGGTATTATATATGGTCAACCACAGCGTTGGCCAAAGCACCCTCCATGGGTTACACAAACCTTTGTTCATAGATTAAATCAAGGGGCTAAACAAGTTACCTATATGAACATCAAATGGTATGTATTATTCTCTTAAATTGAACATAATGTCGTTGTTAAAGTCCAAATCAATATCTAGCAATCTAGGGTATCGAATATATTTATGGAGACGAGTCGTATAAAAATTCCAAAATGTAAAAAAAAACTTGTGTTTTACACCCTCAAAATTAACATACATACACTGTCTGTGCAAATCAACCATAATATTCTCTAATTTATAAATTGGATATTTAGATAAACAAAGACAGTATTCTAGGCCTCCCAAAAAAATCCTAAAACTTCTTTAAATTTGTGTAACATTCCTTATTATTTGTTTACTTCATTAGACATCGATCTTAATTCATCGTCTTCACTCGACGACGTAGAATCTTTTACTACATTGGACATTGATCTTAATTCATCCTCTTCACTCAATGACATGGATCTTAATTCATCCTTTTCACCCAACATAACATTCAGCACACTTTTACGTGAATATTTTTAGCAAGTATCGAGCTTTTTAAGTCACAACGTAGTATTTTTAAATCTCGATTCCATTATATTTCAAATAGTTAACCAAAATCTATATGAGAAAAACATGCATTTTACTATTGAAAATGTTAACATCAACACTTCAAAATTGAATTCTCAAATCTTCAATGTTGGTTTTCAAAACTAAGACTTTTTATTCGAGAGTGAGTTTCTAATAATTAAAAACCCAAAAGTGCAAATTCCAACTGTAAATGTGTTAATTGTCTACTCCAAAAATGAGAATTTGTTATTCCAAAAGTGTGATTTTCTATTTCGAAATTATGGATTTTGAAATAGAAAAGAGTAATTTTAGATTTCAATATTAAAGTGAAATTGCAACTTGCATTCAACATGGAGAAAGCACAATAAAATAAAACAAAACTTTTGTGTGGATAAGCAGATAATCACTCCTCTACACAAGATTTTGGCTTCCTTTTCAATGGTCATATTGCTCGCTTAAAAAAGTAAGTACCTTTTTTAACTAAAAAGAGGACAACCATATTTGCAACAAGGCTTCAATATGCTAAACTCTTAAATGTGACATTGGATCACCCAATACTTCCACTAAATTTTTAGGATCAATTCCTTCTTTGTAGTTAGAAATCCTACACACTACTAGAGGGTAAATGAGGCCACTATATAAGTGTCGAGCTTGCAANAATAAAACAAACCTTTTGTATGGAGAAGGCAGATAATCACTCCCCTACACAAGATTTTGGCTTCCTTTTCAATGGTCATATTGCTCGCTAAAAAAAGTAAGTAATTTTGTTACCTAAGAAGAGGACAACCATATTTGCAATATCATTATTCTCTATTAGAAAGAAACTTCCATAATACCAATATTTATAGTTGAAGGCTTCAATATGCTAAACGCTATCCAAATTCTTAAATGTGATATTGGATCACCCAATCANGGTTAAAACTCCAATGGTTTATTTAGAGCAAGTGCCACATTCCTCTCGGATTTGTTCAAACATTTGAAATCCAATGGTTAAAACTCGAATGCAGCGTGATCCTCGCTTCAAGTCTTTAAATAAAACCCAGTCTTCATTTTCAGTGGTTCAAGTAGTTGAATGTTCTCTGTGTGCAATTGAAACTACCCCACGAGGAGATCATCAAGGCCTTGTGCATTATGAATGAGGCCAGCCATGGCCAACAATCTCTACACAGTTAGTGCAACCACGGGTCTTTGAATGGAATAAATGATATTTTGAACTGTGCAAAAATATGATCGGAACCATAGAATTTCGTGGTAAACCATCGGCCTTCCCAAATTTGCTCAATATTGAATAGAATTTTAAAGACCCCTTATTGAAATCCCTAGATTACAATAAATTGTTAGGAAACAATAATTTTAAAGATTGCTCCAAATCAAATCCCTGTGCAATATTTCAAGTCTCTTTGCCTTTAAAGTAGATTATTGTTGTGTTCATGCCTCACTCAATTTGGATCAGTCCATCCCCATGCATTCAAATCATTGCTTGATCGTTTTACGTCACATGGAAATAATCTTTAATGAAAACCACCAAAGGCAATGCTTGACCATTTATCTCACGTGTAAATCACCTTTAATCGGTACCTCCAAAGGCCATGCAATTTAAAATTATGTGAAAGGAGATGCACTTGTGCAACGTTTATAGCATTTGCAAGTCAGTGGAGGATTGCCAAAACGTTACACTTGAAAGACAACTTGGGAGGGGGTGGTTCTTTCCACTGTCGCCTATGACTTCCATGACTCATCAAACACCATGTGTAGACTTTGGGTTGACGCAAAGAAGTTGATTTCATTTTTTAGTATATGAAAAGTGGCTGATGTCGACAATATATGAATTAGTTGCTCCTTGCTAGTTTATAAGTCCACATTAAAATTTCCAATTCAAGAAGCTCAGTCCTAAAACCAAAATGCTGGATGATCATGTTGGGACTAGAACCTCTACTTCTATCGTTGAGTTGGATGACAACGTTATCGAGAAACAAAGTTTCGCTGCATTAAAAAGCCATCGAGCTTCAATTATTCAACTTTGGAATGATATGGGAAATACGCAATGAAGATGATGTTATACCTGTGGTTTTGGGGTCCAATGTCAAATCATCTACCAATAGCTATGTTCACATCTCGCCCTCAAGTGTGATTTTCTATTTCAAAATTATGGATTTTGAAATAGAAAAGAGTAATTTCAAATTTCAATATTAAAGCGAAATTGAAAATTGCATTCAACATGGAGAAAGCACAATAAAATAAAATAAAATAAAACAAACCTTTTGTGTGGAGAAGGCAGATAATCACTCCCCTACACAAGATTTTGGCTTCCTTTTCAATGGTCATATTGCTTGCTGAAAAAAGTAAGTACCTTTGGTTTTTTTTTTACAAAAGTGGTTAAAATTTTAATTAAAGACTGGCAAAGAGGCTGCCAGGGCCCTTACAATGCATATTTAGAATTACTATCTTGAGCTTCATCTCCAAAACACACGTAGCTGAAACAGGGCTGGTCCGAATCTTTCTGGTTTCTGCATTAGCTGAAAAAGTTAAGACTATAGGAGCACTAGTGTTAGGGAATCGGATGATTTGAGATTTCTGTATTAACAATTAGCTGGCTCTTACTCAAGGAGGTGCCCCGATTGGCCTCAGCATCCGCTAGGTTGTTGAGATTCCTTAGCACGTGGTAAGCCTTGTAAGTGCTGAAGTGCGTCAGAAGGAGAAGGACTTTCCTGTACGTTTGACCAAGGTTGATATCCGTTGGCCCTTTCTTACTATGTAACGCCTTAGCAATTAGCCTAGAGTCTCCAAAGATAGTAATCTTCTGGATGTTCAGCTTCCTTGCTTGGTTTAGACCTTGCCACAGCGCCGGAAACTCAGCTTGATTGTTGGAGGCGTATCCTAGTCCCCATGCATAGGACAGATGCAGCTTGCTAGAGGGATCCATGATAATGCCGCCTCCTCCAACTTGACCAGGATTCCCTTTCGAGGCGCCGTCAAAGAAGAGGCACCATTCGTCAAGGGCTGACCTCCACTTGATAAATTCCTGTTCATCCAACCTGATTTCCCAGTTTAACTTTTGAGGAGGATTTAATGCTTCGATGCTTTGTTGGTTCAGATTGAGCTCCTTAATCTAGCGATCTTCATCAGGAGTGAGGTTGGTCGAGTTTTTGATGGAAGGCTTAGTACTTAGCGCTTCTGCCATCATAGTCTGGGCTTTAACAGCGACTTGAGGAGGAAGTCTACTTTCCTCTTTAAAAATCCTGTTGTTCCTCTCCAACCAGATTTTCCAGCACAGGAATTTGGGAGTCCACATCCACGCGAGCTTGAGGAGGTTTTTCTTGCTCAGGTTGAAAGGAGAGAGTAAATTCCAGTTGCTTGTGAACTCCATTACTGAGTTTGGCAGTCTTTCAGCAGCAGAACTTATCATAATCCTCCAAACCTCTTTAATGAACTCGTAGCTGATGAAGAGATGCTCAGTCATTTCTTCAACATGATTGCACAGGGAGCAGCGTGAAGGCCCTTCCCAACCTTTCCTTTTGAGATTATCGCTGGTCATAATGTTGTTATGGAGAAGAGTCCATATAAAGATATCAATTTTGGGAATAGAGGGAAAATTCCATAGAGTTTTCCACGGTGCTGGGTTAGGAGGGACCCAAGGCGTTTCCAAGATGGCAGCGTAGCCAGCAGCTGCAGAATAAATCCCAGTTCCTGAACCCCAACCCCGTTTGTCTTTGGATATGGCAGAATGGGGCGATTTCCCTTGAAGAAGAACCAACAGCGCTGAAGCTTCGTCCTTTAGCTCTTCCGGATAGTCTCCTAGGTTCCAGTTTTCCCAGGATTCGTGATAATCATTATTCCAGATGGAGATGTCCCACAGAGTGGTTCGATTATTTCCTAGCAGCCACGTTTTGATGTTCTCCAGGTCGTTTAAATCATTGAGAGGCTGATCCCCCAGGATAGAGTCCTCCCAAATTTTAATTTTTGCACCATTGGCGGGGATCCACGTGAGCTTTGGGATGAAGTGAGGGATGGCTCTTTTGCATAGCGTGAAGATCGGGGAGCCTTTCTGCGTTTTTGTGGGATTTTCCAGGCATCTCTCCCTGTCACCTTTGAAGTATTTCTTCCTAAGAATTTGTTTGCTCTAGGTTCTTTTCCCAGTAATCATATTCCATAGAATTTTGCCACCCATGGCAAGATTTTGGATGGCCACATTTCTAATTTGAAGACCCCCCTCCATCTTTGACTTCGTTACCTTATCCCAGCTCACAAGATGGATCTTCTTCTCACAGTTACGACCTCCTTCCCAAAGAAAACGACAGAGCAACTCATTGATTTTGTTGGTTATCGTTTTGGGAGCTAACAAAACAGAACATTGATAAATTGGCAGACTGGTGAGGACAGAGTTCATCAAAACAACCTTACCTGCTTTGTTGAGCCAGTTTGCTCCCCAGGCATGGATTTTGTTTTTTAATTTGTCCAGCAGAGGCAGCCAATGGGCAACTTTGGGGGTAGCTTTGAAAATTGGAATGCCCAGGTAACTGAAGGTGTCCCATGTTGCGTTACCTTCCATTCCAACAATCCTAGAAATCTCCAGCATCTCTAGTGGAGAACAATTCCATCCAAAAATCTTACTTTTGTGGTAGTTTATTTCACTTCCAGAGATGCTTCTGTAGAGGTCCAGTTCAGTTTTGAAGTTCCTAGCAATATTAAGGTTGGAAAAGCTCCCAGTAAAAGAGTATCATCAGCGAACTGGGCGTGGTTTACCTCCTTGACCTTTGGGACGATTCCGATGCCTGAGAGAGATCTGTTTTGAAGCCTTTTGTTCAGTTGGAAGCTAAGCACAGAGGCTTGAATGACAAAGAGCACAGGGGAGAGATGGCAGCCTTTCCTTAATCCTCTTGAAGCCTAGAAAAAATTGGTGGGCCGGCCATTAACCAACGGGGAAATCCAGGGGGCTGATATGCAGGCTTTGACCCACTCTATAAATTTCTGACTGAACCCAAAGTTCCTCATGGCTGCAAACAGAAAATCATGCTTGACTCTGTCAAATGCACTGGCCAAATCCAGCTTAACCACCATACCCTTCTCTTTTTCCCTGTAGCTAGTATGAATGGCTTCTTGAACTAAGATAATGTTATCCAGGATCTGTCTTCCTCTCACAAACCCACCTTGATTTTCCGGGATCAGTTTAGGCAGAATTCTTTTGAGTCTGTTGGCCATAATTTTAGTGATGACTTTATATCCCGTATTACAGAGGGAGATAGGTTTGAATCTGCTGAAGTTCTTGGCACCTTTTTCTTTTGGAATGAGGGCCAAGAAAGAGGAATTAGTGCTACCACCCAGCTTGGTACAGTTCTGAGCCTTCTTGACCATTCTGTACCGGTCCTTTTTTATAATATCCCAGCAAGCAGTGTAGAATCGGGCTGTGAATCCATCTGGCCCTGGAGCTTTGTCTGGGTCCATTTTGAAGAGGGCTTTCTTGATTTCTCGTATGCTGACAGGGTTGTTCAGCATCATGTTGTCATCATCATTGATCATGCTTGGGATCTTTGATAGAGGGTAAATATTCGAGTCCACTGGGTCCAGGTCCGGGGCTGAATAGAGATTTTTGAAAAAGGAATGGGCTGCCTCCTTGATGCCACTGAAGTCCTTTATGACTTGATCATGCATCTGAATTTCGCTAATGGAATTATAGTTTTTCCTGGCTTGGGCTTGCTTGTGGAAGAACAACGTGTTTTTGTCTCCAGCTTGAAGCCAAATCATTCTGGATTTGACTCTCCAATATATTTCCTCTTCTCTGCAAGCTTTATGATACATCCTTTGTAGCTCAGCTTCCCGGTTAATCAGATCAAGAGTGACTGGAGAATCTTCTAAGGCCATTTGGTGTCTTTCTAAAGCCTTCTGAATTCTTATCCTTTCAGCCATGGGAGAGCTTAGACCTTTAGCCCATGCTTTCAGGTCAGCTTTGAGTCTTCTAAGCTTTCCTTCCCAGACATAGAAGGGGGAGCCATACACAGGTTGCTTCCAGGAATAGGACACAAGATCAAAGAAACCTTCCTGATTGACCCAAATTGGGCTGAACCGGAAGGGGATAGGACCAATCTTTTCCCCTCTTGACAAGGAGAGCGAAATGGGTTTATGATCAGAGGTGTAATGCGGGAGGATCTTGGAGGTTGCCATAAGACCTAGGGTTAGAAAGGAGGACTGAATAAGGAGGCGGTCAAGACGGGCAGCTATGTGTCCCGATCCAATTCTTTTATTGGACCAGGTGAACTTTCCCCTGTCAGGAGGGATATCTTCAAGCTCCCAATCCATCATCAAGTCTTCCACCCACTCTCTTGCAGGATCCCCCTTTTTTTCTGCCAGAGCAAGGGTTACATTTAAATCTCCAGCCACTACTAAGTTTTCAAGATTGTGTTGATTGAGATATAAATTTACGGAATCCCAACACTCTTTTTTCTCAGCAAGGGAGACAGGAACATACATGTTGAAGAGACTTACAAAATGACCGGAGTCTTTGTGGATCAGCTTGGTAAATAACCAGTGAATGGTACCTTCTTCTTCGATTAGTTCGAGCTTTGCAGAGTCCCAGAACGTTGCTAAACCTCCCGAGGCTCCTCTTGCGCTCACAGCCCTACCCGGGCCTTTCCTCCAGAACGAGTTGCTTGCTCGGAGGAGAGCATCCTCCTCCATTTTCATCTCCTGGATTAGGAGGACTTCAGGCCTTGTTGCTCTTACTAGATCCCTTATTGCTTCTTCCTTTAGTGTGATGCCTAGTCCTCTGCAGTTCCAGGAGACGAATTGCATTATTTGCCTGAATGAGAGGGTTGGCCCCCTTTTGGAGTCTTCCCTAGCTTCATCCCCGATCTAGTATTCATCACTTCTGGTATGGTATGCTGAGAGCCTTGAAACACATCCTTGTAGGACTGCTCTTCTCTTCTTTTCTTCTCAGTCTTCCGTCCGCGCTTTGGTTGGTCTGGTGAGCCTGACGGACTGCTTGCTTCAGTATCTCCTTCCTCAGAGGATTCAGCTCCTGTTTCTGAGCCCAGACTGATATGTTTCTTTCACTGACTAGGAACAACAGGATTTGGGATTGGGACGGTTGGGCCTTGTGACGCCCGTCTTTCTTCAACTTCTGGAGCGAGTATGGGGGTTTGAGCTTCATTGGGAGGTTCCTGGTGATTAGATTTTGAGCTGCCAACCATTGGGGGTTCCTGGGTCGTTTTCTCCTTGCTTTTGGCGTTGTTAGCGGTTCTAATTTTCTTAACTTTCTGCCATCCTTCGGCATCTTCTTTCCCAACGGCCAATTTGGGACAGTGCCTTTGGAGGTGGCCATGCTCCTGGCAGTTTCTGCACTTGAAGGGCAGGTGCTCATAGTCCAATTTCTGATAATGGGTCCAGGATCCAATGGTTAGTTTGACTGCCTCAAAAAGGCCGGCTTCAAGATCAACTTCAACACAGATTCTGGCACATGTATATTGTCCCTTGTTGTCAGCTTTGTCTATGAAGCGGCCGATTTCGTTCCCTATTCTCTGCAGAGATTCAATATCCCAGCAATGCACCGGAAGGTTGGGAAGCCTAACCCATACCGACACTTCTTTGGGTAGATCGACTGAGGGGTCAAAATCTGGTGTCCATTTGTTCAGATATAGACCCTGCGTTCCCATGAAGTAGGGGCCATTTCTAAAGATTAGGTCATGGTCTTCTTCTAAGATGAATTCAAACACAAAGAACCCTCTTCCAACAGGGTAGCAGGTTACTCCATGTTTCAGATTGGGCTTTCAATTTCTCTATATCCAGTCATCAGTCGTCTTGGTGGAGGGCCATAAACCCATAAACTGGCCCACTAGACCTCGCTTAGCCAATGCCAGAGCTATCTTCATTGGTTTTTCTTCAGGAAGAACAATTTCAGGAATTTCCTCCAACTTCTTGATAAATTTTGGGATATCCGGGATAGAGGGCTTCTTTCCTCTGCCAAGGAGCCTCTGGAAGGCTTCCTCGTCCAAGCTTGGAGGGGGGCGGGGGGGATGGGGGGCTCCCCTCCCCCAGGCGCCGCCATCACTGCTCAACGCAGCTCAAACCCAAAGCGCAGCTGTTCTCAGCCATAACGCACAGTGCAGCTCGTGATGAACATCAATACTCCTATTGAAATGTAAGTAAGTACCTTTGTTACCTAAGAAGAGGACACCCATATTTGCAACAACATCATTATTCTCTATTAGAAATAAACTTTCATGATACCAATATTTATAGTCGAAGGCTTCAATATGATAAACTCTATCGAGATTCTTAAATGTAACATTGGATCACCCAATACTTCCACTAAAGTTTTAGGATCAATTCCTTCTTTGCAGTTAGAAATCCTATACACTACCAGAGGGTACATGAGGCCACTATATAAGTGTCAAGCTTGCAACTTCATCAAACTTTTTATTATAGAAATGCCACATTCCTCTCAGATTTGTTAAAACATTTGAAATCTAGTGGTTAAAACTCCGAGGGTTTATTTAGAGCAAATGCCACATTCCTCTAATATTTTTTCAAATATTTGAAATCCAATGGTTTATTTAGAGCAAAGGCCACATTCCCCTCAGATTTGTTCAAACATTTGAAATCCAGTGGTTAAAACTATTTATTTATAGCAAATGCCACATTCCTCTTGGACTTGTTCAAACATTTGAAATCCAATCGTTAAAACTCGAATGTAGCGTGAGAAAACCCGACCTTCATTTTTCAGTGGTTCAAGTAGTTGAATGCTCTCTGTGTGCAACAGAAACTACCCCACGAGGTGATCATCGAGGCCTTGAGCATGATGAATGAGGCCAACCATGGCCAAGAATCTCTACACGGTTAGTTCAACCACACGACTTTGAATGCAATAAATGAAATTTCAAACCATGCAAAAATATGATAGGAACCATAGAATTTCGAGGTAAACCGCCGGCCTTCCCAAATTTGCTCAATATTGAATAGCATTTTAAAGAACCCTTATA
>LPNX010261800.1:24991-42136 GCA_001517045.1 Pseudotsuga menziesii | reverse complement strand
TCAAATCATTGCTTGATCGTTTTACCTCACATGCAAATCATCTTTAATGAAAACCTCCAAAGGAAATGCTTGATCATTTATCTCACGTGTAAATCGCCTTTAATCGATACCTCCAAAGGCCATGCAATTTAAAATTTTGCGAAAGGAGATGCACTTATGCAATCATATCCTACGCCAATGAAGCGAGTATCGTGCTTTTTAAATCACACTGCAATATTTTTAAATCTCGATTCCATTAAATTTCAAATAGATAACCAAAATCTATATGAAAAACCATGCATTTTAATATTGAAAATGTTAACATCGGCACTTCAAAATTGAATTCTCAAATTTTCAATATTGGTTTTCAAAACTAAGACTTTTTATTCGAGAGTGAGTTTTTAATAATTTAAAACCCAAAAGTGCAAATTCCAATTGTAAATGTGTTAATTGTCTACTCCAAAAATGAGAATTTTTTATTCCAAAAGTGTGATTTTCTATTTCGAAATTATGGATTTTGAAATAGAAAAGAGTAATTTTAGATTTCAAAATTAAAGGGAAATTGCAAATTGCATTCAACATGGAGAAAGCACAACAAAATAAAACAAACTTTTTGTGTGGAGAAGGCAGATAATCACTTCCCTACACCAGATTTTGGCTTCCTTTTCAATGGTCATATTGCTCGCTAAAAAAAGTCAAGTACCGTTGTTACCTAAGAAGAGGACAACCATATTTGCAACAAGGCTTCAATATGCTAAACTCTATCCAGATTCTTAAATGTGACATTGGATCACCCAATACTTCCACTAAATATTTAGGATCAATTCCTTCTAGGCAGTTAGATATCCTACACACTACCAGAGGGTAAACGAGGCCACTATATAAGTGTCAAGCTTGCAACTTCATCGAACTTTTTATTCTAGAAAATGCCACATTCCTCTCATATTTGGTCAAACATTTGAAATCTAGTGGTTAAAACTCCAATGGTTTATTTAGAGCAAATGCCACATTCCTCTCAGATTTTTTCAAACATTTCAAATCGAGTGGTTAAAATTCCAATGGCTTATTTAGAGCAAATGGCACATTCCTCTTGGATTTGTTCAAACATTTGATATCCAGTGGTTAAAACTCGAATGGAGCGTGATCCTAGCTTCAAGTCTTTAAATAAAACCCAGTCTTCATTTTCACTAGTTCAAGTGGTTGAATGCTCTCCTTGTGCAATTGAAACTACCCCACAAGGAGATCATCGAGGCCTTGTGCTTGATGAATGAGGTGTGCCATGGCCAACAATATCTACACGGTTAGTGCAACCACAGGTCTTTGAATGGAATAAATGAAATTTCGAACCGTGCAAAAATATGATAGGAACCATGGAATTTCGTGGTAAACCGTCGACCTTCCCAAATTTGCTCAATATTGAATTGAATTTTAAAGAACCCTTATAGAAATCCCTACATTGCAATAAATTGTTAGAAAACAATAATTTTAAAGATTCTCCAAATGAAATCTGTGTGCAATATTTCAAATCTCTTTTCCTTTAAAGTAGATTATTGTTGCGTTCATGCCTCACTCAATTTGGATCAGTCCATCCCTGTGCATTCAAATCATTGCTTGATAATTTTACCTCACATGCAAATCATCTTTAATGAAAACCTCCAAGCGCAATGCTTGATCATTTATATCAGCTGTAATCGCCTTTAATCGGTACCTCCAAAGGCCATGCAATTTAAAATTTTGCGAAAAGAGATGCACTTGTGCAACTTTTAGAGCACTTGCAAGTCGGTGGAGGAGAGCCAAAAGTTACACTTGATAGCAACTTGGAAGGGGGTGGTTGACGCAAAGAAGTTGATTTCATTTTTTAGTATATGAAAAGTGGCCGATGTCAGCAATCACAACAAAATTTGAGCCCAAAATCCGACGGCTGCCATGTCTGAAATTCGACAATAACCTGTCGTTTATTCGACAAACTCAATTTTTTTTTGTTGTCGATCGAATAACGTCGGATATTCGACGGCATGCCAATACACGTCAATTTTTCAACGTCCTAAGCCGGAAGCTTTCATCCCTACGTCGTCGAAGGTCCGACGCCTTCTCGTCGAAACTCCGACTTCCTTCTCGTCAAAACTCCGACCCCTCTTTGTAGAATGTCAGACAACTCTTCTCTAAAAAAATCTGGATTATGCCGTCGAATTAAAGGAAACGTTTGTCGAATTTTTTACGCTTTCTCCTCGAAAGTCTGATGGTCTCGCTTGTTGGAGCTATGGCCACCTCGTCGAACGAGGTCACAGGTCCTCGAAATTTGCGACGAGTGCTCGTCGGTTATCCGACAAGTGGTCTTCTCGGAGCTATGGCCACCTCATCAGACGTGGCCACAAGACGTCGGAAATTAAACAAGGGTTTGCATAGTTTAAAAAAAATATTTTCAGTGTTTGCATTCTTTTATTCAGATTTTTTTCTTTGTTGTCCTAGTTTCTACTATAGGTTCACATCTCGCCCTCAAAGGTTGTTCCTATCCATATTAGGCCTACCTCTGAGAGCTCTATGTCTGATATCCCTTGTTATAGCATAAAATGACCTCATGCTATGAATATTGATTCTTGGCCTTATTGTTATATCATGGTTGATCGTGTTTCATAAGGCTTTATAAAGTCTTACTTTTGTTGATTGAAGTTGTCATTGATGCCAACATGGACTTGTAGTGGCCCTACATGTGGTTATTGATGCCACAAAGTCCCTCTTGTAGTGCACAGGAATGGATGATCCCAATATTCTCACATCTAGTGCCTTGGAGCCTATACATAGATGGCTTGTGCCTTGAGGCACCTTGTATCCAGTTGACAAGGTCCATGTACCCACAAGTTTCGATCTGTAAAGTCTTACTTTTGTATGGATTAGTTTATCTTAACATAGCAAGTGTATGGATTAGTTTATCTTAAGATAGCAAGAGTATTGATTAATTTATCTTGAGATAGCAAGAAAGTGTAATTGCGGGGATTTGATGTCTTCTTTTGTATTATAAAATATATCTATATTTGAATTTAGCATGTAAAAAACATATCCTATGCCAATGTAGCTCATTTTAAATAGTTAGGTGGATGTGTTCATCACATGACTGATGATAAGGTATTTTATATGGTCAAGCACGGTGTTGGCCAAAGCATCCTCCATGGGTTACACAAATCTTTGTTCATAGATTGGATCAAGGGGCTAAACAAGTTACATATATGAACATCAAATGGTATGTATTATTCTCTTAAATTGAACACAATGTCGTTGTTAAAATCCAAATCAATATCTAGCACTCTAGGGTATGGAATATATTTGTGGAGACGAGTCGTATAAAAATTCCAAAATGAAAAAAAAAAATTGTGTTTTACACACTCAAAATAAACATACATACATCGTGCAAATCAACCATAACATACTCTAATTTATAAATTGGATATTTAGATAGACAAAGACACTGTTCTAGGCATCCCAAAAAAATCCTAAAACTTCTTTGAATTTGCGTAACATTCGTTATTATTATTTTTACTGCATTAGACATCGATCTTAATTCATCGTCTTCACTCAACGACATAGAATCTTTTACTACATTGGACATTAATCTTAATTCGTCCCTTCGCTCAATGACATGGATCTTAATTCATCCTCTTCACTCAACATAACATCCGGCACACTTTTTGGTGAATATTTTTAGCGAGTATCGTGCTTTTTAAATCACACGGCAATATTTTTAAATCTCGATTCCATTAAATTTCAAATAGTTAAGCAAAATCTTTATGAAAAAAACATGCATTTGAATATTGAAAATGTTAACATCAGCGCTTCAAAATTGAATTCTCAAATTTTCAATATTGGTTTTCAAAACTAAGACTTTTTATTTGAGAGTGAGTTTTTAATAATTTAAAACCCAAAAGTGCAAATTCCAATTGTAAATGTATTAATTGTCTACTCCAGAAATGAGAATTTGTTATTCCAAAAGTGTGATTTTCTATTTCGAAATTATGGATTTTGAAATAGAAAAGAGTAATTTTAGATTTCAATATTAAAGTGAAATTGCAACTTCCATTCAAGATGGAGAAAGCACAATAAAATAAAACAAAACTTTTGTGTGGATAAGGCAGATAATCACTCCCCTACACAAGATTTTGGCTTCCTTTTCAATTGTCATATTGCTCGCTAAAAAAAGTAAGTACCTTTTTTACCTAAGAAGAGGACAACCATATTTGCAACAAGGCTTCAATATGCTAAACTCTATCCAGATTCTTAAATGTGACATTGGATCACCCAATACTTCCACTAAATTTTTAGGATGAATTCCTTCTTTGCAATTAGAAATCCTAAACACTACCACAGGGTAAATGAGGCCAATATATAAGTGTCAATCTTGCTGCTTCATCGAAATTTTTATTATAGCAATTGCCACAATCCTCTCATATTTGTTCAAACATTTGAAATCTAGTGCTTAAAACTACAATGGTATATTTAGAGCAAATGTCACATTCCTGTCATAATTTTTCCAAACATTTGAAATCGAGTGGTTAAAACTCCAATGGTTTATTTAGAGCAAATGGCACATTCCTCTCGGATTTGTTGAAACATTTGAAATACAGTTGTTAAAACTCGAATCGAGCGTGATCCTAGCTTCAAGTCTTTAAATAAAACCCAGTCTTCATTTTCAGTGGTTGAAGTAGTTGAATGCTCTCCTTGTGCAATTGAAACTACCCCACGGGGAGATCATCGAGGCCTTGTGCATGATGAATGAGGCCAGCCATGGCAAACAATATCTACACGGTCAGTGTAACCAGATGTCTTTGAATGGAATAAATGAAATTTCGAACCATGCAAAAATATGATAGGAACCATAGAATTTCGTGGTAAACTGTCGGCCTTCCCAAATTTGCTCAATATTGAATTGAATTTTAAAGAACCCTTATAGAAAACCCTAGAGTGCAATAAATTGTTAGAAAACAATAATTTTAAAGATTGCTCCAAATGAAATCTCTGTGCAATATTTCAAATATCTTTTCCTTTAAAGTACATTATTGGTCCGTTCATGCCTCACTCAATTTGGATCAGTCCATCCCCGTGCATTCAAATCATTGCTTGATCGTTTCACCTCACATGGAGATCATCTTTAATGAAAACCTCCAAAGGCAATGCTTGATCATTTATATCACGTGTAAATCGCCTTTAATCAATACCTCCAAAGGCCATGCAATTTAAAATTTTGCAAAAGGAGATGCACTTGTGCAACTTTTATAGCACTTGCAAGTCGATGGAGGAGAGCCAAAAGTTACACTTGAAGGGAAACTTGGAAGGGGGTGGTTGTTTCCACTGCCGCCTATGACTTCCATGACTCATCAAACACAATGTGTAGGATTTGGGTTGACGCAAAGAAGTTGATTTCATTTTTTAGTATATGAAAAGTGGTTGATGTCGGGGATATATAAATAAGTTGCTCCATGCTAGTTTATAAGTTCACATTAAAATTTCCATTTCAAGAAGCTCCAGTCCTAAAACCAAGAAGCTGGATGATTATGTTGGGAATATAACCTCTACTTCTATCGTTTAGTTGGATGACAACGTTACCGAGAAACAAAGTTTCGTTACATTAAAAAGGCCTCGAGCTTCAATTGTTCGACTTTGGAATGATATGGGAAATACCCAATGAAGATGATGTTAGACCTGTGGTTTTGGGGTCCAGGCGTTCAATCATATACCAATAGCTATGTTCACAACTCGCCCTCAAAGGATGTTCCTATCCTTAGCAGGCCTACGTCTGAGAGCTCTATGTCTGTTATCCATTGTTATAGCATAAAATGACCTCATGGTATGAGTATCGATTCTTGGCCTTATTGTTATATCATGGTTGATCGAGTTTCAAAGGGTTCTATAAAGTCTTACTTTTGTTGATTGAAATTGTCATTGATGCAAACATGGACTTGTAGGGGCCCCACAAGTAGTTATTGATGTCACCAAGTCCCTCTTGCAGTGCACAGGAATGGATGATCCCAGTATCCTCACATCCAATGCCTTTGAGCCTATACAGAGATTCCTTGTGCCTTGAGACACCTTGTATCCAGTTGACAAGGTCCATGTACCCACAAGTTTTGATCTTGGAGCCACCACCTTGTTGACGATGCTGATGATGTTGAATACCCTGGAGATTGTGTTGAAGCCCCTGCGGATGATGGAGAAGCCCTTGATGGGTTAAAGAAGCATTAATGACCCATTCTGTGGTCATTCATTCTTTGGCAGGGTCATGGTACCCTAGGATAAGGCCTGATAACCCCACATGGGGTAGCATGATCAATCTTGACCCTTGGAGGTCCTCTTGTGTGGCTACAGTGGTTGAAGAAGCACATGAAACCCCTTGGCATGTTAAAGAAGCCTTTGGAACACCAAATGAGCCAAATGACCCATTATGTGGTCATTCATGTTTTGTTGGGTCATGGAACCCTTGTATGTGATTATCGCTACCATTATGATGTTGATGACCCTGTATGGTCTTTGACATGTTGTGGAAACCTTGAACATGACCTTGGTATTATGAAGAATCCCATGAAGCCCCTTGGCATGTTAAAGAAGCCCTTGGAACATCGAATGGGCCTAACGACCCATTATGTGGTGATTTGTGGTTATTGATGGCTTGATGGAGTCCTAGAACAATTCGAGAGGGCCCTAGGGCACGAGAAAGGCCCGACACCCAATTGGACACCTGGACACACTCGGTGACTTGTGAATGATGATCAAGGATGGGTTTGATAATGATATGGCACATTGATGATGGGGTCCTCGGTCATACATGTCATGGTGATGGGGTCCTTGATGAAGCCCTTATAGGCTTGGTTTTGATGATGTGATGGGCACACTTGCTTGCATGGCACACATGCCTTGATCTTCATATCAAGTGCATACCCTTGAGTAAGGTTCCTTGGTTTGTGGTGAACTTGATACAGTATGGTCAACAAAACCCTAATGTTGACTATTTGTAGGTGACCTTCATGACTATTAAAGAAGTGTGGGTTAACAACAAAATAAAAATACAAAATGAGAAAAACATTTTGTTGACTAATTTGTGGACAACCTTTTTGAATATTTACACCTTCCTTCGCCTTGAAGTCGGCCCTACCTCTACTCTCTCAATGTCAAAATTGAGTACAAAAACCCTAGAATCATCCAACAAAGGAGCAAGAAGGTGAAGTGAGCTCGCTATCCCATAGCGGACTGAGGCAAGATTGACAGAGGTAATTTCGGGTGAACTTGATTGTGTAAAATTCAGTGGTGACCAACAAATCTTATTTTTGGATAATGTTTTAGTCTCTGAAATTTGAAATAAGGCAGCAGTTCAAGTTTTCCTTTTTTCAGCAGCAGTGAACTAAGGTGTTGGAGGCTATTCCAAACTAAACGATCCCGGATTTTTCAAGGTTTTACTCGGCATATACAATCCGAGCTCTTATCGAAAACAGACTGAATTTAAAGCCTTACACAGTCACTATTTAATGAAGCATTATACAGTCCAGAAGATGATGATGTATCCAGAGTCCCAAATTTTTGGGTGAAGAAAACAGTTTGGGTGTGCAGCAATAGAGATTGGGTGTGCACAATCCTCCACAGTGGTAGCCTGATACTCAGTTAAGTATGCGATCTCTACAATGACAATGTATGTATGTATAAGATATAATGTCAAATGAGTGAACAATGAAGTGTATGTACAATGTATATATTTATATGTACAATGAAGTGTACAAGTGTATGTACAATGTATACAATGTTGAAGAATACAATGGTATGTATACAGTGATTGTGAAACCATGAAGCGTAAAGATATTGTATACTTGATGATGATGCCTACTTATACTTCATGATGATTGATGATACCTTGGATATACTCCAATACGATTATGCTTTGATAATGATGCATACTTGATACTTATACCGTATGATTATGATGCATATTTCTACCTTATGGTGATGTTAATGTATGCTACACTATGATGTACACTCTTTGATGCACTGCTACAAACAATGATTATGATGTACTGGATGACGATTATGGTGCATGCATACTCCATATATTCTATACACTACTAGACGATGAGAATTGTGCAGCCCTATTGACTCTCCATGATGATGGTGATGCATATTATGCATGCTATAATGATGATGTGAACCCTATGCATACTATAATGATGATGCAAACCCTTTGGTGATGATGCACACTTGACGATGATGCATATCTTATTGATGATGATGATTCTTGAGCAAACCTCAGATAAGCTAGCACGAGAAGCATAAGAGAAGACTAGATGATGGGCAGATCTTTGTGATGTTATGCAGTTGAATTGGCATGATCCTTCAGCAGTAGAGCAGATGATGAGAGCAGTAGTTGAATGCTCTCCTTGTGCAATTGAAACTACCCCACAAGGAGATCATCGAGGCCTTATGCTTGATGAATGAGGTGTGCCATGGCCAATAATATCTACACGGTTAGTGCAACCACAGGACTTTGAATGGAATAAATGAAATTTCGAACCGTGCGAAAATAGGATAGGAACCATACAATTTCGTGGTAAGCCGTCGACCTTCCTAAATTTGCTCAATATTGAATGGAATTTTAAAGAACCCTTATAGAAATCCCTACATTGCAATAAACTGTTAGAAAACAATAATTTTAAAGATTGCTCCAAATGAAATCTCTGTGCAATATTTCAAATCTCTTTTCCTTTAAAGTAGATTATTGTTGCATTCATGCCTCACTCAATTTGGATCAGTCCATCCCCGTGCATTCAAATCATTGCTTGATCATTTTACCTCACATGCGGATCATCTTTAATGAAAACCTCCAAACGCAATGCTTGATCATTTATATTAGGTGTAAATCGCCTTCAATCGGTACCTCCAAAGGCCATGCAATTTAAAATTTTGCGAAAAGAGATGCACTTGTGCAACTTTTATAGCACTTGCAAGTCGGTGGAGGAGATCCAAAAGTTACGCTTGAAAGCAAAATGGAAGGTGGTGGTTGTTTCCACTATCGCCTATGACTTCCATGACTCATCAAACACAATGTGTAGGCTTCTGGTTGATGCAAAGAAGTTGACTTCATTTTTTAGTATATGAAAAGTGGCTGATGTCAATAATCATAACAAAATTTGAGCCCAAAATTCGACGGCTACCATGTCTGAAATTCGACAATAGCCTATCGTTTATTCGACAAACTCAATTTGTTTTATTGTCTGTGGAATAACGTCAGATATTCGATGACATGCCAATTCCCGTCGATTTTTCAACCTACTAAGCCAGAAGCTTTCATCCCTACGTCGTCGAAGGTCTGACGCCTTCTCGTCGAAACTCCGACTTCCTTCTCGTCAAAACTCCGACTTCCTACTCGTCAAAAATTTGACGTCTCTTTTTCGAATGACGGACAAATCTTCTCTAAAAAAATCGAGATAATGCCGTAGAATTAAGGGAAACATTTGTCGAATTTTTTACGCTTTCTCCTCGAAAGTCTGACGGTCTCGCTTGTTGAAGCTATGGCCACCTCGTCGAACGAGGCCGCAGGTCCTCGGAATTTGCAATTAGTGCTCATTGGTTATCCGACAAGTGGTCTTCTCAGAGCTATGGCAACCTCATCGGACGTGGCCATAAGACGTCGAATATTCGACAGGGGTTTGCATCGTTAAAAGAAAATATTTTCAGTGTTTGCATTCTTTTATTCAGATTTTTTTCTTTGTTGTCCTAGTTTCTACTATAGGTTCACATCTCGCCCTCAAAGGATGTTCCTATCCTTATCAGGCCTACCTCTAAGAGCTCGATGTCCAATATCCCTTGTTATAGCATAAAATGACCTCATGCTATGAGTATTGATTCTTGTCCTTATTGTTATATCATGGTTGATCGTGTTTCAGAGGGTTTTATAAAGTCTTAATATTGTTGATTGAAATTGTCATTGATGCCAACATGGACTTGTAGTGGCCCCACATGTAGTTATTGATGCCACAAAGTCCCTCTTGCAGTGCACAGGAATGGATGATCCCAGCATTTCACATCCAATGCCTTGGAGCCTATACATAGATGGCTTGTGCCTTGAGGCACCTTGTATCTAGTTGACAAGGTCCATGTACCCACAAGTTTCGATCTGTAAAGTCTTACTTTTGTATGGATTAGTTTATCTTAACATAGCAAGTGTATGGATTAGTTTATCTTAACATAGCAAATTCCAATTGTAAATGTGTTAATTGTCTACTCCAAAAATGAGAATTTGTTATTCCAAAAGTGTGATTTTCTATTTCGAAATTATGGATTTTGAAATAGAAAAGAGTAGTTTTAGATGCAAATTCATAATCACTTGAAATAGTAAAACAAAATAATATTTTAAATAGGTGCTTGAAAAATCTCAAGGCTGAACAAGGGGACAATAATTTTTAATCCTCGAGTTCTCTCCCTTTCAATTCTTGAGTTCTATCTCTCAATAGGGGAGTTGTTGTATATCTCAATGTTCACTCATTGTGGACCCTAAACTATGCAAAAGCTTCAAAATATGAAAGTATAGGGGGGCGCACACTAAAATATTGCAAATCGAAAATGTTTTTGTGTTTGAATGTTGGAATACGTCTAGGTTATTTTCAGGGTCATGTTATCTATGCCAGTTTAAAAGTATTTCACGGACCATGAAACCTTATCATGCACTCGTTCTTGGTGTTCACAATGTTATTTTTGAAAATTGTGTAGAGATTGTCCATCATGTTGTTCTTGAATGTTCTCATTTTGGACGATTTTTGGTATACTCACATTTATAGGTTTTGTCTCATTTTAAGACAACGAGGTAGAGTATTCTTGAAAAATGATGTGCGGTCATTTCAGTTTGGACCCGGTGAATTATTTTCAATGGTGATGGAAAGGGTGGATTTAAAGTATGGAAATGGGCAACGTACACATCATGAGAGGCTGAGAATACTTGTAAAAAGAAGCCTCCAATTGAAATGCTACTGTGGTTACCCATTCATGTTGTTGTCCGTCGAATGCACATCGTCAGCAAAACTCTTTTGTACTGTTGTTTCCTAGGTGGGAAAGGTGTGCCCTTGGGGGCAAGCAAAGAGCCAGGTGTTGTCACCTGATCCCAGCTCCTCTGTTTAGGCTATCTCCTAACGAAGCCAAGGGGGGTAGTCCCTAAAAAAGAGTTGTCTAAGGCTCTTGTTGTTAAAGGTGTTCTTAGATGAATGGTGTGAATTAGTGTTGTTTAGGAGTTTTTTATGATATACACAATAATCAATTTAGGCAATCCACGTTGCTATTTGCAAAACACTATATAAATCGAATAAGAAGACGAAAATTAAAGCATCCACAACATGAATAACTTAGCATAAATAGGACAAATGGTCCAGATCAAATACTATAGAAGAATTAAAAGACCAGTGCCAAAAATGGAGTCAAAGTGTTGGGGATGTTGAAATACAAGTCTCTGATATGAGTGAGATCATTTTACAAATGCTCTTGGTCAATTTTATTGTGTAATTTTTTAAGATGATCTTGTTTATTAAGTGAGGAAAATTTCCAACAAGTACGCAAGGTACTGGAAATGTAACCCAAAGAATATTCTAAGTGGCCTCGTTCGAAGACATGTTGGATCGTCCATTTTGCGACGAGGCATTTGATAACTTTCCAACCACTACAAACGAGGAGAACTACCCAGTGCCCCCAGTAAAGATTTTCCCACTTAGAATATTACCACGTTGAATGTCGGTTCATTGGTTATGGGGTGGTAAATTTTATTATGGTTGTAATTGGAATTAGATGTACAAATTAACAAGTTACAGTGCTTCTGGGTATCCCGAATGGGTAGAGCATACACACTATAGAATAGTAAGTTCCAACATGTGCAGCTCATCATGTACTCTTTTATCTCACCATACTCTAAATACAACCACTTCGTTATAGTCCTATTGGCTAATGGTCTCATCCTGTTGCGATCTATTCGTCGTCAAGGGATTAGGGTCGTGGCATAATCTAGGTTCAACATATCAGGGTTAATTGAAGCTGCAATGTACCAAGCTATTGTATTGTGAATGAATGAGTTATTCTATGTTATGGATTTCTAGGGTATATCTCGTGTACAACGTGTGAAGGGTTAGCAAACCCTTATAAACTACATGACCCCTTGGGTACAAGTTTTTTGGTGTCATTGTTGGTTCTTTAAATTTATTCCTTGTATTTCATTTTCTCACATTTCACATTAATATTGATACTAAACGGATATTTCATTAAGATGATGTTATCATTCGATGGTGCTTGAGTGTGTTTTAGTGGTGGTTCGTGTTAGCACTTCGTAGGGGCCTAATATCGAATCACTGACATGCAATCAAAGCTCATTCTAACTCGATCCATATTTGTTTGTGAATCCTCAGGAATACCAAGACCGATTCACAAGAACGAGTCACTACAATTCTCCTCTTGGACAATCGCAAGAAACAAAAATTTACACAAATTATGAATTATGCGTAAAATCGTAAATAATTTCCAAAGATAAAGATATCAGCAAATAAAATGTTGCATTCCATCATGTTAGTTTGGCCATGAGGCATAGCTTTATAATAGAGAAAGGATTCTTCTTGAGATAGGAAGAAAACCTGTATCCACAAAGAAACTCCTAAAAACTATAGTCATTATAGACGTGGAATATGCATCAAAAGAAAACCGAGTATGCAAAAAAGAGACATATACATCATTGGTTGAATATGGTCTTGTTCAAGAGAATCCATCTCTTATGGAGGAAGGGTATCCTCCACTCCTTCCTTGAAAACGCTTACCGAGCAATACCCTCAAGTCCTTGCACAAGGCTGCTTAGAAAACTCATCCACGTCCTGGTCATAGCCCTTGTAAACCTGATCAAAATGGATAGCATAAAAAAGGTGCCTTTAATTCTCTAGTATGTTGGGAAAAAACACGAAGGGAGATGCTCATTTTAGCTCTAGAGCCCTTCGTCTGCTCAATGGCCAGTCGTAAATGACCATATATGTTCATCTCCCCGATAGTGTTCTCTCTTGCACATGTCATCAAGATTGAACCTTGACCATAGCCTAAATCTTGGTTGTTGGTCCCATATTCAAGGCCACACCTGAAACATTACGTGCGATGTAGAGAAAATGAGGAGTCACCCGATGCCATAGAGTTTTGGAACCCTCATTTTTGAACCATAACGAAATCCATAAGGAGCTGAAGTTTCTATGTCCAGCAGATCATTGCTTTTCTTCTTCCCTTGCTTCTTAGATTTTTCAAAGTTGAGATACAACACTCTTGATATATACAAAGAAACTAGAGGGGAGAATTTAATATACTATTGTGTGCAATAAATAGTTGAAGGAAATAGTTTGAGTTATATTTGGTGGATTGAAATTGAGTTTCTCACTTCTCTAAAGGGTGAAAGGGCACTGTTAAAAGAGTGATTGGTTGTTTAAATCAACATAGAGATATTTGATCAATCTCATGCTCGGTAGACCTGGGTTTAAGATGGATTTAAGTGGGATTTATATTTTTTTTGTAGTTTCCAGTTTCAACTAGTGAATTGAAAAACCTAACACACGAGCATAAAAGTCTCGATTTCTTAAAAACAAATTAATACATTTCCATTTCCCGTTATATACGATAATTGCATTTTTTTCTTCGAATCGATAAATAGATATTTGACCCCTCTCGATATTTGATAGGTCTAGGGTTAAGATGGATCTGAGATAATTTATATGTTTTCTGTAGGATTGAACCAACGAATCAAGAAACCAAACACAAAATCATAAAGCTTCTAATTTATTTTTAATTATTTTACAGCAATTCCATATATTCTTTGAACTTGCGATCTTCTAGTTTCAGTGTGTTTAAGTCTTCCTGTATCGCTGGTCGACTCGGGTGCTTCATTTCGTATGCGTCCTCACTGGGAATGGTTTTGTGAATATGAAAAAGACAATGAAGGTGGTGTTTTGTTAAGAGATGACTCGACAACCAAAAAATCACAGGACTTTTAAGAGTCAAGCTGTTGCTCAAAGATACTGTGCTCTACGGTTTGGGGTTGTAACTATGTATTGGGTAGGTTGAATCACTTGGTAGGATGTGTAATCGTCTTCTCAGCTACCCTAAACAGGACCATTTCCTTAAAATATTTGATGATATAGAATTTAATTAAAACCCCACACAAGGAATGAGCACTAAAGAACCATCCAGGCTCATGATAGATAAATGCACCAACATGTATTGAGATACATTACGAAAATGACTAGAGTTGCATAAAAATAACACGAAATTGAAGCCCTGCATAGAAAGGATAACTTGAGTTCCTAATCAACACAAAAACCCTAACCCTAGGGGGAGCAAAATACCAAGTTGTTCTTATAGATACATGGGTCCCAGTCAATAACTTCAGGAAAATGAGTATTTACTTAAACTAGAACAACGAGAAGCCTTTATTCTTGCTACGCATGTGCACACAACGCCACCCATGTGACTTCGAAACCTCCCCGGCAAATTTCCTAATGAAAGCTTCAAGAGGGAATTGAAAAATAAAATATCCCCAAATATATACAGAATGTTAAAGATATTTTCGTACTCAACGATTGGAATAACAATGGAAGCTTCATCAATATAATAATTACCTCGTGGCCACCTTTAGGATGAACTTCCGAGTTGCCTTTGTTGGTACTATTGATGTCGCCTTGGTAATTTGGATTTCCAAAAACAATAACGATGTTTCTAGGCATAATAGAGATTGCAACCACTGATCTTGTGATATTATTATAGATATTTTGAAATTCTACGAGTCTAAGGACGTCACCATGGAAATCATCCGAAGAGGAGGATAATTGAAAGATTTTAAATTCATGAAAGCTACAAAGAGAAGGAGAAGATCAAGCAAGAAAAAAACAAAAACACAAATTTAAAATCATTTTAGATTTAGACAAGTGGAATTGTTTAGTCATTTATTTATTTATTTTTGTCTCTACTCATGCCAATCAAATCTATAATCAAGAAACATTTAAATGTGATATATTTGCATTGCCATCACATAAAAGAATTAAAAAAATTGTAAAAAAAGGAAGAAAATAAATACCCAAAATATTATTCCAAATCTTTTGAAATTGCTATGCCAACAATCTGTACCACACTCTACTAGTTCCAATCAAGTCTATAATAAAAAAAACATTTAAAGAAATAAAAAAAATCAAATCCATAATAAAAAAACACATAATGATGATATAATTGCATTACCGTTACATAAAAAATTAAAAAACATTTTGTGAAAAACTAAATACATATATATATATAAACATGAAACCTAGAAAGAAAGGAAAAAAGAAATCGTCCTCGAAGCACCAATACGATTTGATTTGTTTTGTTTTTGGCGCTAAGAAGAAAAGGCCAAACTAGCAAAGAAACAAGAAGAAGCCAAAACACACAAGATTGTCTTGCAGAAAGCAAGAAGCCAAAACAGACAGAGAAGAACACACAAGATTTTCGTGCTCAAAGCAAGAAGCCAAAATACCGAAGGTTTTTCGTTTTGAAACAAAGAAGAAGCAAGAAGATTCTCCTGTTGAAGGCTGCAAGAAGCCAAAACAGAGAAGATTTTCCCGGTCAAGGCAAGAAGACAAAACAGAGAAGAAGAAGAACACTAAAGGTTCAAGCAAGAAGCCAAAACAGAGAAGAACACTGAAGGTGTTTTCGTGCAAGCAAGAAATATTTTCGTGCTCAAAGCACGAAGCCATAACACTCAAGATTTTCGTGTTTTCGTGCTGAAAGCAAGAAGCCAAAACAGAGAAGAACACACAAGATTTTCGTGCTCAAAGCAAGAAGCCATAACACTCAAAGTTTTTCGTTCTCAAACAGAGAAGAAGCAAGAAGATTCTCCCATTGAAGGCTGCAAGAAGCCAAAACAGAGAAGATTTTCCCGGTCAAGGCAAGAAGACAAGACAGAGAAGAAGAACAACACTGAAGGAAAGCAAGAAGCCAAAACAGAGAAGAACACTGACTTTAAGCAAGAAAGATTTTCGTGCTGGAAGCAAGAAGCCAAAACAAAGAAGAACACTGAAGGTTATTTCGTGCTCAGAGAAGAAGCAAGAAGATTCTCCTGGTGAAGGCTGCAAGAAGCCAATACAGAGAAGATTTTCTCGGTCAAGGCAAGAAGACAAAACAGAGAAGAAGCAAGAAGCCAAAGTTTGTTTCCGCGACCAAGCACGAAGAAGCCAAAACAGATTAGAGATGGACAAAATGGACATCGATATCTTAGAAGAGAAACCCGCAAGAAGATCGACCTCCTCCTACAGCTACGGAATCAAGAGAGTGCATGCCCAAAAGAAGATTCAAAAAGTGTGCAGGTACTGGCTTGCAGGCAATTGCAAGCACGCAGGACACGACTGCAAATACCTCCACTCCTTTGTTGGTGGAGCTTCCGACGTCACTTTCCTGACTAAGCTGGTCGGCCACTGTTACAAGGTATGTTTAGGTTTCTTATTCGTTTCCTTGCTCTATGATGCAGGCAGTATCACCGTAGACCAGCTCAGTTCTCAACAGACGCAGGGGCTCACACTGACCCTGATGTACTTTTCTAAATAACTCATTCACTTCTGATTTACAGAAAATGCATTCCTTAAAACTCACAGTCAACAATGCATACAATTTCTCTGGCTTGGTAGGAGCATTCTCTCACAGAGTCAATTCGACTCACAAAACCGTTTTCTTGCGCAGAAAACTCAAATATCCTTCGAAAATATTTTGACTCGAACCCTATCCTGTTAGATTCTAACGAAGTGCCTATGAACTTCGTTCTTTTGGTTCAAGCTCGTCTATGTTCTCCCAAAGCCAATTTGTTTTCACCGCAATCCTTATCCTAAGTATTACTTATGCATTGATTCTATTATGGTCCTCCAATTCTACAATTAAACAAATACAAAGAGTAACTACATATGTTATCTGTTTAGGGCTTTAGTCTTCAGATAAATAATGATATCATTATTCCAGATTTCGCAAAGACAGTGGAGTTGTTCATATATTCACAAAAATATATCTTACGAGCATCATAACTGTTTACTCAATCCATTCAAATAAACTCTGTGTTTCTTGGTTTCCTTATTCTTTTTGCATATTCATTTGACACTTTAACACTTGCTTACTTGCTTCCTG